>JARHVA010006545.1:400000-402500 GCA_037957365.1 Torreya grandis
CTCCTTTATTTTTTGGCTAGCAAATAGTGTCCCATTTGATAAGGCTCTATTTGGTAGTCTGTAGATTGCCACTCCAAAGAAATTGATGAGAAAGGACATCAAATTATTTATGAAAGTACACTAGAGTGGCCTGAACCATGCTCCGGTATATAGGAAGAGCTTGAATCATTGATTGAAGGAGAGTCACCCTGCCAGTAGTAGAGAGCCACCTATGAGTCTAATGAGTGACTTTTTGTCTTAGTTTGTCCAGCACATTCTGCCAGAAAAGCCTGGGCTACCTTCCCACCATAATAGGAATCACCAAATAAATCATAGGAAGAGATTGAATTTGAAACTGCAGGATAGTGGCAATCCTCCGCTGGATGGACTCAGGAGTGTTGAAGAAAAAAATAGATGACTTGTGATCATTAAATTTTTTCCCAGAGGCTGCTAAGTAAGTGTCTAAGGTGAGCCGAAAGGCTTCAGCTTCTTGAATCCGAGCTCTCCCAGCCAAGGTAGTATCATCCACAAACTGGAGGTGGGACAAAGTGGGTAAGTCATTCCCCCAATGCCATCCCTAAAAAATATTTTGAGAAGAACTAAACTTGATAAGACACCCCAACCCCTCAGCCAGTATGATAAACAAATAAGGAGAGAGTGGATCTCCTTGGCGAAAACCTCTAGAAGCTCCAAAAAGCTTAGAAGGTTCACCATTAATAAGGACCGAGAAGGAAGGTGTTGTAACACAGCTTAGAACCTAGCGGATCCAATCCTAGCTGTATCCAAATGCCCACAAGATTTTATGCAAGAACCCCAAGTTGGCTTTGTCATAGGCCTTGGCCATATCCAACTTAATGAACATGGCACGTTCCTGAGAGATACTCATAGAGTGAATAGCTTTGGCAGCGATGACCACTCCATCCAGAATTTATTTGCCAGTAATAAAGCCCCCTTGTTCCTTAGAGATAATTGTGGGGATGTAAACTTTAAGCCTCTCTACAAGGAGCTTAATAATGATCTTGTAAAGAACATTGCAGAGCGCAATGGGCCTGAAGAAATCCAGCTGATTGGCCTGCTCCTTTTTTGAGATCA
Source organism: Torreya grandis (assembly GCA_037957365.1). Classification (NCBI taxonomy): domain Eukaryota; kingdom Viridiplantae; phylum Streptophyta; class Pinopsida; order Cupressales; family Taxaceae; genus Torreya; species Torreya grandis. Next base: position 401,072 of record JARHVA010006545.1, read on the forward strand.
GGAATAAGAAAGTAGCATTCATTTCTCAAAGCATTTCTTTGCTAGAATAAGATTCATATACCATGTCCAGCAGATCATGTTTAACAATATCCCAGAACTCCTGAAATAATTCAGCTGGGAAGCCATCCGGTCTTGGATCTTTGCCTTTGCGTAAGCTGAAGAACACCCCCTCCAGTTTTAGCATACCAATTGGGCGCATAAGGGAATTATTCATTTCATCTATCACAATAAGGGGAATACAAGATAAATTGTATTTTCTACAAGCTCATCTGGATGCCAATCATCTAAAAAAAGAGCTAAATAAAACTGAGTAGCTTCCCTGGATATAGCTTGAGAGGAGGTCAAGCGTGTCTCGTCCGAAGTAATAAGAGAAGTGATGACATTCGAATTGCACTAAGCTTGCATAGATTTATGGGAGAAAGTAGTGTTCTTGTCCCCCTCCTGGAGCCAGTCTATTCTAGCCTTCTGTTTCCAATAAATTTCTTCCCGAAGCTCCCACTCAGCGAAAGCCATAGACGCCTGAGATTCAACAATGCGGAGATCCTCAGACAAGCCTAGGTCCCAAATTTGTCTGGTAAAAATGTCTAGGTGGTTTTTTGCCCTCTTCTTCATAGACTGAAGATTCCCAAAACAATTTATGTTCCATTACTTCAACTTTATTCTTACATACTAAAGTTTTTTAGTGAAGGAATACATAGCCGTACCATAGGCAGGGCCTCCCTGTCTGATATATACATGTTATTTATTAATTATGAAGGTGACATATATAATTGTTACTTTTGATCTATAATACAAATTTAAATGAGTATTATTGGTTTAAACATCCATGTAATATGTTAATTTTAATAGCAAAAACACTTTTGGTATAATAACACATATAGTGTGTGGTGGGAATGTTATATTAGTTGAAAGAGTTTTTGATACATGGTTTAACTCTACTCATGGTAAAGGTTATTTTATGGGTTATGTATGTTGTTATTTTTTATTCTAATGAAATAGGAAAGGCACATTCAAATTATACAAACCCACATCCATCTCATTTGTCTTCATGTATAAGAGTGAAAAACACACTATTATATTAAATTCCAACATTGGTGGCCCTTGTATGGAGCATAGAATTTTACTGGCTATAGTTAAATTATATATATTTTTAATGATTTGACATGTATTCATATAAACATGATAGGCATAACTAACTTTATAAAATGACATATTATAGAATTGAACCTAGGTCACACTAAAAAAAACACTTTATCAGATGAGTTGCTTGCATGCTATGTTATTCACATCAAAAGGTGGTATATTAGTAGTTTTATCATAGATACATAATACTCCATGAGAAAATAAATCATAATTTTAGGAATAATAAAAAATCATGGTTTTTATAATGGTTTAGATATTATATGGGTTCATATATGACACACATATT
>JARHVA010006545.1:410000-530000 GCA_037957365.1 Torreya grandis
ACAAAACTAGTTCTACTCTATTAGACTACAAAAGTGGGTTTGTGTAGAAGTACACCTTTCCTAATACCTTAAGGAGTTTGTGGAAATTCAATTTGGGGACATGAGACACTCATAAAAAGTCTTATATATCACTTTTCATAACACTTGATTTTACTATCAAGCCATAGGCCATAAGATATGGGATTGTCTCCTTTATTTGGATTGGAATAATGTGTCCAACCACTAATCCTCTCTCCACAAAGCCCTCTCTAGAAGGTAATGAAAACCAAGTTGAAGATGGATGGACTATGGTAGGAAAGAATAATAACCATCCCAAAGTCAAAATTTCAATTACTACTCCCAAAGGAGGAAATCTATCTTTGAGTGATGGACCATAGGAGTAGGCTCCTATTGAGAAGAGCCTCCTCAAGATGAAACCCCAAAATTAGTGGAAAAACCTAGGGTAGTCAACACCCCTCTAGATACCAATGTCATATTGCAAGGTATCAAGGCTTCCTTTCCCAGTTATTCCATATCTTTAGACTCACAAATAGCTACTATTCTACTTCCTGCTGAATGGGATGTGCCCAAGTGTTTTTGTAGACCTCTTAGAGGAGTGATAATGTGGGAGACTTTCAAGTTGACATGTCCGTGAGGAAGTAATTTGATGATTTTATAAGTGCCAAAAGTGGGCATTTTATACATAATTGGTATGATGCATTAGAATTTTTGGACTCAAAGGACATATCCCTTGACAATTGTCATCTATGAATTTTTTTAATGGAATAGTTTGGGTCTCACAGACCTAAAACACAAGTTCATTATGCATGATTTTAGAAGGAAGTTTTCTAAGATGGATATTCTTTGTTTTTGAGAAGTAAAAGTGGCAAGTTTTTTATTTGTAGCTATCATTAATTCCATATACCATGATAGTATCATTTTACATAACAATCATGATATAGGACATGGAGGGGTTATCACATTCATTTCTCCTAGGTGGCAGTCGTACTTAGTATAATATGGCATGAAACCCACTAGTCAATTAGTATGGGCCTTTTTTAGCTTTAAAATTCACTCTTTTAGTTTTATTAACATTTATTCCTTGAATGACCCCTTGGATCATACCCATTTATGGTGATGGATATTGGATGAGATCCCTGATGCCCATTAGGTCTTATGTGGTGACTTTAATATGGTGGCATCTCCCAAGGACAAAATGGGCCACTTGATAATGTGGTAGGTAATTGGTGAAAGGGAGGCATGGTATTATATGTGTACTGAATAGGGATTTTATGATCATAATTTTATTTGATAGCTTATAGATGGAGCTTGGTACACTTGGAATCAGGGAGGGCCGTATTTAGATTCTAAAGTGCCTACATAGGGCAATGATGTCCACCAGCCATAATTCTCCTTTGATAATGATTTTTCCCCTCTAGTATAGGCACTACCAAATTTTGGGATCTTTGACCATTCCCTTATTTGGTTGAGATTTATATGGTAGTTTATGAAACTAAAATTCCATAAAATATAATTCCTCTGTAACACATATTTTCTCAAGCATGGGCCCATGATGATGCATATTCAAAGAGCTTAGACTTGGGATCCACATCCTTCCCAATAATCTAGTTAGATTCTTTGGTGGGATAATGCCATTAGAAGGACATTTTGATTTTTGAAAATCTATGGCCACCAACTTGAAAGTAATTGGAGACACTCTTACTCTGTTACTTCCTCAAAGCTGAGCCACATGGATTTATCCCTAGAAAAGGATCCCTTGAATGAGATATTTTAGGTCAAAGTTTATTCTTTGTGCCATCACATCTAGATTACAAAAAATTACAATACTCAAGAAGCTCAAGTCAAATCCAAGCTTCACTGGATCAAAATAGGGGACAAAGATTCAAAAGAGTTCTTTCAAATGATGTAAGCTGAGAACTCAAATTAACAAATTCAATTCATATTTGATGTTTGTAACAGACTCATAGAGACTCCACACATTGTTCAATCCTTTATCTACCACTATCAACATGTTTTTAAAGCTCAAGCATCCTTGGCTAAGAGTAAAATTACCCTTTAGCAATGTCTGTTAGTGGTGCCATACAAACTCACTCCTACCTAGTGGGTGGCTTATGATAGGATCCTCACTATTGATGATTTGTATGAGGTGGTTTCTCATATAGATAATGAAAAGGCTTTAGGAATTAATGGTTTCTCATCATGTACCCTAAACAAATATATTTCATAATAAGATGTTATATTTTAGACAACATTATAGTAATACTGGAAGGGATGAACTGGGCTAGAAGGTTTAACCAAAAAGCTATGTTCATTAAAATTGAATTTGAGAAAGATTATGACTGTATTGAATGGCCATTCATATTGGCCATGATTCAAGCCTTGGGATTTAAATCTAACTTCATCCAAACCATCCAAATGCTTTATTAATATGCCTCATATGTCCTCTCCATTAATATACTTACCTCTAAGAATTTTGATTCATTCCTCTCTATTCATCAAGGGTACCCTCTAGTTCCTACTTTGTATGTGCTTAAAGCTGAGGGTTTTAGATATCTCCTTAGTAATGCCCAAGTTAGGGTCCTTGTTATGATAATCTATCTCCCTCCAAATTACAAGAACCCATAAGAAGATATGTAATTGCTTAATGATCACTTTATAGATGACTCCTTCCTTACTCTCAATAAGGATGATTCTAATGTGGACAATGCCTTGCAGTGTCTCAACACCTTCTACCTCACCTTTGGATCTAGCATATAATGGTAGAAAAATCATTGATTTAGGAAATTCTACCTCCGTCTATCAGTTTGGGATGATAATTATGGTTGGAAGTGGATCCAACATGATGAAATATTCAAATTTATTTGCATCCCCTTTGGCTTTGATGCCTTGCCACCCTTGTCTTGACAATATGTTGTAGTCAGAGTTACTATGAAGCTAAAATACTAGGTGACCAAGTATATTTAGTTAATATGAAAATTTCAAATATGCTTGAAAATAATTGAAACCACCCATGTGTACTACTCTTCATGTTGGGTGCCTTCTAAGAAATCTTACCATTAGTTGGACAAATTGCTTAGAGACTTTTATTTAGTCAATTCTCCTCAAGGTAAATGATTCCACAGGGTGGCTTGGGCATATTTCTACCTCACATGGGATGCAAGAGGGATGGGTATCATTGACATATATTATCATGGAAATATGTTATGCTCCAAATGGATTATGTGGGCCATTAATGGAAATATGTTGTTTAGACACTGTATCTCCTTTGGCTTGCCTACGGTTAAGAAATCTTGGAAAGGGATTTACTTCCCTAATTTTTTGATCATTAAGTATCCCATTTTAATCATAGGGTCATTTGTGGCTAAAAGCATCTAAAAGATGTTGGAAAATATTAAAGCATAACTTCTCTATAATGGTTTAGGGTTTTAAGATGGGTTGTTTGTAAATACCCACTCACTCTAGTGGTCACTAGTTATTATTTTAAATTAAGTTGCCCTAGCATAAGTTTCTTGGATCAATTCTCTCAAGTTATTTTGTAGGGGTATTCATTATATCAAAGATATCTACTATAGACAGTTTCATTCTTCACTATCATAGGAAGAGGTGAAATCCAAATTTTGACTAGCTAATTCTGATCAAGAGTCCTACCAAGAGATACTTAATGTCATAGTACCCTCAATGCTTCATAAAATATCTATTCACTCCACTCATCCTTAGTGGAAGGACTATAAGTGATATGTTGAGACCCATTTCACAATTACACTCCTAGGTTTGGTTATGGATGGCTGACTCCACATTTGCCCATGGTGGACAACCTCAACTCCCATTGGGGTATGCATGATTCTGTTAGTATGTGGAGCTTCCACTTTATCACTATTTAGGGGGCTTATGTGGATCCCAAGATTACCCATTTTTCTTGATGTATACTATATCAAGGCTTACCTATTAGAATAAGGTTTATCCAACTAGGAGTTCCCCTTCCTACTTGCCATTTCTATGCCCACCTTGAGATGTTTCCTCATATTTTTTGGTACTATACCAAAGGTCAAAGCATCTGGAAGTGGATACATATTCTCTTCATACCTTTCCAACCCAAATTTTTACTTTAGAAGCACATCCTCCTTAGAGATAAACATGTGATGCCCTTCAATTACACCCAAGTCTGGCATACTTTTAGAGTAGAGATTCTCTTCTAACTTTGAAAAGAAAGAAATAATTATGTGTTTAATAATGCTTCTTCAAATTATAATATTTTTGCCTTGAGCAAGTCCTCTATCATCTCTAATGTTATTCTATAGATTCAAGTTCAAGATAATAAAGTTGATATATAGTGTGGGCACCTTCAAGATCTCCTCTCTCACTTGGGAGATGATCATTATGCAATAGATTAGGTTCTACCATCTTTTCTTAGGGATCCCATACTAGAGGATAAAATTGCTTTTCCACCACATGGTGGGCATCATCTCAACTATTCTTGGTGTCACACTAATAATAGCACCCTATATCAGTACATGACCCCTATTGGGTAGGATGGTTAGGATCCTCCTCCTCCTCCTCTATGCCCAAATGCATGAGGGTACCACATAGAGTCCTATCGGATGTGTTGGACAAGTTCCTCAAGCTCTCTTTAGTCATTTTTCCCACTTAGACATAGCAAGAAGAAGATGACAAGGACACTACTCAAGATACTATCTGGGATCCTATTCTAGATGGTAAGGACTTACCAAGCTCAAGCTAAGTTCCTAATGATATATATCCTCCACATTCCATCCTTTGTATTTATTAATAAAGTTATCTTTTATTATGATATTATGACTTGTTCATAGGCTTTGCCTAGCTATTTGTGGTTCTTCTATTTTGGGTCCTAGGCTTTGTTTAGTGTGGATACATGGCATGATCTTATACCACTATATTTATTTGTGAATTATTTGTATAGCTATGTTGAATTAATATATAGATATATTTCATCAAAAAAAAAATTTGAAACACAAAAAATCTAAAATATGTGTTTGAACATTCATTTAAGGTAACAAGTTGTGAAAACTAAGTGCTGACATTTATTGATTAAATACATAGAACTAGGTTCAAATCCCATGTAGACTTTAGGTGATGCACAACAAACATATTTTGGACAATTGTCATAGAGTAAATATAATGGATGTAACACCTACTTATATTCTTTATTAAGTTTGGGCTTGCCAACCCCACAATTATCATGTATAAAAAGATCATTTATAAAGTACTAATTTATACATATAACCATCACTAATAGTAAATATATATAACCACTTATGTTCAAATTTTGAAACATAATTTACAAAATTTTAAATATAATGAATATAAAATCAACAATTTGATCCCAAGATCCAACTCCACCAATTTCACCTACATAAGAATTTATGCACAACTATTGCACCTTCAATTCTATTAAATCTAGTACCTCAAAAAATACTTAGTAATGCTCACTATTCTTTTTTAAAAATATAGAATTATAGTACAATTTTTAAAATTCCTCAAAATTTTCAATGATCCCTGTGATTCTAAAAATATCAACAAAAATTTGAAATTGAATCTCAAAAACTTTTTATAAATTTGAGGAATAAGGATGTTCAATGGTTTCAGATAATTCCTAAAGACTAGATATTCAAATATAATAGACTATAGATTCAGACTAATAAATTAATAAAATTTTCCATGCTAAGATGATTGATACAAGCTCCAACAATTTTCAGCACCATATTTGGTAGATAAATGAATTAATCCTAATTAAACTACATAGTAAATTATAAAATTTAAATTATTGAAGTAAAATTTGAAAATGTTTTCATCATGTGAAAAATTAGTTTTTATAGTTAAGTTTGTACATATGTTATTTCCAATTATGATGTTTGTAATTGAGATAAAATATAATTTTTTAAAATGAAAACTCAAAATATTATTACCATTAAGCAAGAGAAGTGACTAGTGAAACAAGCATGCATATATAGTTCACGTTAGTCATCTTAGGAATAGATTTTATTAACTTATATCATAACCTATATTATTAAATTTCATTACCAAGATTATAATATACTATATTAAGGAAATTATAATCATATAGATCTTTTTTTTCCCAATCCTTTCCCCATTAATTTCATGGCATACTTTGTTTGAAAAAAAAATCTTTAAAAATAATAGCAGATAGGTTTCTATATATTGATCATGCATCTCTAAATCTACCATAAAATTTCAACCCATCTAATAATTTACTCTCTCCTTTAATTTATGAAATAAAAAAATAATTCTCAACTGATTTTCATTAGTTAGTGTGGGACTGATAATGTTGTCTACTTTCACTTCTTGTATTGATAAAAACAAAAGGAAAAAATATTAGACCATTATGTCTTAGCGTACCAAATCCAAACCCATTGAAGTTATCCAATACCCTTCACCACTTTGAAACTTTGAGGGTGTGTTTGAAATTGATATTTTTACAAATATCAATGATGATGCCATTAAAATATAATATTTTATGGTTGATTATGTGCCACGTCTTGTTGAATATTGAATTAAAATTACTGATGAGTCTCTATTTTAAATGAATCTAGAGGATAGTTTGAAATTTAAATAAGAATCCACTACCCATCATATTTAATAATAGGAAAAATATTTAAAATAGAGATGATTCCATATAAAATAAAATTATGAATGGATGATCGTACAAATGAAACTTATTCAAATAATTACAATTGAGGAGCCCTTGATGTTGGAGACCTGGACTTCCACCACAATCTAGTGTCTACTTTATTGAGATGATAACACCTTAGCATGTAGATTATGAACCTCATGCATAATTTATTGTACATCTAGATTGGAGGAACTAGCCAAAATAGGTGTAGTTGTTAGTGAAGGTTATTGAATTATAATTGTTGGTTGTGTTATCTAAATTGGACGCATTGTAGGTGTAACAAGGTTATTAGCTAGGGAAGGTTAAGATTAACCATTGTTTGATTTTTGAAGCTCTTCATGAATAATTGTGATGAGGTCATCTTGCATATTTGAATGTTTGGACACAAAATCTTGCAATTATTTCTTATCAGTCTCATCAAATTGGTTGTTGAATTTTGCCATTGTAGTTTGGGAAGTAGGAAAATAAGTTATATATTTTAAACCTTTAAATAATTTTTATCTAATAAATATTTCAAAAAACACATATTGAAACAAATATAAAATTTTAAAACTAATATTTATCATAGACACAAATAGGATACAAACCCTAAGGGCATCTAGGATTAAGGTTTGAGTAGTTTTTGAAGTCAGTCAGGGTCACCAAATGTTTTAACCTTTTAAGACTTAGTGAATTTCAAGAAAATTTTATTAAAGGAATGAGTATACTAAATATGGAAAATAATGTGCAATAAATACAACCACTAATTTATTATATAAATGACTAGCTTTGAATATTCGCTAGAGTATCTATTTCTCATGCTTGCTAGTTATTAACTAGTTATTTTGTCCTTTTGGTAGTTTTCCTATGTGAGTATTTATCCCACATTGGGTAGTTAGGATAGTTATTTTTTTTACATTTACTACTTAAGCAAAGGACACCTATTGTACTAGAATCTCATTTTTGAATAACATCTGACTTACTTTGCTTTACATATCATTTGTCTATAGTTTCCTTGTGTATGTTTTTTCTTGTTAACACTTCAAAATTTTGAGTTGGAATATTTCTTCACCATTCCTAACATGATACTAGAGCCTTGAGTTTGGAATCCATTTGCACTATTTATTTTCTTCCAGATACTTACCTTATCATAGTTGCTTATTCCCTTCTTGTACATCTTATTTTTTGCTCTTCTCTCTTTAGGATCTACAATGGCATTCAAGATTCTCTTTGATTGAAATTTTGAAGAAAGCATTTTTCACACCTATGTTATACCTATTTTTATCTTACCTATGCATTATCAATTAGAGAGAGGGAATTGAAAAGGAGCTTGGAATTAGATATGAAATTGGAAGGAGAATATAGGTATTAATGTTTTCCAAGAATGGTGCTTTGCCTTGGCCTGCATTAAACATTATTGATGGTTCCCTTTATTCCTTTTGTCTTATCTACATTATATTATTCTTTTGATATACATTGGTTTTTTTATTCGTGATTGGTTTTTAATGAACTTGAACCTATGTAGAGAATATTCCTTATATGTATTGAGTCATTGGGATATCTTTTTACCATGCATTTCTTTACTAGACATTAAAAATTCATTTTATGATGTTTTATTATGTTATCCTAGAATTGCATGGAAAATTGTAAGGAAAGAATGGTCTTTGAAAGCATCTAGAATTTTTTCCTCTCATATATAAGTTGTCTTTGAGGGTATAAAGAAGTGTTGGTATTTGGAGGAGTGTAGCATTGCCATTTGAAGCTTTTTTTTACACATTTATGTAATAGCCACTACATGGGGGTCCAGATCTTCAAGGTGTCATTTACTTTATGTGTTGGAGGTGTTAGGTTGTGGAGCTAAAAGATTCACTGATGCAGACATGGAGGTTGTTGAGAGGTTGCTGAGTTGTAGAACAACTGACGTTAGTCTGATCAAATGACGTCGGTCATATCCAGTGAGAAGAGCAACTGACATCAGTCAGGTATTAGCTAACGTCGGTCATCTCCAGCTAGACAGGGACCGACGTCGGTCGCCTATGTGGTTCCACAACTGCTAGTTCATGAATAGTTTGTTAACAAACTGGTTGTTTACATGTTAAAGGCTAATTTTAGTCTTAGAGCTGCGGATCTAATTACTGTTTGCATGAGATATATTTAAGAGACTCATGGGCTGTATTGTAAAGTGTGCTAGTTGAGAGAGCAAGGTGTGTTCCTCTTAGTGCCACAGTGCCAAGTGTGTATGATCAAGTAGATTTTTAGGTTGTTGCAAGATCTGGTAGAGATCCACATGGGTGCTGGTTTGGAGAATTAGAAGGGTTATTCATGTGTGTATGATCTTGGTCAACAGGTGTGCAAGGCCAAGTTGATCTATGGTATAGCAAGATCAAGGGATATCTACATGGTAAGTAAGATCATTGATTTGCAGGTGCGTGTGTGTGTGGTCTAGGTTTACAAGTGTTGCAAAACCAAGTTGATCTACAGTTGGCAGCAAGATCAAGGAGATCAGCAACACAATAGGTATCAAGATCAGGGGAGATCTACATGGAGTACAGTGTGTACTCAATCATGGAGTATGTGGAGTACTTGTGTACTAGTAGTAGTGATACTGACTAGTGGTACTGGTAGTAGTGATACTGACTAGTTAGAGGTGAACACCAACTCTTTGTTTGAGTTGTGTGTTGGGACCGTAATTGAGAGAGTGAACTCTTGAAGGTGAATTACTGTACACTTGGTGTGGGAAGCCTGTAAGGTGTGGAAGAGTGTGGCATCTCTTCATTGTAATTTATTTTTTGGAAGAGTATTAATACAATTGGGTATTGTCTCTCATATTTTGTGTTGTTTCTAAATTTCTAGTTACTTGTTACTTCTGGTTAAATTCCACATTTAGTTGCTTGGTAATCAATTGTGCTTCCTAGATCCTATCAAAGTGGTATCAGAGCTAGGGTGTTGGTTCATAGCTTGATACCACTATCAAAGTGGTATCAGAGATAAGGTTGTAAGGAGCATGTTTGTGTTTGATTACAGGTCACTCTTAGGGGTTTTTGATTGAGTGGGAGTATAGAAATGGCAGAAGAAAGTATGGAGGAATTCAAAAACAAGAATAGTCAATTACGGTGTTATGGAAAGAAAGAGCAGGTAAAGAAATATTATTGGTTGGTAGAAGATCAACATGAAGGAATTGAAGAAGCAGATGTTGCAGGTGTTGTTGCATAGGATGCTCTGGGATGTTCCTTGGATAAAGTAGAATCTTGTTTTATAGATTCTGTTGCCTCTTTCCATGCAGCCTAAAATAGAGTATTTTTCCATGTTAAGGTCTTTGAAGACTTTGGAAAGATTTATTTAGGGGTTGGTGTGCCTTGTCAAAGTTTTGGCAAAGGGGAAGTGTGGCTGAAATTACAAATGGCCAACACATGGGTGTTGAAGGAGGTCATGCAGGTCCCAGTCTTGAAGATGTGGCTAATTTCTTCAATAAATTTGGGTGATGAAAGATGCACATAAACTCTCATAGTGGATGCACTTGAATTAGCAGGTGGTAAGAAAGTAGGTATCCTTTATCTATCTAGTTATATTACTGATTCTTCTTTTGTTGTGAAGACATGGCTTTGTAGTCTTGGTCACATGAGCAAGAAGGAAATGCATGTTCTTAAGAGGAAGTCATATGTCTTTGACAGACTTAAGAACTGGAAAGCCTTGGTGTTCATGGAGGAGATGACAGACAAAGATCAGTGGAGAAGGTTGAGTAACTCTGAGCAGGGCAGTTTGGATAGGGTTTTGATCCAAAGAGAGCTCATGGGTAAAAATTCATCACTCACAAGAGAATACAGGTACCGGTGTCAGTCAGGAGGAACCGACGTCAAATAGACAGGTGTCGATGTTAGTCATGTGTAGACTAGAGCTGGTGGTGTCGAGCAGGATAAGACTGATGTTGGTCAAGGAACCAATGTCGGTGATAGGTAGACACTAACGTCAGTCAAGAAATTGGTGTCTGTAGTCAGGACAGTCACATGGAACTGACATTGGTCAGATGCAAACTGTGTGGTGACCGAAGTCGGTCAATGGAACAGATTCTGGGTAGACAACAAGCTGTCAAGGAGTCTCAAACGCCCATATGGAGGACTGAAAGGGTAAGTAAGCCTAAAATTTGTTGTTCCTCTTTTTTATACTCATTGCTCACTGTAGAGTAGGAAGGATCTAGGAAATAGTGGGAGCATGGCATGAATAAGGAATTTGATTCCTAGGATGCATAACCAAATGGGAGATTTGGTAGGGTTGTCAGTCGATATGAAAGCACTGAAAGATGAATGGATTCCTTGGTTAAAGAATAGAGAGAATGGATAGATGAGATGGAAGGCTAGGTCATATGGTCTTGAGGAAGCTCCAGGATAGTGGTACAGGTTTGACAGGTGGATGACAAAGCATGGCTTTAGTCAATGTCATTGTAACCATTGTGGTTTCTTTACCAGGTGGGTGATGATTGCAACATCATCCTATTACTGAATGTTGTGTGTTTACTTGTTTGCAGGGTTACATGTACATGGTTTTTTTGAGCTAAAGGTAAAGTTAGTTCAGTGGTGTGTCATGAAATATTTGAAGGAGCGAAATTATTTGGCATAAGTGTGTTCTAGAGACATGGAAGGTCACAGGTTTATTTTGTCTCCAGATGATTGTGTGAAACCAGTTAGCACACCGATGGGTTGGACAGTTCTATGAATAGTGTCCTGATTCATATAATGAGGTTGAGTATATGTGTACTAAACCTAAGATTTCCCAAGCAATGGGAGCTGTCAGCAAGTTTGGAGCCAATCTAGGAAAGAAGCACTGGAGGGCAGTTGAGTGGATTCTCAGATATCTGAGAGGGACCAATAGTAGGTGCACATGCTATGCGGGGTCAAGTTCTTTTCTACATGGGTTTATAGATGCAGATGAAGTGGGTTACTTGGATGACAGGAGGTGCACCATAAGTTTTGTGGTGGTTGGTCTTCAAGGTTGAGCTTGAAAAGGGATACAAGCCAGGAAACAGATTAGACGGTGTATAGGTATAGGTGCAATTGTTTATCTCCAAGTGGGAGATTGTTAGGTTGTGGAGCTAAAATCTTCACTGATGCAGACATGGAAGAGGTTGTTGAGAGGTTGTTGAGTTGCAGAGTAACTAACATCTATCTGATCAATCGATGTCGGTCATATCTAGTGAGAAGAGCAATCGACATCAGTCAGGTATCAACCAACATCGGTCATCTCCAGCCAGACAGGGACTGACGTCGGTCGCCTGTATAGTTCCACAACTTCTAGTTCATGAATAGTTTGTTAATGAACCAGTTGTTTGCATGTTAAAGGCTAATTTTAGTCTTGGAGCTACGGATCTAATTATTGTAATTGGATGTCTAATTATTGTTTACATGAGATCTATTTAAGAGACTCATGGGCTGTATTGTAAAGTGTTCTAGTTGAGAGAGCAAGGTTAGTTCCTTCAGAGTGAAGAGAGCAAGGTGTGTTCCTCCTAGTGCCACAACACCAAGTGTGTATGATCAGGTAGATTTGCAAGTTGTTGCAAGATCTGGTAGAGATCCATAGGGGTGATGGTTTGGAGAATCAGAAGGGTTCTTCATGTGTGTATGATCTCGGTCGGTAGGTGTACAAGGCCAGGTTGATCTACGGTATAGCAAGATTAGGGGAGATCTACATGGTAAGTAAGATAATTGATTTTTAGGTGTGTGTGTGTGTGTGTGTTTGTGTGCATGGTCTAGGTTTGCAGGTGTTGCAAAACCAAGTTGATCTACAAGTGGCAACAAGATTAGGGAGATTAGCAACACAACAGGTAGTAAGATCAGGGGAGATCTACTTGAAGTACGGTGTGTACTCGGTCATGGAGTATGTGGAGTACTTGTGTACTGGTAGTAGTGATACTGACTGGTGGTACTGGTAGTAGTGATACTGACTAGATGGAGGTGAACACCAACTCTGTGTTTGAGTTGTGTGTTGGGACCGTAATTGAGAGAGTGAACTCTTGAAGGTGAATTATTGTACACTTGGTGTGGGAAGCCTGTAAGGTGTGGAAGAGTTTGGCATCTCTTCATTGTAATTTCTTTTTTGGAAGAGTATTAATACAATTGGGTATTGTCTCTCATATTCTGTGTTGTTTTTGAATTTCTAGTTACTTCTTACTTCTGGTTAAATTCTGCATTTAGTTGCTTGGTAATCAATTTTGCTTCCTAGATCCTATCAGGAGGTTTGAGTGGAGATCAAAAGGCTTGTGTGGTGCTATGTGTATAAAAGAGAAGGTATCACATACCATATGTCCTCCGAGCCATCCTTCTGGTTATCTTCCTAGCTTGGATCTATTATAGGGTTTCAACAAGCATCCATTATCAAAGGATTCATTTCCTTAAGATGAAAACTTTTCAATTCTAATTTAATCATAAGATTTGTTCTAGAAAGAGTTAAAGTTCTTTTTATGGTCCCTACAAGTATTTTAGAGAAATCTATTTTAATTTTTATTTCTAAATAAGCTATATTTTTTACTTAAAGTAAAAGTCAGTTTCACTTTCATGCACATAGAGGTTAGTAAGTTCATTTTTTTCACTTCGGTTCACTCGATTACATTTTTGATTTAATTCTAGTTCTAATAAGTGGTTGTATACATACATTAATTTCTGATTTGGTCACTAAAATTAGTTTGTAGTGTCCTTTTAATGTTTTCACCCATTTTATAAGAATTTGTAAAGCCTCAAACTTTTGAATGGTAACTCAAATTTGAGTTCTTTGTTTTCTAAAAGTGTGTGGTTTTTAATTATGTATCCATTGGTGTCATTAATTTTTAAAAACACACTACTTTTATAATGTGACAAATTGGGGGGTCCTTAATACAATCTTTTGGGGGGTTATTTTGGTGTCAATTTTGTGCACCCTTTTGCATTCTTTATGATCGTTGGTGGTTCACTAGCATGTATTTTAATTCTAGTATTGACCGTTGAAATCATTTGACTACACACATTTACAATACATAGAGACCTTAAATGGAAACAATCATAAAACACAAAGGATTATGGTCTCTAATGAATGAAATTCAACTATATTTTACACGTGAGTTTGAAAATTTTTAGTACCGATGTAATTTTAAAGAGTGTATGGGTTTAATCGAGACTTATACAAGTTATGGATTATTATTTCATTTAGATGGGTGTGATACTCCATTAAAAATATGGGTTAAGATAAATGATTTATTTTAGAAATTAGATCACTTGAGAGCCATGCATCATGAAGTGGAGCTTACATCACTCAATCCAAATGAATTTGCTTCTATTATAGACTACTTCACTATTTTTAAGTATTTATTGACATAGTTTAAGGGGAGTGGATGAGATAAGAAAGATGAAGAGTGTGTGTACATGATCTTGTCTAAGTTGAGTGGCCCATTCCAAATCATTGCTTGTACCTTTTTTGTAGCATTTATACCTTAGGTGGCACATTAAAAATGCAAAATCTAGAGCTATTTTGTGAGAGACTTACTAGGGAGGAATCAAAATTGTCTCACCTTTAGTCTTCCACCTCTCAAAAAGCATTAGTATAATCACATACTAACTTGTTAAAATAAAGTGTAAGAGCAAGAACACTCATCCATTATCTCAAAATGCACTTAAGACCAAAACTAATGCATATAAACCTAAATCATCTCCCAAGTCTAAGAATATGTCTAACTTGTCAAGCTCCTATTTTTGGGAGACTAGTAATGAAGAGTCTACATGTTTAACATAATGCATGACCTATAGGATAATATTAAGAAACACAAGATTTATATCTACAATCCTTATCCATCTCATGATCATGGAAAAGCACTTAATATTATTAGGAGATCATAGTCACCTATTTCAAATAGTTGGGTTATATATTTTGGTGTTTCACACCATATGACTTCTTCTAAGGAGTCATTGGTATCTCTTGGTTTGATTTTTACTTCCAACATTAAGGTTGGATATTCTTCCTTTATTTATGTTAAGAGAAAGGCTAACATACAACTAGATGGTGTCTGCATTAATGATGAATTATATGTTATAGACATCAACACCAATATAATTTTAGTTTATCATATTTTCCATTCTCATTAAGGTAAAATAGTGACTTTCACACCATAGGGTTTTGATGTTTGATCAATGTTAGATCCACACGCACTTTTTAAATAAGGTGTTGTTGGTCATAGTTCTTAACTCTATTATTTTTAGGGTTGTGATGATACTTCTTATATAGTGATGTGTATATTTTATCATGAAGATTATAAGATTCAGGTTGTGTGTGAGATATTTGGACACCTAAACTACATATATTTAAAGGAGTTGAGCACTCAATGTATGGTAGAGGGTTTTCTTATAGTTGCATGGCTTGATAAAGTTTTCCCTGGTTGTGAATTAGGCCAACAACACCAAGATATATTTCCTAAGGGTATGTCCATGAGATATTATTCACCATTTGAGCTTATACATAGTGATTTGGTAGTATTTCCTACTCCTTATTTCAATATAGCTAAGTATGCACTTAGCTTTCTTGATAATTTCTCAAGATGTACCTAGGTTTGTTTAGTCAAGTAAAAGAATGATGTCTTTTATTACTTCAAAGTCTTTAAGGATTTGGTTGAGAAGTAGTCTTCTAGTTGTATCAAGAAGATTCATATAGATAATAGGGGGAGTGCATTAGTCGAGAGTTATCTGATTTTTTGGAATCCCATGGTATTGTTTACCAATATTTTATTGCACATTCTCCATAGCAGAATAGCTTAACAAAATGGAAGAACAATAATTTTATGGAGATGGATAACTTCATGATGCATTCATGGGATTTACCTCCTATCTATTGGGTAGACGTAATTAATTATGTGAACTACATTTATAACCACACATCACCTAGAGCACTTGAGCATATCACTCTAGAATAGGATTGGTCTAGAATGAAGCTTGATATCTCCTTTTTTTGAGTCTTTAGGAGCCTTTCTTGGGTGTTTGTACTAAATAAGAAAAATGAAAACATTGGATAATAAGATTAAATATTTGATTTTTGTAAGTTATTGCAAGGACATGAGATCTTGTTGACTTTTTGATCCTAATACTCAAGATGTTCAATTTATAGCACATGTACAGTTTGATGAACATTTCACATGCCATGATCCCTCATCTTCTTCTAGGCCTTCTTCTTCTTTTGATTATTCATCACCTCCTATTAAGGATTTATTATTTGAGGATATAGTTTAATATATTCATGAGGAGGTTATATAGGTTGAGGGTCTTACTGACACTGATGTTGTCACTATGCCTAAGTGGGCTCATACTATAGTTTTTGAGTAAATACCTTTAATATAGAATATTTTATATGAAATCATAATTTCATGATGTACATTAATTAATTCTATATTTAATAAGATATAGCACACCTAAACTTACAATTGGGTATACACTTGTTAAGCCAGAGCATGACCAATATGAGGATCTACCAAACCTGATCAGGGGATCACTTATATCACTTGTCACAACATATCATGCTAGTAGGGGTTATAAAGCCTATAATATAATATGATCACACAAAAACCCTAAAATATTCATATGATTTCATATTTCACTTATTCTAGTAAACAAGATAGTAAACTATTCTAATAACACAAAAAGTAAACTAATCTAGTGCACACCAAGCCTTGTGGCACAAAGCAGGGGTTAGAGCAAAATGAGTAAATACAAACTAAACTAAACATACATATGAGACATATACTCGTGTCAATGTATACACAATTATAATACATGGTAGAAAATAATACATACCACATTATCTATCTACTCCTACAAAGGAGAAATAAAGTTAGGAATACTTACCTTTAAAGATAAACCTATCGAACCTTAATCTCTCCCTTGGCCAAGGTTCTTCACAATAGATTATTGTGGTTTTTAAAGATAACCAAGATAAATAAGCTCTAAGATAAAAAAACATAACTAATCATCTAAAATAATTCTCCACAAGATAATATTAGAGATCCAAAGAAATTATTGAGCCCTAAAGCTTTATTCCTCAAGTAGAATGGTCAATAAGCAAATGTTCATTTGCACTTCTAAGCTTAATTATTTTCTCTTCTAAAATGGTGGTAAATAACCTTGTATATATATTAGTATCTTGCCTAAAAAAATTTAGACATTTCAATTTTATTAGGTCAACTGGGTTAACCTAGTACATTTTCAAGCTAGCTCACTAGGTTTGTGCTAGGTCAGTTGGGAGGTTAACAATCCAAAAGAGTTGAAGTGTCTGGAAAACACATTAGGTCAACCAGGTTGTCCTAATTTAATGACTAAGTAAAAATGGTATCAGTGAAATAAATGAAGGATTAGATCATGATAATTATTATAATGGATAGGAAAGAGAAGAATAATCCTAGGGTTCAAGCTCTTAAGAGACAATAGTGTGGATGACAAGTGGCAAAAGGAACAACAATCTTACGAAGCATCGATGGTCTACCCACCTCTTTCTCTATGCACCAATTAAGGCATGCACTCAAAGATATTGAGAGTTGATAAGTCATTTTAGGATATGAAGTGTCAATAATCAATAAATTTTTGAAAATATTATGTTTATACATATGCCCCAGTTGAAGCTCATCATGTGTCATATAAGTACAACACGAGATGGAGCTTTGGAAGAAAAAATGATAACACATAATTTTGATGCTAAGTATGGTAAAATTAGTAGAAAATAAGATAAATGAAAGGATATAATTTTAAAACACAAGCCTCTAACTTACCTTAGTGCCATAGATAAAGAGGAAGACTACAAGAAATGAAGGCATCCAATGTAAATCACACTAGGTGAACCTATAGAAGTTAATGAAAAAAATAGCCGAAAATTGAAAATTTTAGGAGATAAGAATATAGTAGTGGAAAAAAAACTCTCTACGTTATCATGATTCTAACACATTTTACATTTTGCAAAAAAGATGAGCAGAAACAAAGATAAAGGCAAAACAAGGAATCTATCTAAAAATAAATGAAAATTTTTGAAATGTTAAAATGTCATTTTATATAGGAAAAAGAGAAGTCTTTTTTTTATTTTTCATTGTGAAAGAAAGGAAAGAACTGTTTGAGACCAAACAAGGTTAGGATGATGAGGGAGCGATAGGCTAGAAGAGGAGGACACCTAGAGGTAATAGTAGGTGCACTATAAGTATGCAACTATAGATCTCAAACCAGTTTTTAAAATTTGTATTGAATTAATTGAATTTTTGATAAAATTTGATTTTAAGAATTTATACATGTAAAAAATGAATAAAACTTGATTTTTAGGGTAGAAAACAAGAAGACAGGAAATGGGTGTGAGGGAAATAAGGAGAAAACAAGAAAAATACACATTTTAAGTAAAATATACTAGGTCAACACATTGAACCTGCTAGGTCGATGAGGTCGACCTTCTAGGTTAAATCAGGGTAAAAATCCATATGGTTGATTGAGTAGGTATAGGTTGACCTAGTTTATTTTTTAAGCTAAGAAATAGTACACAAGTGTCTAGTTGGTCCGTAAGGGCCAAAATGGAAACTTAACACTAGGGAGAGGAAGATAAGATGAAAATTTAAAAATTTAAGATAAAAGGGAAATTTTGTCAAACTAGGTTGACTAGGGAACCACAATAAACATATAAAAGTGTGTCGAAAGCTAAAGGAGGGATAAAATAACTCAAAGTGACCAAAAAAGGGAAAAAGGGACCAAAATAGGATAAGAATAGATAAAAATGAATAAACTACGCTTATTTTTTATTAAAAATATAATTATAAAGAATGTATTGTGACTGTACATGACATGGAGGAACTAATACATCCTTTGTTATTTTTTTATTACAGAGATGACCATGGTTCTAGATGTTGTTAGACATGTCTTATTTGTTAGATTGTTTATATAGGTTGACAAACACAGATAGAGCTAGACTAGTAGCCATGGGTCTCAGAGGTATATTACATATGTGTAGGATCCCTCTCAATACAAATGTGTTGGTCATGTTCCTTGGTTAATAGGAATGATTGACCAACACATTCAAATGGGAGATGGATGGGAATGTGATAGAGGTGGCTATCAAACTAAAAGATTTCCATGCCATCCTTGAACTACCCATAGTAAGAGCACTAGTGACCATAAGGATACTAGATAACATGGAGGAGAGGAGAGCCTTATCTATGTGGGTTATAGGTTCATATATGATATTACCAAGGTGGAGAGTGAGTATGGATGATGTGTATATCATAGATTATGGATATCCAAAATGTAGTGATAGGCCTTGTGACACAATGAGTGCTCTATCACAATTCAGATGGTAAGGTACCATTATGTGTGGTAGCCTTGAGCAAAATGATGCTAAAGGAAGGAATATTATATTATTTGGGTTCTATCATCTAGGTATAACTTGTTCATGATCTATTTTAGATGTAGGTAAGAGGATATAAGACCATGAGATCGATCATACTGCTGACAACATGGATATATAAGAGATTTCCTATGTATCAGTTAGCTAGGTTACCCCATATAGTCTATAATAGGTCACCTTGGGTGAGGAGATGGAGAGAGGAATAGGTATCATAGGTCATACCCCATGTGTCATTGATATAGATAGTGAGATGAATCGAATAGTATGGTGACCATATGAGCAAATAGAGACTACCTAAGAGAGTTGGCACATAAAATTAGACTAGTCCTAGAAAAGAGAGAGGTGATAGGACACTATACATGGTAGAGACAACCACATATAGTGGCATGGTACCATTGTAAATGGGTCTACCTCATCTAGTGACATTGATACTCATGCTCAAGTAGTGGACTCATCATGTGAGAGAGCCATGAGGGAAGAGGTGAATAGGACCACTAATAGTGAGACTAACATTGAGGCCACATTTAGAGTGATTAAGGACTAGTTAGTCATGATAAGGGGTAAACTAGGAGGAGGTGGAGGCAAAGGTGGAGGCAAAGGTGGAGATACCAGATGTACCACCACTAGATCCATAGAGAGATGAGATAAAACTACCAAAGATATGACATTGATAAAGGTAGAAGGAGAGAGCATAGACCATCATCATCCATGGTGAGTTAACAAAGGAGATAGAGGAGAGAGAGGTGAGAGAGAGATCACTCAGGTTTAGGTTAAGATGGATGTGATCCATTAAATTTAGGTTTGAGCTATGATAGCGATCTAATATCCATATAGTGTGATTTTTTAGTCATACCAAATCATGAAGAAGAGAGGTGGGGGTCCTTAGTAAGGGGAAGACTCCATGATGTCTTAGATGAGACTCTATAGCCATACAACCTAATGACACTAGAGGATCTAAGTGTATTGTCTACCCCAACTCAGGCAATCTAGTTTAGACTATTGGGAGAGGATATGAGGTAGATATAGATGCAGAGAGAGAGGGTCTATCCACCAATAGATATGGGTGAAAGAGAGAGGTAGGCCTTGGTAGATGAGAGATATGTACATTTGGATATAGTGACATAAATGATGTACAAAAATATAATTATGCAAACCTAGCTGATGTAGGCACATGCAATGACCCAGACTGAATTGGTATAGGAATAGGTGTAGGTAACATGTCTATAGGGATAGGGAGAGGGATTGAGATCTTGGATTGCCTGATTACATCATACTATTTAGAGGAGTCAGACTGAGACCTTAACATGTAGTATGGTTAGGCTACGAGATGGACATTATGGAGCTCAGCCTTAGTGCTAAGGCATTATATGTGATTGTATATGTTGTATCAAACTCTTGATATAAGATTACATACACAACCAACACCAATAAGCCAAAATAATACATCAATATATATATATATATATATATATATATATATATATATATATATATATATATATATATATATATATATATATATATATATATATTGATGTATTATTTTAGATTATTGGTGTTGGTTGTGTATGCTATCTTTATAGTTGTGTTTTTTCATTATGGTTGAGGCTATGCATGCTTTTGATATATTTATATTTGGTGTATATGCTATAAGAAATATATTTTGTGTGGTTTATTTTTTAACATTATGGATTACACATGCATGGTTAAAAAGAAACAAGTAAAAAGACTTGGAAAAATATAATCAATCAAAAATGCACTACACACTAATTCAAGCTGGTAAATGTGTAATAACATGAAAAATGACTAAGTATAAAGAACCAAGAAATGGGAAACAAGATGGTAAAAATATATTTATTTTTAAACCATTGTAAAATATTTTTTACACCAAATTAAAACAAGTAAAATCATACTAAATATCACGTTGGGAAGTATGAAAAACAATGTAATAAAATGGAAGGCATGTAAA
This sequence comes from Torreya grandis, assembly GCA_037957365.1. Taxonomy (NCBI): domain Eukaryota; kingdom Viridiplantae; phylum Streptophyta; class Pinopsida; order Cupressales; family Taxaceae; genus Torreya; species Torreya grandis. The sequence continues at coordinate 430,988 of JARHVA010006545.1, forward strand.
AGGGTACAAATGGAAATTAAAAAAAATAAAAATTAATTAAATAAATTATAATATTTCATGATGGGAAGTATTTTTAAAAAAAAAAAGAAAATTAAAAACTTGGTCTTAAATTTATCATACTAATTCAATCTCAGAAGTATGAGAAATTCAAGAAATGGGTATAATCTTACATGCACTTAGAAGATAAGAAAATAAAAGGTGAAATAAAAATGAAGTAAGCATAAAACATACTAAATATCAAGATGGTAAGTATTTCAAATGATGTGTAACTTCATAATCAATCAAATCTTTTCTCTTACTTGACACATGTAATTTGGATGGTGACTTATTTATTAGAAAAATTTTGTTTTGTGAGGAGGGCCAGGTTCTATCCACAGTCTTACACTACAACTCACAAACTAAAACCCAAGGGGTATGAAATCAAGATTGGTAAGTACAAGGACTAGGAATGTTAAATCAAGTATGTGGGTAATAAGATGGAAAATACGGTACCTTGTGATGCATGCTGGGTCCTATCCACAATCTTATAAAAGCAACTCAAAAATGAAATCCCATGGGGAGTGATTAGTAAAAAATATTTTCTAAGAGGAAATATGAGGAAAGGAAATGAAAAAGGGAGTGTAAAAATAAATGAATTAGGCATCTTATGAGAATACTTTAGGAGGCAAGTGACATATTAAGGACATGAGAAGACACTAAGTGACTAGTGGTCATCTATGTACAAAGGAAACCTATTCCCTATAGACACAAAGATTTATAGGAAAATAAGTGTGCTACTAAGATAAAATCATGAAGGTATATAGGTAAAAATAAAATTAAAATGGACCTACCTCCCTACAACGTGTTCCCTACTCCTTAGGACCAATTATAGAGCCATCTGTCTACTCCAAAGATTGGGTACTTGAGTGATAAAGTAGGTAGCATTAAAATATTTTTTTATTCTCCTCCTCTAATATACTAGCTTACTTCACCCCAAAGAACCTTAGCTCTATCGCGAGGCCAACTATGGAGTTTGAGATTTGACTAGAAGAAGGAGATGTGCTTTAAATCATGTCTTTTAGTGTGATTTGACTTTTAAGATATTACATATTTTTACCTTTTGATATCATTGCCTTTTTTTTAAATGATTTGGATATTAAATTTATTTTTAATTACTTTTTTAGGATTCCTCATCCATATATATTTGGAATTACCAATCATGAAAGAGATAGTGATAAACACAAATGAACTATAGGCTAAGGCTAAAGGAAACCTAGTAACCCAAGATAAAAGAATAACTAGGACACTTAGGCGTGACAATAAACAAGTATGTGATATCAAGTCTCAACCATGTATATGCTTAGTTTTAAGAAATGGAAGAAGGGAAAAAGAGATCCAAAGGTGGAGCAGTGAAAGGAAATAATAATGAGAAAGATTGTTTGCTAACTGATCACATTGTAAAAGGAGATAATAACCAAAGGGAATAGGGTACATATAACCAAGTCACCATGACAACTATCTATGAAAAATGAAGATAAGAAAGCAAACAATCATGAAGATACAAGGGAAGAGTTTTGAAAAAAAATATAGAGAAAAAGAAAGAAATGATAAGTGAAAAATAGCAACGATAGGGAAAATACAAGTATATGTAAAATATAAAACCAAAACTTAAGCTAAATATAATAGAAGGAGAAACATAATATAATATAGAAAATAATTTGACACAGTCTCAAATGATATAAAAAATAGAAATAAGATTGGATCACACATCCAATCCAAATATAAATGAGAAAGCACCATCCATGTGCTCATAAATACTGGTAAATTTGTCCACATATATTATCCAAAACATCAAGTAAATATCTATGAACCTGAATACGAGCTATTACTATAGTCACATAAATCTTTGTTAAATACTAGGCAAATACTTCTTTTCTAATCTACTCAACTAAAAGAGTAGGAATACTCATTGATCATGCTGAGGTGATAGCTCACATATGATGATTCCACAACCTACTAAGAAAAATATTACAAGAAAGAGGAAAGCTAAAGATCATCACCTTTATATGAATGATGACAAGTGGGACAATAAAAATAATCTACACACACCAAAGATTAGGAATTATCCTTCTATCATATCCTTGGTAGGTGTTATGTGTGGACTTAAGATTGCACTCTAAATATCCAAGGGTTTTAATGAAATCAAGAGAAGCAACAGAATTTCCAAAACCCTCATTAATCAATCTTCATTCAACTTGGATATCACCTATTTAGATGATAATAAATAAGGGAGGATAATATACATGACTAAAAATCTCACCAAGAATCATAGATGCAATGGTATATTTAAAATAAAGAGAAGTGTCAATAGTTTAATCAACATTGATGGACATATCTTCACATTTTTACAAGATAATATCCTCTAAACAAGATATCATTGCCTCATATCCTACTAAGAGAGGATGAGGGAAATTCATCTCAAATAATTGTTTTATAAGATGGTTCTGATGATGGGGAGAAGTCCTCATAAGCTCAAGGAATAGAATTTGAGATGGGAGATTAGTGAGATCTATAATGGGATCTCACTCATCATAACCCATGAGAAGATTGTTAGATATAGGAACATAATGGTTAAGGAGGTCTTCGAAAGGAGGATCTGAAGAACATTGAAATTTGTGTTGATAAGAATGAGAAGTTTTAGAAGAAGGTTTCAAATCATATTGATATGATGAAGTAATAGGTTTATATTGATCCTAAGAAGTAGAAGAAGTGTTAATAGAAGGTTGATTATCATTAGAAGATTGATTATCATTGATATTATAAGATGATGGAAGAATGGTAGAAATAGAATAGGATGTATTATCCAAGGGAGAATCATAATTTGGACTATTATCAAAGTTTATAAGATATTCTTTCCCTAACTCATTCAAATGAATTGGAGAATAATTTTGGATAACACGGTATGTTTAAGAAGGAGGTGAGGTATACATAGGTTGAGAATCAATGAAAGCCACCACCCTTCACATATTAGTCATGTTAACCACATTATCTTTAGAATTTAGTTCAACAAGACTTTCTGCATTATTGGTGGAAGGGGTGGGCTTGTCATGATTTTTTTGAATGGGTTGATGATTAGTTAAAGGATATTTATAGATAGCTAGATGAAATTTTTCTTGATTCAAGTCTTTAGATTTATCATGAGTTTTTTAATCCTTGAGAGAATTTTCATAAGATTGTTGATGCTTACGAATAATAGAATGATGATCAAAATTATGTCCAAGAAAGTCCATATTTAAATTATGAAGTTGTCTATAGGTCTCATAAAAGTGATCCCAACTAGCATGAAAGAAACAAAACTTGTTAGGATCATATTTAGGTTTTCATAAGATTAGTAGGGTCCATCTCTCAAGGAAGAGGCCTAGGTATACACTTAAGTAACTCAGCTAAGGAAAGAGGTTTATGAACATTTAATGTTATTTGGTGAAGAGAAATGAGGATCAGTATATTGTTGAGAAGGAACTAGTTTTGAAGGGGTAGGAATGACAACTTGAACATTGTGAATGGTATCATATGAATTGGTAGACCATCATTGGTAATATTGTAGTTTTTATTTTTAATTAATAGATGAGGACCTATAGAATTTTGGGGTGGCTTGAATTGATGCATAAGGAAATATTGTCATTTGGTTTGGTCAATGGCCTCCTCTAATGTACGTGGAGAGAGGGTACGTATTTGATATTATAATTTAGGATAAAAATCAATGGTAAAGAGATGAAAGAGATTATAATCAACCATGTTATGTTCACACTTGTTTGAGAAAGTTTTCCATCATTTAACAAAGGCTTGGGCAGTTTTGTTTTCATTTTTTTCTTTCAATTTATTAATGGGACAAAGTATTTTCAAGAATTTTTATACTAAAGCATTCATTTAATCCTCCAAACTAGTAATGGAATGAGATCTAAGGTTATTATACCAATCCAAGGCATTACCTATGAGGGTTTTGGCAAGGAGTTTGGTAATAACAAAGGTGTTTAATTTAAATAAATCCTTATAAATATTTCCAAATATCTTAATATGAAGGGTAGGATTAGTTAATCCATTATAATAAATTGTAGGTGTTATACCTCATATATCAATGTTAGTAATTCTAGTAGTGAGAGGCTCATTTTGAAAATCCTTGATGAATTTATTGACTAATGGAGGTTGAGGAATGAGATTGCCTTAAGAATCTTGAAGAGGGGGAGGAGGAACAATTTGGTTATGTGAGCCCCAAGTCATTGGCTAAGGATTGGATTGAAGATTAAGAAGGTATATTTGCATTCTCTTCATTTGATTCATATTATGAGCTTGGAATGTGTTAATTTTATTAAGAGTTTACAATATTAGTTGATGAGTTTGATTAGTGTTATTATAATAAGTTGTATTGGTGTTTGTGTTGGTATTAGTGGCTTGGGTACCACTATTAGTGTTAATATGAGCTTGAGAAGAGCTATGGTAATTTGAGACACTAGTGGTAAAATTTTCTTATGAAGCAAAAGATGGACTAGTAAATTGTTGAGATGAAGAAGCACTTGAATAATGAGTGCCTTGGGTGACAAAAATTAACTAGTGGAAGGATTAAGGATAGTGGATCTTATGAGAGGCCCACTAGATGTATAACTTGACACGTTAGTTGTGATACTAGGCATGGAGGTAGAAGTTAAAGAAGAAGATTTCATTGTATAATAAGGATTAAATATTGAAGGAAAAGGTCAAGAAGCAAAGAAATTGGTATCCCCAAATCTAGTTGAGAATGTGGAAGCAACAGAATGAGGTTCTTCAACTTGACGGCTAATCATGAAGTTATAAATGGTAGATGGTTCTTTCCATATATATTGAGGGAATTTAGTGATAAATAAAAGAATTTAAAGAGTATAATATAACTCATGTTGATCCTCTAAGATAAGAGGAGGGTTTTGTTGCAAAGAGGTATGAGGATTCTCATAGTTCATCGTACGGGTTGCAATATGAACATTACTAGAATTATTGAAAGGGACCCTACTTTTTCTATAAGAGACCTTATTAGTATTGGTAAATTCCATCATGTCTATTGAATAAGCTTCAATATTGTCACCAAATATAAAATTCATGATGAAAGGGAGAGAAGCAAGATGAGAAAGCAAAGAATCATAAAGTGACTAAAATAAAACTAGGTCGACCTAATCGACCTAGTGTAGAAATAAGGACTATGAAACTATATACGATCCAGAGGATCTACCCAGAGAATTAAAAAAAAAGGGAAAAAATCTATAAATAGTGATAGGTCAACTAGGTAAACCTAGTGTAGTGTATAGGGTTTAAAAAAGATGCTAGGTTGATAGGGTTGATCTAGTGCAGTGAACAAGAAGTAAAGAAAAGAGCTGATAATAAGTTTGTGAAATGAAATAATATACTTTACAATTGATCTAAGAAATTAAATTCTAAAATTAAATATATATTCAATTACATTTATGATGGCCAATCTAATTGATACACATAAATCAAAACCTTGCACTAACATTCGCTAATGTAAGTTATTTCACACATAATTAAGCAAAGAGTGAGCATACAACTTGGAAAATAGAGATAGCTAATTGGTCAACCTAGAATGTTAATTAGATTGTTAATAATAATTTCAAATGATAGGGAGTTGGATGAAAACAAGGTAATAGATAATAATATATGGATTATTTTAGGTGAGTTTAGGATGAAAGGGACTATAATGGCAATGATGCAGGCTTGGTATTGGGGCTTACCCCCTCACTTCACACAATGTAGTGATAAGGGTGTTGGGTGCTTAGCCATAATGTACCATTAAACATGTTTTATAATTGACTAAAACATCAATTAATCTTCCCCCTTAATGATGAAATCCAATTACTTTGGCTTGGGTAGTCAAATTTTAAAATTATTATTGATGTTATGTGATTTGGCTGTGTGCATACAATAGAAATAGTAAAACTAAGGGTTTAATTAAAAACATCCTAATTAGACTATGCTAACTATTCTAAGCATCCAATCAAATAAAATAAAAAAATGTGATTAACATAGAAGATGAATTTGAACTTTGAAACAAGGTATAGTGAAAATACTATATGCAAAACATACAAAACTAGGTCGATAGGGTCGAGTTAGTACTACTAAACATAGGGTATAAGAAGCCTACTAGGTCAATTTGTAAACCTTTTTATTTCATACAACACACAAAAAATAGAACTACATCGACCATGTTGATTTAATTGGTTGTGTAGGGGTAGTTTTGAAGACTACAAATTTGAAAGGAAAGTATAGAACACAAAGAGACAAAAGAATAAAAAACTAATCTTGATGGTTTAGAGATGGAAATGAAGGAAATTTCTAATTTGGAACCTTGGAGAAAATTTTCAAAATTTTTTAAACTCGATCAAATTGGTCAACCAAGCAATATAAAAACTTACTAAAAAAAGTGATAGAAATGCACTAGGTTGACCTGGTCAACCTAGTTGACTACACTAGAAGTTTTAAAATGTACTATGTTAAGTTTGTTGACTTAGTAGGCTAATATGGAAGTCTATAAAACTAAAACCTATACTAGGTCAAACTAATCAATCAGGTAAGAAACCTATTGCAAAGTGGCTAAAAATATACTAGGTCAACCTAGTTGACCTAGTAGGTTGAATTAAAAGTTTGAAAAATGATGAGAACTTATATTGGGTAAAGCTAATCACTCTAGTTGCATGCTATTGTGCATAGATAAAAATAACTGAGTTGATAGAATCAAACCAGTATTTCAAAATATATGATACAAATGATGATAAAAATAATGAAATAAATGAAAGAAAAGTGAAGAAATCTTGCAAGGGTTTAACTCACATTGGGTTCACCAAAATGTATGAAAATTAGAATTTCATGATGTACAATAATTAATCCTAGATTAGATAATATAGAGCACACCTACACTTTTGATTGGGTATACACTTGTTAATCAAGAGAATGACCAATATGGGGATCTATTAGACCTTATTAGGGGATCACTTGTATCACTTGTCATAACGTATCATTCTAGGAAGGGTTCTAAAGACTAAAATCTAACACAAATCACAAAACAACCCTAAAAAATGCATATGATTTTATATTTAACTTATGCTAATAAATAAGAGAGTAAACTATTCTAATAACAAGAAAAGTAAACTAATCTAGTCCACACCAAAGCTTATGGCATAAAGTGGGGGTTAGACCAAAACAAATAAGCAATAACTAAACTAAACATGCATAAGAGACATATACTCATGTAAATGTATACATAATTTTAATACATGGAAGAGAAGAATAAATACCGCATTATTTATCTACTCTTACAAAGGAGAAATAAAGTTAGGAATATTTACCTTTGAAGATGAACCTGCTGAGCCTCAATCTCTCCCTTGGTCAAGTTGCTTCAAAAGAGATTGTTGTGGTTTATAAGGATAACCAAGATAAATCATCTCTAGGCTAGAAAGCATACCTAAGCATCCAAAATAATTCTCCATAAGATAAGATTAGAGTTCCAAATAAATTATTGAACCCTAAATCTTTATTTCTCAAGTAGAATGGTCAATAAGAAAATGTTTATTCACACTTCTTCACTTAATTCTTCACTTCCTTATGAAGTGGTGTTAAATGACCTTATATATCTAGTAGTATCTTGCCTAAAACATTTTGAACATGTTGGCTTTACTAGGTTGATCAGTTCAACTTAGCACGATTTCAATCTAACTCACTAAGTCTATGCTAGGTCAGTTAGGAGGATACCAATCCAAAAGTGTTGAAGTGCCCCAAAAACACACTAGGTTGACAATGTTGACCTATTTTTTTGAATAGGTCAAAAGGGTAAAAGGAAAGAAATGAAGGAATAAATCATGATAATGACTAGAATGGATATTGAAAGAGAATAATAATCATGGGGTTCAAGCTTTTAAGAGACGAGTGCGGATGACAAGTGGAAAAAAGAACAACAATATTACAAAGCACTGATGGTCTACAACCCCTTTCTTAGTTCACCCCTTAATGCATGTACTCAAAGAGATTGAGACTCGATATGTTCTTACATGATATGAAGTATCAGTAATCAATAAAAATTTGAAAATATTATGTGTATACATATTTCACCTTCTCGACATCATCATGCACATTCTATGGGTACTAGACTTTTATGCTAGCCATTCTCTAGGGAAACATAATCTTTTTCATAGGCTTATGGGATACAAGAGTGGGATGATGAAATGATAGATGAGTATTATTCATTGATGAAGAAAAACACTTGGAATTTGGTCACTCTTCCTAAGGTAACAATATTGGTTAGGTCAAAGTGGATTTACCACACCAAGTATGTAGCTGATGGGTCCATTAATAAGTATAAGGCACATATTGTTACAAAGGATTTATTTCAAGTTGAAGGTATTGACTACCTAGAATAATTTCTACCATTTTCAAGATGTATTTTATTTTACTTTTACTTTCTATTAATGCATCATTGGGTTGGCTAGTGTATCAGATGGATGTTAAGAGTGATTTTTTGCATGGATACTTGCATGAGAAAATCTATATGGGGCATCTTGCTAGATTTGTTCATTCTTTTTCTCTTTTTTATTTACTTAGGAGGTCTATTTACATTCTTAAATGGACCTCAAGGGTTTGGTATGAGAAGATGGACTAATTTATTATCTCCAATGGCTTTATTCATTACCACTTTGATCCCACAATATATAATCAACATATTAGGGAGGAAATTGTTATATTGGTCTTAATGTTGATGATCTGCTTCTCATAGGTGACTCTGCATCTTAAATTTAGGAGATTTATTAGGTACTCTCAACACATTTCAACATGAGATATCTTGGTTTTTATTTCTTCCTTGGTTTATAAATATTAGAGTCAAATATAGGGATTTATTTGAGTCAGTAGAATTACACCTTTGATCTCGTCTAGCATTTTTACATGGATGATTGTAAGCCAAGTACTTTTTATTTCTACTCTAGAGTGACTCTCATTACCTCTTTTACTACTCTACTTTGTGATATGACATTATATTGGTAGATGGTTATGAGTCTTATTTATTTTACCCATACTCCCCCCTGACATTTCAATTAAAGTTAGAGCTATATCTAGGATTAAACATGACCCTCATGATAGTCATTGGTAGGCATCTAAGATGATTTTATGATATCTATTAGGGACTACTCATTTTGTATTACACTACACCAAGGGTTATACTCAATTGGTTGGGTATAGTGATTTATATTGGGTAGGTTATCTTGATGGCAAGCATTCCACTTTTGGGTACATATTTAGTCTCAGTTCTTCACCTATTTCTTGGTTATTTAAAAATAAGTAGGGTATTGCACTTTCATCTACATAAGCTAAGCACAAGAAATCAATTAAAATGAGTTAGTATATTCATTATCTTCATCAATTATTAATAGAGTTTGGCTTCATGTACAATTCACCTACTATACTTTTGTGTGACAAATAGAGTAAAATTCACATAACTCATAACCTAGTTGAGCACTAGCGAACCAAGCACATTGAGGTACATATGCAATTCATTTGTTAGCACATTTAAGATGGATTTCTTAGCTTAGAGTACATTCTAACTCAATAATAAGCTATAGACATATTCATGAATCCTTTTTCATCACCTTATTTATTTGATTTGTGTGGCATGCTTGGGGTTTTAAAATTTGTCCTTAGGGAGTGTTCATGAGGACATCTTCCTTTTTCATGGATACATATTATACATGAGTACCTTATTAGGTATAGTTTTTAGGACTCATACTGTGAATATGCCAATATTTTTTTGGCTATTGTTATCCCCTAGCTTCACTTTTGATGTGGTGTTAGAGTATGTATTTATCATGTTTGCTAGTTATTAGCTAGTTATTACATCCTTTTACTAGTTTGTCTTATGTGAGGATTTATCCCACATTGGTTATTTAGGATATTTTGTGTTTTACCTTTCCTACTAATACAAGGGCTACATAATGTACTAGAATCTCATTTATGAATAACATTTGATTTTTTTTCTTTGTATATCATTTGTCTATAGCTTATTTTTATGATGTTTTATAGTTAACACTTTTTAATCTTGGGTTGGAATGATTATTCACCATTCTTAATGCTTTTATAAAATATAAATAAATAATGAAATTAATAACTTAGCCATAAAAAATGAGATTAATGATTTGGGTTTTGTATATTGAGGTGGATTCTAGTTTGAGTGTCGTAAATAAGATCATGATGCCATAACCCCTCTTGTATAATAGCACTATAGTTGGATAGTAGTACCATTATTGGAAAAGTGGTAGTAGTGTCTAGATATTGGTAGTAGTATCCTCTATGTAGGACCCTCCTAAGTTTATAGGCACACCTATCTCTAGGTATATGAAGTTTATTCCTATGTGCATAAGTCATGAAATCTTATGTTTTTCCTGCAATGAATGCTTTATTGTTTAAACCTTAATCTTCCATGTAATCAAGGCATCTAGTTGATATGAGTTGAAAAGTTTATTTATTAGTAGGGTAGACTAGACATCCTCAACAGCTCACTAGGAAGAGAGTTGTCTGCATACCAATACTCCAAATATAAATCAATCCCAATGTAGTTCTCCCCACATATGTGTTAGTGCATGTGAAAGTGATGCTAGTATGATAGTGGCCTTCAGTACTTTTAATGTGCTTGAGATTATAAATATGGATAATCTAATAGTAAGGATACTATAAATGGTAGTATGTAGGAGTAGGGTAGAATAAGGATTGATAACCTTAATTATGTTCAACATATTCTCAATTTGAATGCGTATTTTGTATGCAATTTACATATAGTTTTTATATGGATAAAATTCATATAGTTTTACTTTTCTTCTTCTTGTGTGGGTGATATTAGAGGTCTAGGATGACCCAAAAATTATTTATTTTTTAAAAGATATCCATTTGGGAAAAGATAGGGAAAAATACATTAGCCTGATTTTTGGGACTATTGAACCATGTGACACTAGTGTCCTTATTATGTCACTAGTATATAGCTAGTAAAACACTAGGCACAATGGAACAAAAGTGAGAAATTAAGGTTTAGGAATACTTTAATGTTGATGAAAAACACATGTGGCATGTACGAAGGATGGATAAGTGTGATAATAGGCTCTAGAATAATATATCCAACCAATAGTATTTTATGTGATAATATCAACAATGATTAAGTAATAGAAGTACAAAACAACCAATTTTCATAATTTTTTTTGATAAATCACGCTTTTTGATACATGGGATAATGATAAAATAAATTTCATAATCTATAATAGATAAGAACAACTATTATCTCAAACCACATTAAATATTCTCTATGAAATATTTAATACATTTCTATGAATTAATACATGTTTCCTAATTACTTAAGTGTCATTTGAACTATTACCTCAAGAAACCTATGTATTAACCAAGATATTTATCCCAAAGTTTTTATGAAACCCAATCTTTACTTGTACCAAAACACCAATGTAAAAATAACTTGAAATTTGAGCTCATCTATATGGTGGTAATCCCTACCCCTGCACCATCAGTTTGGGGTTTGAAAATGTCATTGAATGAGCCTATGGATGTCAAATCAAATTAAAACAAGGGTTTATAAAGAGATAAATTTTCCACCAAATTTAGGTTTTACTACACTAGATTAAAAAATTAAACAATGTGAACTAGTTAAGACACATACTAACAAATAAATATATACAAGGCATCACACCAAAACATAATAAAACACACTCATGGTTCTAACTTTATCTTTCATTTCATATATAATTCATCTACATGTGGAAAAAATTAGGCCTAATCCTACCCACTAGGGTTTAACATACAAACTCACATTACCATCTCAACAACATTCTCGCTCAAAACCAAACAAAATAGCAACTAAATTAGATTTCAAATGTTGATAAGGAAAATGTCTAAGTTTCAAGTAGGTTGATGGCCATCCATGTAACCCACACACTTCCTAAGGTTCCATAAATAATAAAATATTATCAATTCATATATATAAAAGAAAATCCAAATAAAAAACTAGCCAAAATGCCCATTGTTTTTGTTGGTTTTCTTCTCCCCTTTTATTTTTTCACTACCACTATGTTGTTTTTTACATACTACTTGGGTAAAATAATAATTATCCATATATTTCTCAAAAATAATAAATTTACACACCAAAGCATTAATTCCTCCAAGAAATGGATTCTAAAAATGATTTTCCATTACCATCATGTTTGTGGCCAAAATGTACATTTGAAATCTTACATTTTTTCAATTCTGTCCTCACTCCTATTTTCCCTTTAAATTCCATGAATAGAGTGAAAATCCAAAATAATGGTAAAACAACAAAACATTTAAATTAATTATTTTATCATAATAATAAAATATAATTCCTTAGCAATTTTGTGACCTCATCATTATTCAGAAATTCTTTTTAGAGACAAGAAAACCATACAATATTTTGTGATGGAAATTAATAATTATACCATCTTTAATAAAACAAAATATTCTCGAATAATTAATAAGGATCAATGAATTATTATTATGCCAAAAATAGTTAAACATACCAAACATTAATAAAGCTCATGACACATGGCATCCTTTGCAAGCCTATGTTACTTCAATGTAATAACTCATCCAAATTACCTCATGTAATGCACATTAATAAAATATAATGAGCACAATTATCTATAGATCAGTGATAGGTAATAAATAAAAATATATATTCATTTATGTAAAAATTTGGTTAACATAGTATGAGACAACAAAAAAGGTAATGGTGGATAACCAACTTGATCTCTTTTTTTATTATTATGCTCATTTACCCAAACAATACAATAGATACATAACTCCACGTAAATCCAAGTGATATATGGCATACACTCCCCATAAAAGTATGCATCATTCTAGGGATTAAATAAAATGTTGAGGATAGTGTTACTTGAAAAAAAAATCTGAGGTGGCATTTCTGATTGATCTGATCCCATTAGGCCAACACCTACAGAATGACTTTATTTTACAAGTTAACACTATGATGGGATAGGGTCTTGATTATGTCCAATTCAATAATCTTCCCATCCTCATCCTAGATATTATTTTGATTAGAAATTTGATTTTAATCATAAACATATTCCCTAAATAATTACACATTAAAATGATCATGGATTATAGAAAGAGATAGAAGAAGAATTAGGTGGTATGTAACAAGGTTGATCATTTTCACAATGTTAAAAGGACTGACAAAGCATGGATCTAGTTTTTATGTTTTTCCAAAACCTATTAATATTTTATGAGGTATCACTCTTAGAAATATGTTTTCCATTACATAAAACTCACCTGGTGACCTTTATAGATCATCATATCCCTTTTGTATATAATAGATAACTTTCAACAACTAATGCATGATGCAAGATTTGATACCACTTGATGTAAGGGGTTGTGTAAACTTCCATATTTCATTTAACTATGTCTTATTTATGGCTTTTAATTCCTTTTTGCCCATTTTTTTTCTTGTTTCCTGTAGATACTCTCTTTTTATCTTACTACCCTTTATCATTCTTTCCTTCACTAGGCTCATAATCCTCCTTGTATACATAGTGTTATTATTTATTCTAAAAAATGCATCACCCTTCATCTACCTATGAACTCTCTCATTATTAGTACAAACACCATCCTATTATACATGACTTTTATTACTTCACTCTCTATTCTTGCTTCAATCTTGCTTATTCTCATGTAGATTCATAGGCCTAAAATTTTAATGCATTATTACATTATTATTGTATCCACTATAGGGATCATATGGCCATTCACTTTCCTATTTTATAATTCCTTATATATACAATCAAAATACTCAATCCCAAAACTGTAACCCTCAAACAACCCACTCTTTCTTCGTTAAGACCTATTCTCTTGTAATATTATTTTGGCATAAAACTTGTTGGTTTTAACAAAATATAAGTTTTATAAAAAAATATAAACAAATTTTTAGATACCCTTTATCTTATTACAAATTCACCTAAATTTTTAGGTCAAAATTTTCAAGGGTGACATACTAACTCAACACGCTTCCCTAGCAATTAGGTCTCTTTAGGCCTATCCCAAAGACATAGATTTAGTGACTATATTGTATGAATCTATTATAGATAAAAACATCATATATGATTTATATAATTTAAAAATATATTTTATTACCATTTTTCATAAATTTTTTCTACTAAAAACTCTAGTTATTTGAGTAGCAAATCACAAACCCTAGGTCTAGGTTTACACATGCCTGCACAAGGTGGAGTGCTTATAAAAAGACACAAACTAAGTTTTAAATATTTAAAAAATAATTTTTTAATGTTTTTAAAGGTATTACACAACTATTTTAAACTTGTATAATGGATATTTATTAATTATCAATCACAGCATGACCCAAACAAATAAGTTTATAGAATTTTGGAAACACTTACAAGACTGTGTGCACTATAATGAAGGGTTTTAATTGAATATTACTATATAAAAGTATTTATTGGATATAAAATATATTATAATAATAAAATAAATAATATTTACCATTTAACATATCTTAAATACTTTTAATGATGCTCCAAAAACACCTCTATTCTCTTTTTCTCTAGATTGTGTTAAAGTTGAGTTGTCCCAAAACTTGTAGATTACCACTAACTTGTAGATCAACACAACAGTATAATTTATTAAAATAATAATAAAAATTATGGATGATAAAATACTAATAATATCTTGGTAACTCATAAATACACTCTTAAAACATTCTTTCATTCATTGATAATATTGCACACAAAACAATCATACATAGAATTTCTACTACATGTAAAGTTTTCTTCAATGTTGATCATCTCTTATATTTATTGAAGCTCAAAATTTTTAATCTTAAAATTTATTCTCTAATATCTCCTAAAACTCTCTTTACACCCATCCATGCATTTATATCTTATAATAATTTACAAACATGCAACATAACTTGTTTTTCTTGGCCAACACCACATAGGGTGGAAGTTATAATTGAGGATTTATTGGATCTTATTTTTATTTCATGTCATGAATATTGAAACACATATCACATACACTCATAATACCAAATATTATCCTAAAAAATTTACTCAATAATTAAATATCACACAAATCCCATAACACCACTTAAATCCTAATCATAAATTGAAATTATTTAATTTTCCTTTTTGGTGGGAAACTCCAAATGGCTAAGAAACACATAAACTCAAGAATCTTTGATGAATCCAACATACCATTAGGGACCCTATGAGACCAATCACACTAAAAAAAAACTAGTAATGACTAGAATGAAATTCTTAAACATATTAACACCTCATGTTCTCTTATGATGCTCTGCATCAAGCTCCCTAAGTGGGAAAATTTGAGCTCCCACTAAAATACACTTTTTCCAACATATTCCTTTCTTTTCCATTATTCCTAATCTAATTTTTCAGGATCATCTTATTTTTTATCCTCTTATATTTCTCATTTATTCTCACATGGTTCCTTTATCTATGTTTATCTACCTTTTCTAGGTTTCTTGCCAACTCATCTTTTAGATTCATGAAGTACATGATGTACTACAATTATTTGTCCTCTTCATATCCTACCTCTCCTACATATATAATTTATCTTCCTAATAATAAATCTCAAATGGATAGTTATTATTCTTCAATTTTGCTCCTAATCTATAGCTTCATTTCACATTTTTCATGATTGGTTCATGCACTCATTGGTCTATCTTATTAACAATTCTTACTCTTTTATTTTCATTCTCTAATGGATTAGTATGCATATGTTATTCCTTCACCATTTTAATATTCTCATTTATATCCTATTTTGATGCATACTCATGATACTCCACCTTCTCATGGTGAGTCTTTTCACAGCCTTGTTCATCTTGCAATGACATCTCTTTGACCAATTCAGGTTCATCATAACACCACACTACTTGTTAACTTTTTCTCTTACTATCATCATACATATCTCTAGCCAACTCATATACTTCATTACCAATTGAATAGATTAGTTTATTACCTGTTTTTTCATTTGTTTTTATCTTTCTCACTTTTTAATATCTATCCTTCCATAAGTCGTTGGTCTTAAACTCTTAAAATACTACGTGGAATAGTTCTTGGATTAAGGTTACCCTCTCCTTAATTTATAAATAGTAACCTAATCTTGATCCTTCCTTAGATCATATTTGGACTGATCTTGTCCTCCTCTAAACATGAATTTCTCAACAAATCATTTTCTCTATGAGGAACACAGATATCTTCATCTTTCTTTAACTCTAGCATGAGATCTTATTCCTCATTGGTCCTTTCCTCCATGTGATAATGGAATAACTCTCTCTTGCATCTCTATACCTACACCTTCATGTTTATTACCCATAAATTACATTCATGAGACTTGACAGTTTCTTGAAGGATATCATGGTCCTTTCCATCCTCTCTTGTTCTTGTATTCTTCTTTAAAGCCTATTTAGTTATCCATTTCACCTTTTTAAGTTCCTTATCATGTCCTTTTAACATATGTTATTTAATTTTATGATCAGCTTCCAGTACATGTTCCTTAATTGACTCACATGATTATATGCATATATTATTCATAGTTTTTGGCTTAACTTGGCTTGCAACTTTGTTTGTGTCATGTCCCCTTTTTTGTGGACATTGACAGATTTGATGATTGGCCTATTATGCGACCTTCGTAGGCTAATAGGATGGATAGAGGGTCATAATGGAGCTTGGATTGACTTTGATTCACAAGATTTCTACATTTGATTTCATTCAGGTTATTTCAGACATATTTGGCTAGGGCTCCTACTTTTTAGGGATATTTGATATGCAGTGGAGCGCCTTTATTATGGTATGGTTATGTGCGGAATCACTCCCTGATTCACTAGCTTCGATCAGTTCGTCGATCCGACATGTATTGAGGGAGATATTAATATTTGATTGATTTAATCAAATATTAATTATTTAGTCTCATTAATAATTAATTATTAATTATTAATTATTTGCTCTAATTTTAAATTAGAAACCCTAATGCTAATTTAAGAAAACCCTAATTAGGGCAAGCATATCTTTTGAGGGTATAAGGGTTTCACATGGAGGCCATTATTGATTATGTATGCATAGATTATTGATTATTGAAAATTGAAGTAATTCTTCTGTGAAGACTGAGCCAAGGGTTCCAGGATTCCATTGCAGTGAAGAACGTTACCTCTTCATTGTGTGTGATTTAGAGGCTGTGAGATATCAGCTGATTTATTGCCAAATTGAGAGATAGCTTCATCCAGAAGTTATCACAGAGATACAGATCTGAGAGATAACTTCACACAGAAGTTTATCACAGAGCTTTCCAGGTATTTTTTGATTTAGTTTATGTTTGTTTCAATAAATTATACAGTGAGAGATCTGTTGTATTAGAATAGTATATCTTCAGATCAGGTTGTTCAGCAATCAAGGGTTAAGAACAGAGAGGTTGTGCTAAATTGGCGGCCGTACTAAGTCCGTACAGATCCGTTCAGGCACTGACCTCGGCAGATAGAGCTTCCAGTGACCGACATCGGTCTACTGAAGACCGACGTCGGCAGAAAGCCGACCGACAGTGACCGACATCGGCGAGATATCGACCGACGACGGCGGCTGTGTGTCGACACAAAAAGGCTGAGACCCTTCCAGATTTAGATTTCACTCACAGATTTGCAAAGCTAGGGTTTTCAATACTGTATTTCATATTTTATATGCATAAGAGAGGACTGTAATTGTAATAGTTTAGGACATCTTTTGTAATCATCTGAATGAATGATAAGATCTGTGATTTGTTTATGCATACTTGAATCTATTCTGCAAATTGTATCTGTGATAAGAGCTTTATGAGTTTATATATTCCTTGTTTGAAGGGGATATTACAGTTGTTCAGAGCTTTATGAGTTTATATATTCCTTGTTTGAAGGGGATATTACAGTTTGAAGAACGTTCCCTCTTCATTGTGTGTGATTTAGAGGCTGTGAGATATCAGCTGATTTATTGCCAAATTGAGAGATAGCTTCATCCAGAAGTTATCACAGAGATACAGATCTGAGAGATAACTTCACACAAAAGTTTATCACAGAGCTTTCCAGCTATTTTCTTTATTTAGTTTTGATCTAATAAGTTATACAGAGATAGATCTTGTGTTAGAATCTATATTCGTGAGATCAGGCTATTCAGCTATCAAGGGTTAAGAAGAGACAGGTTGGCGGCCGTACCAAGTTCGTACAGGTCCGTACAGATCCGCATCAGGCACCGACCTCGGCAGATATAGGGCTTCCAGTGACCGACATCGGTCGACTGAAAACCGACGTCGACAGAAAGCCGACCAACAGCGACCGACGTCGGCGAGATATCGACCGACGACGGCGACTGTGTGTCGACACAGAAAGGCCGAGACCCTTCCAGATCCAGTTTTCATTACCAGATTTTGCTAAGTCAGGGTTTTAAGATCAGATTTTAATATTCTTTATTTTGTATAACAGAGACTCAATTGTGTAATCGTCCAGAAGAACAAGTAATGAGATCTTTATTTGCTATTGAGAGATTATACTGTGATTTGTGTATGCTTATTTTGAATCTATTCTACAAGTTTGTATCTGTGATCAGAGCTTTATGAGTTTATATATTCCCTATTTGAAAGGGACATTATAGTGGTATCAGAGCTTTGGTCTTTGGTATCATAGTTTTGTGTCTTTCATATATCTCTATTGGTAAGGGATATTACAGTGGTATCAGAGCTTTGGTCTTTGGTATCATAGTTTTGTGTCTTTCATATATCTCTATTAGAAGGGGATATTACAGTGGTATCAGAGCTAAATTCCTGCCATCCTGTTGGGCACATCAGAGCTAAATTCCTGCCATCCTGTTGGGCACATAAGAGCTAAATTCCTGCCATCCTGTTGGGCACATCAGACCTAATGTCTTGCCATCCTGTTGGGTAGATTGGGTAAAGTATCATGATGACTTCATATACTCAGAGTCGATGGGACTATGATATGAGGAAGTTGAAACTAAGTTTGAAGAGGTTGAATGAATCTCTTTCATATCCTACATCCAAAAACAAACCCGCACGGTATATGACAGCGAATGAGGAGTGGGAGTTAGTACCACCTCGAATTCAGAAGTTGTTGCCTTTTGATCGCTTTGTTAAGCATAGGAGAGAGCACTACAGATCACTTCGACGAGAGAGTAGCATGTCCCATGATTATTATGATTATGAGATAGGAGATAGTGAAGATGAGGATGAGTTTGATGCCTGCACTCAGAGTGTACAGGGGTGCTCAGATGTTAGTGCACTGAGGGTTGATGATCTCTCAACTATGGCAGAGATTGTAGCAGAGTCCCAGGATCCTATTATTGCAGATGATACTCAGGAGAATGTAGTGGACAGTTTTGAGGACTTAGTTTCACCGGTTGTTTCTTTTTGTATGGAAGATTTAGACAGTGATGTTATAGTTGTTGATACTCCATCTGTTGATATGAGCTTTGACGTTGATCATTTATATATTGAGGTGGTTGGTGATGAGTACATTCTTGCAGTTGTTGCTGAGGAGCATATTGCTGAGGCTGATACACATATACGGGATTTGGATCTTGCTGATTCTGATGAGTTTGAGATACCAGTGGAGTCATGTCTCCAGATTGATTATTCTCACACGGATGACAGTGTGGTACAGTTGGTTGTGCCTCCTTTACAGAGAGATCAGTTGGAGTGTGTGGGGGAGTATGTTGATGCTTCCACATATAATTTCTACTGCACTGAACCATTCATGGAGTATTTGTTGGATAGTGCAGGTGTTCATCTGGACTCACATCAGATGACAGAAGGTGTTCTTGTCCGAGGTTCTAGTGCTATTAGCAGATTGGGTGAGGAGATTTTACGAACCCTTTCTACTATGTTACCTTACAGGGATGTTGAGGTGATGTTTGTTGAGCCGAGATTGGATCCATCCATTGAGTCCCAGTTTGGCAATAGTGTGCCAATAGCAGAGTTTGGGGGTTCTTACCAGCATCATACGGTGAGTTATGCTCCTTATTTTTCTTTGCATCTAGAGATTAGTTTTGGTGTCAGTGATTCAAATACCAATAATTGTCATATCCACGGTCCAGTTGGATGTGAGTATCAGTCAGATAGGGACTTGAATTTTGACAGAGTTGATATTTTAGTTGGCTTGAGTCCCTCAGAGTGGTTTCTTCTACCGGCATCTACAGTTGGTCTTCAGATAGTTGTTTGGGTGTCGAGTGCAGTTTTTCAGTTGCTAATTTTGATACTGTTGATGCTGTGGATGTTGATGATTTATTCACATGGGTTAATTGGTGACATGATGGATGTTACACATTTTTTTCCTTGGGATCCAGGTGGATCGAGTAGTTCATTGTTCCGAGATTGCTTGGGGACAAGCAATTTTAGGAGGGGCAGATTGTCATGTCCCCTTTTTTGTGGACATTGACAGATTTGATGATTGGCCTATTATGCGACCTTCGTAGGCTAATAGGATGGATAGAGGGTCATAATGGAGCTTGGATTGACTTTGATTCACAAGATTTCTACATTTGATTTCATTCAGGTTATTTCAGACATATTTGGCCAGGGCTCCTACTTTTTAGGGATATTTGATATGCAGTGGAGCACCTTTATTATGGTATGGTTATGTGTGGAATCACTCCCTGATTCACTAGCTTCGATCAGTTCGTCGATCCGACATGTATTGAGGGAGATATTAATATTTGATTGATTTAATCAAATATTAATTATTTAGTCTCATTAATAATTAATTATTAATTATTAATTATTTGCTCTAATTTTAAATTAGAAACCCTAATGCTAATTTAAGAAAACCCTAATTAGGGCAAGCATATCTTTTGAGGGTATAAGGGTTTCACATGGAGGCCATTATTGATTATGTATGCATAGATTATTGATTATTGAAAATTGAAGTAATTCTTCTGTGAAGACTGAGCCAAGGGTTCCAGGATTCCATTGCAGTGAAGAACGTTCCCTCTTCATTGTGTGTGATTTAGAGGCTGTGAGATATCAACTGATTTATTGCCAAATTGAGAGATAGCTTCATCCAGAAGTTATCACAGAGATATAGATCTGAGAGATAACTTCACACAGAAGTTTATCACAGAGCTTTCCAGGTATTTTCTTTATTTAGTTTTGATCTAATAAGTTATACAGAGATAGATCTTATGTTAGAATCTATATTCGTGAGATCAGGCTATTCAGCTATCAGGGGTTAAGAAGAGACAGGTTGGCGGCCGTACCAAGTCCGTATAGGTCCGTACAGATCCGCATCAGGCACCGACCTCGGCAGATATAGGGCTTCCAGTGACCGACATCGGTCGACTGAAAATTGACGTCGGCAGAAAGCCGACCAACAGCGATCGACATCGGCGAGATATCGACCGACGACGGCGACTGTGTGTCGACACAGAAAGGCCGAGACCCTTCCAGATCCAGTTTTCATTGCCAAATTTTGCTAAGTCAGGGTTTTAAGATCAGATTTTAATATTCTTTATTTTGTATAACAGAGACTCAATTGTGTAATCATCCAGAAGAACAAGTAATGAGATCTTTATTTGCTATTGAGAGATTATACTGTGATTTGTGTATGCTTATTTTGAATCTATTCTGCAAGTTTGTATCTGTGATTAGAGCTTTATGAGTTTATATATTCCCTGTTTGAAAGGGACATTACAGTGGTATCAGAGCTTTGGTCTTTGATATCATAGTTTTGTGTCTTTCATATATCTCTATTGGTAAGGGATATTACAGTGGTATCAGAGCTTTGGTCTTTGGTATCATAGTTTTGTGTCTTTCATATATCTCTATTAGAAGGGGATATTACAGTTTGAGTCACCTTGTACCCATAATTGTCCATCTTCTTTACTAAAACTCATTGCTTGAATTTAATTCTCTACCCTTATATGACCTATAATTTTATCTTATTTTTTTTTGGTTATCTTCACCTTTTTTTAGCCTACTTAGGTCAAAATTGACTCCATATTCTTGATTGAATTCCATGAAAAAGGAATTCATTTCATTGATTTCAATATCATAAACACCTTGTATATCATTTTCTTGATTCAAAATCTTTATTATCTCCAACTCAACCACTTTTATGGGTTCTTAATTTCTTATGAAGTCTAAGAAATATTATTATTTCATAATATACTACCAAATCCTTTATTCTTCCTCTGTATACTCTATCATCTACTAGTTTCCATCTTCACCTTCTTCTACATCTTGTATAATAACTTATCTTAGGGATTCATACTAAATGAGTGTCATTAGACTCCTTAATCTATTTTATATCATGTTTTATAATCAATTTATGAGGTTATTTTACTTAATTCTTGTGTTTCATGAACATATCCAATAATTCAATTATTTCATTATACAAAACATATTCATTAGTTGATATTCTAGTATATTCTATATGTAATGAGAAATATTACATATCTATGAATCAATCCTAGATCAAAGAAGATAGATCCCCCTTACACTTCCAATTGGTGATCCATTAGATAATCATGATCATGACTAATATGAATCTAATAGACCTATCCAAGGGATAGATTACCAGAATGATATCACTAGGGATCATTTTAAAGCCTCCGATCAAGAAAAACTATGCAATAAGTTTAACTAGGTCCTATGTTTTCATATTTTCTAAACTAATAACAAGTAACATAAAATTTAATGTAGTGCTCACCAAAGCCTATGGCACAAAATGGGGTTAGTAAAAAATAAAATTGAACATGAATAAGAGAATCATATTTAAGCTATGTATAGGTAAAACCCTAATGCATGGAGAGAGCAACATATTCAAAATTCATTACTTATGTTACTTATATATGCTAAAGAGAGGGTCAAAGTTAGGGATTCTTAGGTTGAAGACAAACCCATCGAGACTTAATCTCTCCCTTGGATAAAGGTGATTTTAAAGAGGTTGTTATGGTTTACAAGGATCACTGAGAAAGGCTAAATCATCTAATACTTCTCTACAAGACTAGATTCTTCTCCATGTATAAACCATAAGCTAAGACTCCTCATGTTTAATGGAAGAAGAATAGAATGTAAAGAAATGAAAATGAATAATTAACTCCTATTGTATCTCTAATAATGGTTAAATATATGTGTTTATATAGGCATATCTAATCCTAAACCCTTTTGAAAGTTTCATCTGACTAGATCGACCTAGTATTGAAATTGACAAAAACTTACTAGGTTATGAACTATGTCATCGATGGCCGATCTAGTTCTTAGTAAGCTTTATAAATAAAAATATAGGGTTGATGTGACTAACATAGTTATGTAAACTATGAAAAGGGGGTTTAGGTTAGGGAAAAGGCTAATAAAAGTGGTAAATTAATATAGGAGGGTGTGAAATGGGAAGAAAATCTTAGGGGAATGTTTTTAGGAACTGGTTGGATTGCTAACAAGTTGTAATAAGGGATAAAAATCCTATGAAGCACTAACAATCTACACAACCATTTTTTGGTTCACCTCTTATGGTATGAAATTAGAGAGATTGAGATTCAATGGGTACCTACAAGATAGAAAACATCAATAATTGATAAAGTTTGAAAATATTATGTGTGTACATATTCCCCACTCAAAGCTCATCATATGTCACTTAGGTGAAATAGGGGATGGTGATTCAAGAAAAGAACATAATAACACACAAATATTGGGCTAAAAATATATTGCATTCTTTTAAATAAAAAATAACCAAAATTAAATGACTGAAAGGGAAATAACTAAAAAAGTTGTTTTGTACGTACCTTGAATTACCTTTATTTTTGGATGGTTGTTTTCTATGTTTTTAGTTATAGATATGGAGGGTGTAGATATTTATTTCGATAAACCTAAATGTATAAAACTAAAGATCAAAAGAAAATAAATATAGGAAAGCCAAGTTAATTAGTGATATGTAGATGGGACATACTTATAAATTCGACAAACTGGGGTGACAAGTGCTATGTTAGACCAAATGACAAAGTTAAAATTTAGATTAAATCAAGTAATCGAAAATCCAATGCTACTATAGACCAAAAAACTCAAAAAATTAATCCTTAACTAAGAAAGGCAAACTCACCAAATTAAAACAAGGATAAATGTCAATAAAGTATGGTAATCAAACATTAATGTGAAAGTATTAACAATCTGTATGTTAAAAAAATGCACAAAAAATGTTAAAACAACATTGATGAATGAGTAGTACCAATCCCTACTCAATCATCAATGAAAAAAACTATATAAAAGAGAAAACAACATTGGTGAGTGAGAAGTAACAAACCAACCTCACTCAATAATGGAAAAAGTATGTGAAAGTAGAAATAGACATAGGGATTTAAAAAAATGGGTTGTACAAAAAATAGAAAATGGTAAAATAAATAAAGGAAATTATAGAAATATACAACCATGGTGGAAAGAAAGTAATCCATAGTTACTAAACCATATTATTTTTCTCTAAGAAAAGAAAAAAATGAAATAAATTAGTACTAGCATACTTTAAAGATGTGAATAATAAGTACTATAGAAGAAGGGAAAATAAATTTAGAGTCATACTTGGCCTATCAAGAGGGGAAATGAAATGGGTGGAAGAGAGAATGAAGGAAAAACAAAGGTATATGAAATCTTTATCAAAGTCAAGATAATCAAATTAGGTTTGTAAAAATAAGAGGACTTTTGACCTTAAGGATTCTAAAGAACTTATTCTAGCCATGAAAGTCTTAGGTAAAGAAATGAATTATGTATATTATCCAATTAAGGCTATATACATGAAAAGTAAAATATAACTACCTTCCTATAATATGTTCTCTATTCCTTAGGACCCCTTATAGAGCCATTAGTCTACTATAAACATTATGTACTTGAATGAAAATGTAGGTAGCACCATAGAGTTTATTAAATTGGCCTATTCCAATCTACTTGGATAACACACCCCAGTGGACCTTGACTCTATTGTGAGGTCAAATGTGGAATTTAATATTTGATTAGAGAAAAGAGATGTGCTTGTAATAACATATTTTTGTGTGATTTTGATTTTTGAGATTTGTATGTTTCATTTTGTATAGCATTACCTTTTGTTTTAAATGATTGGGATTTAAATTTATTGATGACTTTTTATATTCCTCTTCCATGCGGATTTGGAAAAATAAACATGTGTTATAAAAATAACTTTAATTTGAATACTTAGGACTTGGTTTCTAATAGTGAGAACTCAAATAAAATGGTGTCTAAGAGTCTCATAAATCTAGGTGAAATAAAATTGTTATCTTGACTTCAACCTTGTTTTATCTAATGTGGAGTGAAAGGAAAAGAAATCAAGAGGAATAAAAAATGAAACATTTTAAATTACTTCAAATCACCAAAAATGTGAGAAAAATCCAAACGGTGATACAATGATATAAAAGTGTGATTCCTTATCATAAGAATGAGGTAAATGTAGAAAAAATGCTAACACAAGTTGTTATGGAAATTTCATCTATCAAATGAAGCAAAAGCTAAAGCTGAGAACAAGGATCAAATATTTGTAACCATTAGAGAACATAGTCTACACATGAATACTACAAGATGGTGATTTTATGAGGATCCTTAGGTCTTATCTATGGTCTTAAATTGTAACTCATAAAAAATAAACCCACAGTGGTATACAAATCATGTGAAAAATAAATGGGATAAGAAAAAGATGGTATTTGTACGTAGTGACAAGTCCTATTCATAGTCTTTTACTGTAAATCACAAATATAAACCCAAAGCGTGCCAAAAAGTGTTTATAAAGTATGAAAATAAAGAAAATGAAATCATGATGAAGATAGGGCCCTATTTATGATTTTACAATACAAAGAATGAGAAAAAGGGAAACCAAAAGACCAAAAGGGAGGACTAAGGTTTGTAAAAATAAAGAACTATTACAGATAGTGAGACCCATGTAAGTATCCTGAAAAGAGTGTTAGATAGATAACATATATAAAGCAAGAAAAAAACAAGGGAAGGATTAAACAAAATACTTTTAGAGGAATTGCATATTGGTGGGTTCTTTAAAAATATTATCCTAATTGGTTTGAAGGTGATAGGTACTTGGACAAAGAATATCTTTGACTAAATAGGGGCCACATCATTTTTGGGTGTATTTTCTTTATTTATCATGAGTGTAGTATACTTTAAGGGCAAAATCACCAACATTGAATGTATGAACTTTAAATCATTTGTTAGATTGTTTGGCAATACGGGCCTTGTATCGGTGATTATGTTATAATGCAAAAAACCAGTGTTCATCATGGAGATCAAGAAAATAAAGGTGAGATTAACATAATTATTCATCAAGTATGATACCATTAAGAGAAATATAGGGAGAAAGAAGCTAATATTCTAATGGGAAGACTGATTCAAAACCATAGATGAGATAGAATGGCATTATCCCAAAGGTAGTTCATATGCTAGTGTAATAGGCCCAAAGAGAAGGATAAAGATGATGGTTCCAATCAATATAGGTTTCAAAATTTGTCTTTTGAATAATTTTATTTGTGGCCTTATATTTTCCATTACATTATGGATGATAGGGTGTGGATAATTTGTGATTGATTTTAAATTTAGCATAAATCTGTTTGACATAATCATTTTTAAAATTACCACCAATATATGAAATGATAGTAGGATAGAAACCAAAATGTCAAGTGATTTGATTAAGGATGAAAATTAAAAATAGTCATAGCCTCGAGCCATTTGGTAAAATATTCTATGTTTGTGATTATAAAGGCATGCCCATCTTGAGATCAAGGTGATTTGACAATAAAATATAATCAAGACATGGATAATGGCTAAAGAGCTTCTATGGTTTAATGCTCAAATAGAGGTGAATGATTTAAATCATAATAAAAGTGCAAAGGAGTATACATTTTAGCAAATGTGATAGCATCCTTTTCAATAATGGGACAAAATTATCCCATACGTAAGCATTTCTGGGCTGTAGCATGTCCTCTATAGTGGCCACCACAAATTCTCCCATGTGCTTGTTCAAGAAGAGGAGGAACCTCATATTTCATAACACAACAAATCAAGGTATCTTTAACATTGTAATAATATAGGATGTTATATAAAAATACATACTTAAAATTTTATTTGTGAATGTGAATCATTTCATGAGAATTGAGAATGGGAGGATAAGTTTGGTGTTTTAAAAATTTAATGATGTCTTTATACCATGGGATTTGTCAAATGGTTATGGCCTCAATGTTATAGATAAGTGAATCTTATGGTTAATTAAAATATTTATATTTTCATATTTGTATAATAAAAGTGGGATTGATAAGAACTTGGTGTGGATAAAAAAGAATTGATGAAGAAGCAAGAGAATAAGAAATAGAATTTGGATATCATGGGATAGGCTTTATGGTGAGAGAAATGAAATATTTAGTGAAAGTGGTTGAAATTTGATGATAATAAATGAGATTCTCACTTTTTCACTGGTAATCACCATTGACTTGGCATAGAATAAGTTTTGAATTGCCTAAATCATATAGGTATTAGATATATAAATCAAAGGGGGGTCTCATGCCTAAGAATAAAGATTTGTATTATATCATGTTGTTAGTGATATTGAATGTTAGGTGAAAATATAATGGGATGATTTTTCCAAGAGGGATCATAAGGATACACCCTGTCTTACTTATTTGAAGTAATTTATTGCCACAAAAATGAAGGGTCCAAGTATACTCATGTGAATTTACATTAACCTCAGTAAGTTCTTTGATAACTACTTTTGGTTTAGTAGTTTCAGGGATGATAGTGGAGTATGTTGTATTACTTGCTTTTGAGATTAGTAGTGATGTCATGGAAGTAATATTTAAGGGAGATGGATTGATTGAGACCTTTAATATAAAGAATGTTATCATTGAGAAAATTGTCTTGAAGGTGTTCGATAATGGGTATAGAAGATGTAATAGGTTGATCAATGATGATTTTATATTTTATGGCTATTTGAGTAATAATTCAAAAATTAAATTCCATGAGAAGAACCATCCACTTGCCAATTATATCTCTAATTATAAATGATTTGGAGAAGAAATAATGAAGGGTATTAGAATGGATGATAACATAAGTGGTTTAATAAAGCATATAATGTCGATGTTTTTTAGTTGTAAAATATATGTCAAGGTAATCACATTTGACTTTTTTTTTATCATTTTTCATAATCAATAAGGCCGCAGATAATATAGTAGATGGTATATTCTCTTCTAGTATTATTCTATTGGGAAAAAAATACTCCAATTGATATTGGTGTGGAAGAGGTATATAAGATCAAAGGTCAATAAATTAAACAGGGATAAAGAGTAAGTGGGTGAAACAATGATCCTTTTATGTTATCAAATTCATTTTCGCACGGATCTTTCCATTATAAATCATTACCTTTATTAAGAAGAGAATTGACAAAATAGATATGTTAAGCCATTCTCAAAATGAAGCATCTACTTATTGTAAGTTTACCGAGGTAAGTGAGAATGTCCATAATGGATCGAATGATGGGCATGTTTATGATAAAATTAATATTGGTAGTGTCAACATCGATGTCATAGATAGAAACTAAGAATCTTAATTATTTACTAGATGTGACATTAAAAACACATTTGTAAGGATTTAATTGAACTTTGTATTTAATAAGGCAATCAAAGATCATGGCAAGATCAGAATGATGAGTCTTGTGATATTTAGATTTTAAAAATAAGGTCATCCACCTAGGTTTCTACAATTTAGTGAATAAGATCATGAAATATATGAGTCATTTATCATTGAAAAGTAGCTTTGACATTTTTTAATCCAAAGGGAATTTTAACATATCAATAGGTACCCCATTTAATGGCAAAATTTGTCTTGTGTTTGTCTTTAGGGGTAATATGAATTTGGTTATATCATAAGAAACCATCCATAAGATAAAGTATATCATAACCAACTATGGAATCAAAATGGCATATATTAAATGTAGAGGGAAATTATCCTTCGGATAATCAAGATTAAGATTATGAAAATCAATGCAAATGTGAATGACCATAGTGACATTTTTTTAAGCGTGGACTAAGTTATAAATCCATTCATAATATTCTATTGGTTTGATAAACTTAGCATCAAGAACTTTGATAATTTATTTATGGCATAAGGTGGAAACCTTAGGTGGAAATTTCTATTTATTTTGGTGAATAAGTTTGGCATTAGGATAAGTGATGGTATTGTGAACCATAATGCTAGGTTTAATACCAAGAATGTCATTTTAGGACCAAGAAAATATATCATGATATTTAACAAAATATATGCTAAATTTATCATGTTTATTAGGTGTGAGTTTGTGAGAAACTATAATAGGTCAAAGGCATGATGGAGTACCATATTTAATGTGAGTAGTTTATTTAATAGGCATGGCATTTCCATCTTGGAAGTGATATGGTGAATTTGGTAAATAAGAGATTAGATTATATTTAAGGTCAATTTTAGCGATGAAATTATTGAAACAAGATCATTTATTTTTGAATTTTTCAAGTTTGTGATGTTGCCAAGGAAGTTGCGGTTCTCGATCATGAATTAATTCAATAATAGCTTCATCACTAGGAAATGTGGTAAGAGGACCATAATATTCAACGTCTACTTCAAGATCAAGAATTTGATTACCTTGGTGATCATATTCATAATGTATCTAACAGACATAAATGGCCTTGGCATCTAATGTAATCTTGAGAGTAGGAGTAGGTTGATCAAACAAGATTGGTGTATCATTAGTTTATTTGACTAGGAAATAATCATATGTAATGATGGGATATATAGGTGGTAGAGAAGATTTAATAATTTTTAGATGTCTGGAAGGATGTATTTGTTTTACCACTGAAGGAGTACCAAGAAGCATAAAATTAATGGGAGGCACATGACCTTCAAAAGTGAATTCAAAATCTGTGGAAATGGTGTGAACATCCTAGTTGAAAGAATGTATTTAAGATAAAGTTTTTAGATAATGTTAAACATTGAAGTCTCAAGATTAATCTTGGGCCATGATGTAATCATCATCATAGGTTGGATAAATGGTACATTCTTTAGATTTAAGAGGATTTTTAGAAGGTTAAATTATGAGATAGCTGAACTTGCATAGAGTCATGATTAGAGGACCTTGAAATAATCTAGCCACTCTATAATCATTACATGTGAAGGTGTATTTTGGGTATGAATTTTTTTAATCATTTCATGTAGGGGGAAAATTAGTGATCTCATCAATGAGAGGAATAATCCAATCATGAGGTAATAAAATGTGAGGAAGACACTATGAGATATAAAGAGGTAACTTAGTAGTGTTGCAAGTCATTAGGTTCATCATCATCTAAATTATCCAGAGTGACCTGTAAATTTGGATTGATGTGGATGAATCCAGGTAAGGGAACACTATTGATGGTATGGATGGTAGGAATGTGGTATTGATTTTTGGATTGGGAATTTGAATACTCCAAGTGTTGGGATACGACTCATGCTTATACCATTTGTTGTTATGTTAGAATTTGATATATTAGATACCATAAAAAGTGATGGCCCTCATTCTATAAGTCTAATGATGATCAAGGATTATGTTATAAGATAGGGGAAAATAAAAGACCATAAGTTTAGTAATCAGTCATTTTATGGTCAGCCTTATGGGTCACAAATTTACATAATTTGCTAAAGTCATGAGCTGATTTGGTGGGAGATTGCTTAACATTGATGAAATGAGTAAGGCAATTTTTAGGAAGTTCATTATGTTTAAAATCCTACACTATAGGATTGACTAAATAATAAAGTTTCTAGATGGAATGGTGGGGATGTTGGTTGTACCATTCTAAAATATCTCCATTGAAGGTTTTAACTAGAAGTTTAGTTGTGACAAAAGTATTAGTTTGGATTTGCTTTTTATAAATATTAATAAATGCTTTAAGAAAGGATACATGGTCTTTAGTCCCATCATACTTGATAGTTTAAAAAATATTACCAATATCAATGGATAGGATGAAAGGCTATAAAGGTTCATTTTGGATATTTTTAAGCATTTTGTTATTCATAATGTGCTGAGGAATTACATTTCCTAAGGCATCTCTAAGAGGTGAAGGAATAACACTTAGATTGGCTTGAGGATTGAGAATCAAATGTTAATCAGATATATTGATCAAGTGATGTTATAATTACATAATTTGATAGGTATTATAAGTTTGCATTATGTTCATTTATTGTATGACTTGTGCAAGAAGTTGAGTCGTTTGAATTGGCAGGTTGGTGTTTGTAGGAAAACTCCCCAAATTGGTATTAAGGGAGGGTTATTGAAAGGTGGATTACTATGGGGAATTTTATAAAGACTTATTTTAATTTCTCTCACATTATGTTTAAAAGATTGAAGATGAGAATTGTCTTGATAGGTACAAAAAGGATTAGATCCACCTACTTCATCTTGGGGTGTGATTTTAACCATGTTATAATTTATAGATGTAGGAAGGGAAGAGGTGATCCAAGAGTGAATTTTCTCTCGAGATGTAAATATAGGGAAAAAATAATACCCCATATAGTGTCTAAATGGATTTACTTTGTCCAATAATATTTTAATAAGGGATTTCATGATGTTTTGATGAAATGAATAAAATGTTAAGGAATGAGAAATAGAGAATTAAGTCATCTAGATAGGAGAGTAGGGTTAGCAATCATATACAAGGTTGGTTGGGTTTAATGTGTATTATTTAAAAGGAAGATGAGAAGAGTACAAAGTTGACTAGGTTGACTGAGTACTACTAGATAGAAGGTAAATAAGGATACAAGGTCAACTAGGTCAACTTAGTACTGTAACAAGGGAAGAACATAGTCTGATAAGGATACAAAGATGATAAAGTTGACTTAATACTAAAAATAGGGAAGAACAAATTTTGATAAGGATACAAGGTTGATCAATTCAACTTAGTAATGTAATAGACTAGTAAAAGATAGTATAGGGTTGACCAGGCCATATTATTATTACAAATGGGGGAAAACATAATCTATAAAATATCATGTCAAACATAATGACAATGTACTTAAATAGGGAATGTTTTTAATATTTAATTGAAATAAGAAATGTAATCAAACACACAAATAATTGGATCAATGAGATTGATCTAATTGGGGAACATAACACAAAACCTTGCACCAATACTGGCTAATGATTTTTTTGGGAATACAACACACAATGATCAGAGAGAAAATAGTCAAATGAAAAGTAAATACTACCTAAGTGGTCATTCTAAGTGTTTTTATATTATTATAAAGTGTTATTTAAAGTATGATAGAGAAGTTGGCTAAAAATAGGGAACTAGAAAGCAATCTATGGATGGTTTTAGGAGGTTTAGGTTGAAAGGGATCTATGTTGATATTAGTATTGTCCTTGTATTGGGGCCTACCCCTAGATTCATAATATCACAATGATAAAGGTGTTGGGTGAGTTTATAATATATACTATTAGCCATGTGTTTATACTTGTCCATAAAACAAAGTTAGCTTCCCCCTTGGTGATGAACTCTAGGTAGGTAGGCCTTGGGAAGATAAATGTTAAATGTGTTTTGAATATTGTGTGATTTTATAGTGTGTGAAAAATGAGAAAAATATTGAAATAAAATGGAATTTTGATTAAAAAAACCTATTTAGACTATATGAGCTACTCTAAACATGAAAATAACTAAAAATGAAAGTGTAAATTAATTACTAAAAAATAGTTGTTAATTCCCAAATTAAGAATGATATAGAGTCAATTCAGATGACACTGTATATAAATAAAATAGAGTAGAGTCGACTTGGTTGCTACTATTATATGGAAGTGAGTGTTTTTAAAAACAAAGAAAACCAAGTTATGTTAGTCTTTTAGATAGAAGAAAGGCTACAAAACTAAGTCAACTAGGCCAACTTTGTTTTAGGATTATAATTTTGAAGACTGCAAACTTGTATAAAACATAACTATAATGAAGTACTAAATTGATGGAGAGATAAAGAGAGGAAACTTGGTTGGTTACAAGATGATGAGGATTGAAAATTTTCTATTGAAGTTCCTTGAATTTTTATTTCAATTTTTACAAACTAAGTCAATTGGTTTGACCTTCTTCTATGAAACCCTATTTGTTAAAGCAAGATACGATGGTTAAGCTGACCTACACAACTTAGTTTTTTTTATGGATGTTGAATAGAAGACTAAGTCAACCTGGTCAAGCTAGTTTGTTAATCTAATGCTCACTAAAAGACAACATTCACTTGTTATACATAGTTAATAGGCTAGGATTGAAGAATAATACCGTGATGACTTGTCTGATCTAGTAACCTATATTTAATGAAGACCTGTACAGAAAGAACATAGTCATTTTGATACAAATATGTGTTAAACATATGCATAAAAGTTAGAACTATATTGACCCAATCATCATAGTATCACAAATATATAAAAAATAAAATAATATAAATGAAAGTGTGAAAGAAAACCTATAAGGGTTAGATTCATATCAGGTTCACCAGAATATATGTAATGGGAAATACAATAGATATATGAATCAATCTTATCTCAGATAAGATAGATCCTACATACACTTATAATTAGGGATAAATTATACTATTAGACATAGTAAAGGGATATTTTACCACAATAATATCACTAGAGAGGGTTCCTAATCCTCAATTAAAAAAAAAACTATGTAATAACCCTAACTCGGTCCTATGTTTTCATATTCACTAAACTAATAACAAGTAAAGCAAAATATAATATAGTTCTCACCAAAAATTATGACACAAAATGGGGTTAGTAAATAATAAAAGTGAACATGCATAATATAATCCTATTTAATCTATGTATAGGTAAAACCCTAATGTATAGATAGAATAATATATTAAAAATCCATTACCTATGCTATTTTTATCTACTAAAGATATAATCAAAGTTAGAACTACTTACATGGAATACGGACCTATCAAAACTCAATATATCCATTAGAAAAAGGTTATTTTCAAGAGGTTTTTGTGTTTTGTAATGATTGATAAGAAAACACAAAGAATCTAAGACTTATCCACAAGATTAGATTATTCTCCAAGTAGAAACCCTAAGCTAAGACTCCTCAAGTAGAATGGCAGAAGAGTAGATTGTAAAGAATAACAAATGAATAATTAACTCTTGATGTCTCTCTAATAATGGAAAAATGGATGTGTTTATATAGGTAAATCTAACCTTAAACCCTTCCAAAATTTTTGTTTGACAAGGTGGAACTAGTTGACTTAGTATTGAAATTGACAAAAACTAACTAGGTTATAAACTATGTCGACCATGGCCAACATAGTTCTTAGTAATCTCTATAAATAGTAATAAATGGTTGATGTAAACTATAAAAAAGGGGTTTAGGTTAAGGTAAGGGATAATGAAGGTGGTAAATGACTAGAGGAGGGTGAAAAATAGGAGGCAAGGATTAGGGGAATGGTTTTAAGATCTGGTTGGATTGATAACAAGTGTAACTAAGGGATAACAATCTTGCAAAACATCAATGGTCTGCCCAACACTTTCTCAGTGTATCCCTTAGGGTGTGAACATAGAGAGATTAAGACTTGACTAGTTCCTATAAGATATAAATCATTAGTAATTGATATATTTTAAAAATATTGTGTGTGTACATATTAATCATCAAAAAAGGTATTGCCATCAAAAACTTGAGACCGTTTATCATATTCAAATTCTCCTTGATTCAATTATGTTTACTTTATCCCTTTAATGAGGCATATTTCTTTCTACATGTCTCCTTCTCAAATAATCTCTCCTCTTTCAAGGTAACAAATCACTATGTCTTCATACATTATTTTTCAATTAACTTATTTTTCAACATAATCATGTTCTTCATAATTCCTCTCCTTCATACTTTCAATTTTTGTTCCTAAATGTGGAATTTTTCTTTCTTCACTTTTGTAGTTGAATACACACATGATAAAAATTCATTAAATTTAAAATATTGAGGATTTTTTATCTCCATCTTAGCCTTCTTTGGTTTTTTGGCTCTTGTCCTTATTTATTTTCTCTCATCATACTCCATGACCATATCATTTTATTCAAGGTGATTCTCACCTTCCTCTTGTCTACCAACATGTTCATCCATCATGAAATTCTCCATCTCTTCCTTAACCTACCTACATATGAAATTATTTTTCCTCTCATTGTATCTTATAAGAATATTTATTCTTCTCTCCATGAGTAACATTAATGGTCACTTAACTCTCTTCTTCCTCATTACCCAGCCATACCATTAGCTTTCATCTTATTCCATGAGCTTTACCAAGAGCATTATCCTCTCTATCATTTGATCTATCTCACTCATCTCTTCTTAAGTAACCAACACCTTCCTATTTGGGTTTCCTTTCCTTTTCTCTCATTATGTTACTTTAACTCAGGTAATCCCACAATCATGTTTTCCTTCTCTATCTGCATCTTCTCTAAATCAAGTCTTTTTCACCTTGCTTTAGTAGTTCTCTTCACCTTGTCTCAATGTCTCACCATAGGATCTCTCATGTACCTAGTCTATTGACACATATTCTAATGTATTTCCCACATTGTAACTAATCATATTCTAGGAGTATCTTTTATTTATTATTATGGTTATTCTTCTACCACAATATCTTACCTTTTAGGTTTCACAAACCTTTATGTCTCTCTTATTGTATTCCTTAAACTTGTAGTCATTAACCTTTATAAATCAAAACCATAAACTTTCCTAATAATTTACCTACTCTGATATCCCTCAATGTAGGGTATGATACAACTTCATGTGGGGGATGCATACACATACCTCATTCATTTTCATGGCTCTATTTTTTTCCTTTTAATTCCTTATTTTCCCTCACTTCTTCTAGTATCTTACAAGTACTCTACTTATATATTTATAACCTTGATAATTCTTACCTTCACTAAGCTCATAAACTTCCTTTCACAAATAGTCATTTTTTTTATTTTTCAAAAAATATCACCCTTCATCTACCTTTTTACTCTCTCCTCCTTAGTACAAACTCCATCCTCTCATACACAACTTTAATCACTTCACTCTATGTTATTTATTCAAGCTTGATCACTCTCATATAGATTCATAGGCCTAAAATATTAATGAAATATTTCATTGTTATTTTCTCCACTATTAGTCTTGTATGGAAATTCACCAACCTATTTATAACTCCCTTATACATCCAATTAGAATACTCAATCCTAAAATCTAGACATCTCAAACAATCCACTATTTCTCATTTAAGGCCTATTTTATTGTAACCTTATTTTGGCATAAAGATTATTGGTTTGAATAAATTACAGGGGTTATAAAAAAACTAAACGCATTTTAAGATACACTTTTTCTTCTCACAACTTTACCTAAATTTTCATGTCAAAACTCTTAAGGGAGACCTACTAACTCAACACACATCCATAGTAATGAGGTCTCTCTAGGCATAACCCAATGATAGAGACTTAGTAATTGTATTGTAATAACTATAACAAATCCAAACCTCATGGGTCCTTTATATCATATTAAAAAATATTGGATTTCTAATTTTATTAAATTTTGGATAGTGAAAACTCTAGTTTTTTGAGTTGTAAATCACAAACCCTAGGTTTAGGTTTGCATAGGCCTATACAAGGCTGATGGTGTATAAAAAGGGATAAATTAAGGTTTATAAATTTTAATAATATTGTAAAGGTTTTTTTTGGTTTAACCCATTAGTTTTTACTTCTTCAATTTATATTTATTCACAAATAATTATAATAAGTCCTCAATAAGCAAATTTATAGAATTATGGAAACACTTATAGGATTATGTGCACTATAATGAATGGTTTTAATTGAATATTACACTTTAAAAATTTTATGAGAACCTAAAAAAAAGTTAATCATTAATTAAATAATCTTTACTAGATTACCATATCTCAAACACTTTGAATGACACTCCAAAAACACCTCTATTCTCTTTTGCTCTTGATTGTGTTAAAGCTGAGTTGTCCAAAATATTGTAGATTGCCATTAACTTGTAGATAAAAAAGAGTATAATGTATTCAAATAAGGAAAGAATATATTGATTATAACATATTAGTAATATTTTTGGAACTAATAAATACTCTCTTAAAACATTAATTTATTCATTGGTCACATTGCACACAAAACAATCATACATATAATTTATACTATAGGTAGAGATCTCTTAAATATTGATAATTTATTGTATTTATTGAATATACACCTATGTATATTTTTAATTTATCCTCTCATACCTCTTATCAATCTATCTATGCACCTCCATTATTTTATATCTTCTAATAATTCCAAACATGCAACATAACTTACTTTTCTTGGCCAACTCCAGGTAGTGTGTCAGTTATAATTCAATATTTATTGGCTCATATTTCTCTTTTATGCCATG
This sequence comes from Torreya grandis, assembly GCA_037957365.1. Lineage (NCBI taxonomy): Eukaryota > Viridiplantae > Streptophyta > Pinopsida > Cupressales > Taxaceae > Torreya > Torreya grandis. The sequence continues at coordinate 468,520 of JARHVA010006545.1, forward strand.
CACATTGAAATACCTCTCACATAAAGTCCTAACACCCACTACGGACCTAAAAAACATTTTAAATTCTACTTTTTGGTAGGAAACTCTAAATGGATAAGAAACACAAAGTCAAGACTCTTTGATGACTCCAAAAAGATAGGATACCCTAAAATACACCTAATATTCAAACCAAACTAGAAATGGCTATCATGAAACTCTTAAACATAATAACACCTCATGTTGTCTTAAGATGCTCTACATCAACATACTTGAGATATTTCTCATTGTACTCTTCCATAGTCTTAGAAATTTGGATCTTTCACCCATAAAAATATTCAAAATGTTACTTATTAATAATTTTTTATAAGTTTTATTCTAAATGAACTCAACTATATGTAGCTAATCCTCCAATTTTGACTGCTAGTCTATTATCTACATCCTCATCATATCTTCCAAACTTAATTTAGCCTCACATTTTTTCCATTTATTTCATTACGATAAGATAAAATAAAGTTTATATTTGTTCCATAGGTAGTAGTTAATTTCAAAAAAATACTTAAAGTAAATAGTTTATATCTATCAAAGATAATGAATTATGGAACACTATGAATGTGAATAATTTCCTTCACAAATTTCTTCGCAAGAATAGGGCATCATATGTAATATTTCCTACACTAAAGTGAGAAACCTTAGTTAATTTACTAATTACAAATATAATAGTGGCATGATTACCTTAATATTTAGGTAATCTTGATATAAATTCCACTCAAATAATGGCCTACCTCTTTTATTGAATAACACTAGGGTAAAAATGATCTGGATGTAAATATTTATCTTTGACACAATAAAATTCCAAATATAAAACTAATAAATTAGCCACGCCCTTATTTAACCTAGGATATAAATAAGAACTTTTCAAATTTTGTCATTTTAGTGACACTTAGATGAGTGAAATGAGGTGCATTTTTCACTTATTCCAAAACTTGTTCCCTCAAATTATAGAATAAAGAACATAAATTTTTCCTTGATAATTCAAAATTCTATCTGACTTCAAGGAATACTCATAAAATCAACATTAAACACTATTTATTTGGTCAATTCATTAAACAAAATACAGCATTCATGGTTTGTTATCTCCTAATTAAAAACATAGTCCTTGAAATTTGACTTTAAATATAGATTGTAGCAATATATTTTCTTCTACTAATAGCATATATTACTCTATTTTATTAGAATTTAACATAATAAATATCAATATGATTTTTTTACATAAAATCAAACAAAATACATTTTCTCACATTTAATTCATCTTCACAAAATAAATACATAAGGATGCAATTATCATAGTTTACCTTAAAGTGTTTCCAAAGTAAAACGTTTTTCAATTTCTTGAGACCATAAGCCATAGTTTTCAATTCAAGATCATGATTCGGATAGTTATTCCCATGGGATTTGAGCTTCTAGATTCTTAGGCAATAAATTTTAAATTTTAATGCAAAATAACCCAAATTTCAATACTACAAGTTTTATGTAGATTTTAAAGTTCCCATTTATATTTGTAATAATAAGGATTGGATTATACTTTAATATATATTTCATCTTTTGGAAGGATTCCTCATATTGAAGAGTCTAGTCAAACATTATTCCCTTTTTTTTTCAAATAATTGATGTGGATAGAAATACTTGAGAAGTTTTTAGCAAAACTCTACTATTAATTGGCCAATCTTGTGAAACTACACACTTCATTCACATCCTTAGGAATAGGCCACTCCATAATAAATTTAATCTCATAAAGGTATATAGAAGGACCTTCTTTAGAAATAAAATTTTCTAAGTAATGAATATTGATTTGTTATAAGGAAAGGCACATTGATGTCAAGTCGTATGTGCAAGAGATGGTTTGTAAATAAAATTTATGGTTATCAAGATATCATGCTGAAAATAAATTATCATTAGTTGGTGAAATTGGCACACAAGATCAACTTTGATAATGTGGCATTTGATAAATCTGACTTAAATAAGTTATTTTATTTGTTTTTCAATTAATTTGAAGCATTTGAGTTGTGATTAATTGTTTTTTTGAGTTAGATAATATGTTTAGTAGATTAAGAACCACTTTGACCCAATATGAGGAAGTAGAATCATGGATCTAGGTCAGGGAAGTAGTTACCTTCATAAGAAAGTGATACTATTTCCTATTTTTGACATTTATAATGAATTTTTAACTATTTTTATTTTAAAATAGATAGTTTTAGGGCATATTTGGGGATATTAGTGTTATTTTCATTATATGGGTGTTAGGGTCTAGGATGTGATGCAACTATCCTATATGCAGTGTTAGTGTCTAGTAAGCCTGATTTATAATGGATATTATTGTTGATTGGTGTTTGAGATATATATTTATCTATTAGTTTTATATTTTATGTTGTTGATTCTATATTTGGTTGTACTTTTACATGTTGATACATGTATGAGAATGTTTTAGAATGGATGAATTATGGAGATCTTATGGGGTCTACCCCTAGTAGATGTTTAGATGGCCATAATTGAGAGAGTAGGTATAAGACATGTGTCATCCCTAGAGGTGATGTAGTGGGATAAACACATGATGAATACACTATGTGAGAGATGGGATGTAGATACCTGCACTTTTGGTTATTGACTAGGGAGATGACTATCACCCTAGAGGATGTGTATAGGATTTTTTAGCTACCTATTTCAAGGTAGAGAGCCAAATTATAGGAAGAGATAGGTGTTTAATCTATACAGTGGGATTACAGGTATTTATATACATGGTTATAAGGAATTGTATTATAGGGAACCACATCGATATACTATTAACACTAATTGTTACTATTGATGTTTATCATAGTGAAATTTCTTAGCTATTTTATTAGCTTCATTTGTGGCTATTGATGAGAGCATGGTATCAATCTCCTATAGGATGCATGAGATAGTTTAGTATATATAGTAGCATGGTATTATATATTCATTAGGTTAGATGATGATAACCCACTTGGACAAGGATTCAACCTACTTCATGCAAGAGATGTGTGTTTGAGGGATTGGATCATCTACACTATTACATTATTTAGCATATGAGAACATAGTAGTGAGTAGGCTATAATTTCCCTTATGATATGATTGGGTCCACCCATAATAATTTTTGAAGAGGTGGACTAGGATGGATCACATGACCAATACGAACATAATGCATTATCGACATGTACTAGACAATTTGATAGCTAGAGATATTATCTAGAGGCCTTACATGGGATATGAGTGATGGCCTAATGATGATACTCAGCTTAGATAGACTTAAATGAGTTTATGGATGTATGAACATTGGGTAAATATGTATGATAAGTTTCATTATGAGTGGGTTACATGATATTTCAGTGTGATTCAAGATGCGCCCCTAGAACCAATGGTGTGGTTGAGGAGACCTTGAGTATTTTCAAGGAAAAATAGTAGGCCAAGGTAATCAAATTATATGTTAGCCTTTATTTTGATATAAAAGGATCCTATGAATATCATATTATATTTATATGATGTAGGAGTCACCAATACATATATAACCTATTGGAGAGACCATAGGTGGGCACCTCAATTTCTAAGAGGTAAGATTATTGTACAAGATATACTAGATGTGGATCCCCTATGGGATGTTGATGGTAAGTTGTAATATTATGTTTTTATATTCTATGTATTTGGTTACTCATTTACTTGATTGAGAATCTAATATATTGCATGTGTATGTGTAAGATTAGGTGATGATGAGTATTAGGAGAATACCATTGAGTTTACACTATACATATTAATGTAGAATATCCATGATGATGCATTGGAGGATGGATTAGTGGAGAGGGTCATCAATGTTTCTAGTGTTCATGCCCATTTATTTTATTGATTTTTTATATCTATTATGGCATATAAAATATGGACTATGCTTATACTTGATGCACTAGGTGGGGTCACTAGTTGAATCATAGATGACTACATACATCTATAATGATAACAAACAAAGTGTATGGCCAAGTTAGGTATGTATCACAAGAGAGAGATTAGATTGTCACTGATCTATGTCATAAAGGGAGAGTAGAGCCTCTAGTTCTAGCATTGATATACATCTAAGAGTGAGACTATGAGAGGTTGGTCATAGTGTCCATCTACACATTACTAAGTGATGTACTATGCTTGTATTGAAAATATATTTTGAGTTCTATATATATATATATATATATATATATATATATATATATATATATATATATATATATATATATATGTTCATTGATAAATTGGAATTGTGTGTGTGTGTGTGTGTGTGTGTGTGTGTGTGTGTGTGTGTGTGTGTGTGTGTGTGTGTGTGTGTGTGTGTGTGTGTGTGTGTGTGTGTGTGTGTGTGTGTGTGTGTGTGTGTGTGTGTGGTGTGGTTATATTGTGTATGTTTACGTATGTTTAATTCTTTTAAATTTTAAATCGTGATATTTATATATCATAGTTTATCTAGGTAGAGTTAATTATTTTTTTATCTATTTACAAATGTTTAGGTTACATGTGTAGTGGATTAGGAATTTTATTTATTGGTATAGGTTTTATATGTGTTCCATAGTATATATACATGTATATCATATAATTATGGTATGCCCTATCTAAAGCTCAAGGGGATGGAAAATCAACAACCATACTACTCATGTTGTGTTAGTGTAGAAGTGGACTCTAAATTAGAAATTACATGTGATACACTGACAATAGCTACATGTGCATACTTTGTAGAAATATATTGATTGGTTGGTGTGATAAACTATATTCTAAACTCTATAATCTCTGGCAAATATCTTGATCCAAATTCAAACTAAGATTGTATTTTGATCTATGTAATTGTTTCCAATTATCTTGATAGGTTTTCAAACTAAAGATGTGATCTAAGCTCTATAGTTATTTATAAATATCTTGATAGGTGTTTGAAATGATGATGTGCTCTGGTATATGTAGTTATTTCCAAATATATTTATTGGTATTATAACTAATTTTGTGCTTTGATCTATGTAGTTGTTTCTAAATATCTTGATTGATATATGCACTAATACTATGTTATGATCTCTATGAACTAGTTTTCATCTTTTTTGAGCTATGGTGCAAAAGATCACTTATAAATAGATGTCCTAGAAACTACATGGCTCATTTGATGAGTAACCAATGGCTCCTCAAAGGGAATATCCTACAATGACTCTATCATAAAGGAGTGTGATCTAGAATAATGTGGAGACTAATATGCCAGTAACCCCTATGTGAATTATATATTGCCTCAATTAACATACTTGTTAATATGTGCTTGAAGTTCATAATAATGATCATATAAATGTTTTTTTATCATATGAAAAATGTAATATGGCTTATTTTATATCATGTGAAAATAGTGTGATAGATGATGATTATTAAGAGGGAGGGTGATCATATCCTTATATAATAATGTAAATGAGATGTCATGAAGCTTATCCCTCTATGAAAATTGTATAACCCATTTGTGTGTGTCCTATAGTCTTCTCACTATAGGATGTGCTTTTTGAAGTGGCTCTCTACCCTTGTTATGGATCTTTATTAGTTTTTCTACTCCACTATTTTCTTAATTAGAAGGGTAGTATGTTCTTGTACCATGTTTTATGACTAGGGATTTGATAGACCTACATCAAAATCTACCTCTCAATGTGTAATATCTTGTCCCAAATCTACCTCTAATGCTATATCTTGGTTATATAGATGTTAGAATGATTTTGATGTATGATATAATAATTTCTACTTAAGATGAAAAATTAGTCCTCTAGTAAATATGTATTGTACATCTCAATCTATTAGCTAGTAAATTAATTTATACAAACATGACTTAAATTATAAAATGTATGTAGTTTTTGGTTTTGTGTCACTCTAGTGTAATGAAGGTAACCTCTCACATGTAAATTGAGGTCCTTTATTCTATATATAATGTCTAAGAAAGATTATTTTTAACCCCTCATATGTATTGGAACAAATTTAATTATTCCCCATCTAGGGACCTTGGAAATAATTTTAGTAGAGTCAAATTATTGGTGACATGTGCCATAGCTTTCTCATAAACATGAAGGTGTAAGTATGGGTCTCTATGCTGATCAAATACAGGTAACATCGGTGTCTAATAGTTGGATGGTAACCTTTTAGTGGAGATTTTTTTTGGAATAGGGTTTTCATGGATAAAATTTTCATCTCCTAGAGATTGGTATGCTTTATTCTCCAATGTGAGATGGTGTACTTATTTTTTGCAAAGTACCCACAACATGCATGAAGGAAATTAACACTTTTGAAGGTATATTATCATCATCATGGGGTTCATTTAATGCTTGAATTTTATTATTTATCTTAGCCATTGGTTTATTTGATTGTAAGCCATTGCTAGGGAGGGTTGGTTTTCTGTCTGTAACCTTTGGAGGTTTGATAGCTAGGACTTAGCTAGAGGGAAATGAGCTATCACCCTCATTTAGTTTAGTTTGAGAAATAGGTTCTAATGTAGTAAGTAATGTTGAGGTAAATTAATTGGTATCTCTTATTTTGTTAATTTTTAAAGAAGTATCACGTGCTAATTAAATAAAAGGTAGTTTATTCTCAATTAAATGTAAATTATAAACATAAGAATAAGTGTGTGTGTGTGTGTGTGTGTGTGTGTGTGTGTGTGTGTGTGTGTGTGTGTGTGTGTTATAACATGTGACCTAGTAGTTTTTGAATAATAAAAATAAGTGAACTAGGAGAAGAAATAGAAGGTGTAGACTGCATGTCATTTTCATCACAATCAAAATAATCACCATTATCTCATGGTTCATCAAAATGAGAGTTTAATTCACTTGTAGAATTAAGAGTAGATGAAGTTTCATCCACATTCTCACTATGAGAGATGGTAGGATAAGATTTAAAAAATTTAATACTATAAAATGTGTCATCATATGTTGGTGTAATGCAATGCATTTGTTTACTAGCTATGTGTGAATGCAAGAATGATTATCACTTTCACTCTTGGATTCAAGGGTATAGAAGTAACAATCATGTCTTATTTTTTCATATTATGACATGTATGAGAGCAATTAGATACATTTACATTATCAATTTGTTGTAAAGAATTAATGCATTGATATCATAATGTAAAAGAAGGTGATAAAATAATTTCATATAGCTTAGTTTGTGCATTTCTATAAAGTGTAATATCATTGGTACATTTGTTTTCAAATTAAACTAAGAAGGATAAATAATATGCATTGTTATTATCTACTTTATTTAAATCATGCAAAAGTGTATTTTTTATATTTCTCTTAAAGTTATTTAATTTGAATAAGGAGGTAGATAAATTAACCAAAAATCTAGGATCCCATTTTAACAAAGTGCTACCAATAATAGGCTCTTTTGGCATTATATTGTTAGGTTGATTTTGAGGTGTAAGAGAAGAGGGAGATGAAAGATAAGATGGTGTATCTAATATATCCTCATTTTCATTTTCATTTTCATGCTCATATTAATCCTCATATCCATCATTATAATAATATCCATCATCATCATCAACAACAACAACAACATCATCATCATCATCATCATCATCATCATCATCATCATCATCATCATCATCATCATCATCATCATCATCATAAATGAAGTCATTATTATGTTCTAATGTAAAATATTAAAATTTTATCCATTAATTATTATAATAATGAGAGAAATTAAAAAACTCATCAATTAACTGAGGGGTAAATGACTTCTTAGATTCCATTTCAAACTTGCCAAATAAGATAATACAAATAATGAATAATAATTAGACAAGATGTAAAGTGTAATCTAACATAAGTATATGTGCAACTGAGAAATGTTTAACCAAGTGTGTAGTAGAATGTATGATTGTAAGTTGAATTTTATTTGGTAGTATTTAGGTGTATATCAACTTAGTATGTGGATCTAGGGTTTCAAATGAGGGTTAGTTTGTCAAAATTTCAATTACATTAAATTAATGACACCCTAATAGAGGATTAATTTGAATAAGTTAGTTTATGCCAAAAATCAAGAAAAATAGAATCTTATAACCCTAATTTACTGCACAAAATTTGGAAGAAGCTAAAACTAAGGAAAAAATAGGGTTTTAATTAATATTCAAATTCAATAAGGTTCACCAAAGGTTTTAAACTTTTAGAACATAGATAAAAGTAAATCCTATGTTGTTAAAGGGATGAGCATCAAAATAATCTAGAATGAAAATTAGAAATAGCGGGTTTTATTAAGATTTCCCAAAATAACCAGTGAGAAAAGAAAGAGTACTTATTTGGAATAAAACAAGGATTTTTAAAGATCAAAAGATTAAAAGAGCTAGATAAATAGGTATATTCCTTTTGTTTTATGTATATGTTTAAAGTTTGGTCTTGATTAATAACACCAATATTAGGATAATAGTACCATGTGGCACTATTATCTAATTCTAGTGCTAATATTAATCTATTGGGAACTATTTGAAACTTATAGGGAAGCTAAAGGTGATTTTAGGGGTCATATAAGTGGTTTGTGTCATCCAAAAGCTATCACGTGTCATTATTTTAGATTAATATCTTCCAAAACCCTAATGATTACTTTCATGCATGAGAAAACAACTAGATCAAATTCAAAAAGAAGGGCAAATTTTTTTTGGGATGCTATGATGTGCAGATTAGAACCCCTCTTATCATGCCCATTATCTACGTTAACCCTAATGATAGGGGTATCATATTGAATATAACTCTCCCTAAAAAAACTACATAATTAATTTACATAGTATGCTACAATGAATTTCACTTAAAACCTTTTTTTGTCAAACACACAATGTCTGGATGTGATAGCTGAGTACTATGAATAGTATTAAGATTTAATATTGATTGATTTTATGTAATTATCCACAAAAAGAGTATGTGTTAGATGTAAAATTCATTATGAGGCTCTTTTTAGGAGCTTTGATTTTATTATAAAACCTTATTCACTAGTGATAAGTTTTAAAAAAGGGATAGAAACATAAGAGAAGGATTAAGAGAAATTTGTAACTCAAAAACAAGAGAAAATGACCATCAGACACTAGATCCATAATTTTCTAGGAACACCACATGTTGTTACTTTACTTAAAATGGAAATAGTGTCGTAGGGCCTAAAATAGAGCTAATACCAAGTGGGACTAGCTAAAGACCCCTATGACTTGCAGGAGGTAAATTAGGATCAGTATGGGTGAAACGTATAGGGAAAATAAGATATAAGAAAGGTCAAAAGACTAAAATGACCATGAAAATAAGGACTATATTCATCACATAGACCTTCATGTGAAAGAGGAAAAAAAATACATAATACTTATGGTTGTTTGACCAAATTAAGGTTTCTACAATAATAATGGGTTTTATTACACTATAACCTAGATATGAAGCTATACAAAAAAGTCTAGATATTACACTTATTTGAAATACTTTATTTATTTTCCAAAGTGAGTAAGGTATTATCTATAAATTATTCATTTATGAGTTGGGAGGATCGATTATGGATATTAATACCTTAAATTATGCACCCTTCAAATCTGAGTTAAAAAATATCCTATAGCTTCATGAGATAGGGTAGACAAGACGGGGACAAGGAGCAATCATGAAAAATTGATAGATAGAATCCAATTTAGTTAACTTTGAGACCATTTATAGTGATACAAGTTCAGCCATCCAAAAATAGAGTTTGAACTACTGAAATAAAGAATGATCAAAATTTAAGGTCCTCTAGCATGGCTAAAATCAAATACCATTCAATCCTATCATATTCCTTATATAAACCTAGTTAAATAAGTATGGTTCTCTTATGACAATATCCCACCCCTTCTATACCCTCCCAAATAAAAATAATGTTTTAAATAATATATATACTTTTGAAAAAAACTAGTTTCCTTAGCTATAATATTTGTAATAATGATGAGACAAAGATGGTTGGCCAAAGCTTTAGAAATAATATTTTAAGAGACATTCACTATGGTTATCAGGCATTATCTAGTAATGAGTTCTATATTGCTTGATTTAGGTATGAACTTAATGTTTCCCTAATTAATAAAAGATCCTAATGATTTATTTGATAAGCCTCTTTGTAATATTACAACATATCACAACCAAAAACCTCCCAAGGAAATTTATAAAATTTAGAATGCAATCCATCAATGCCTATTACTTTGTCATTACTCATACTATGAAGAGCTTAAGAGAGCTCATGAAGTGAGAAAGGAGTATTAGATACCTATTGATATAAAGGTTTGAGTTTAAAATAAACCACATTAAGGTATTCTTACAAGACTTAATCCCTCTCAATTGTTTCTTCATGAGCTTGAGACATTATTTTATATTAGTCCAAAAATAAAAATAATAGTTAGGAAGAGTATTAAGTCTTAGATGGGATGAGTATATGGTCTTGATTTGGTTTCATGTCTTTTTGGTTCTAAGAGTTTTAAATAATTCCTTTGAATCCTTATCTCTAATTTTGATCCAAAGAATTCAACAATGAGGTTGTTCCCCTATTGACACATGATAATCAACCACTTTGAGTTTGTGTTTCAGAATTTAGACTTGGGTTTACAACTATAAATAAAAAGGTTTATACTCTTAAATAGGGGCAATCATCTTGTATTATTTCAGGACAAAATCTTCCCCCTCATTTTAAACATCTTAAATTTGATTTCCACAATGACAGATAAAGGTGGTGGTGTAATGGATAGCCTCATTCCACCACTCTATCTAACTGGTAACAAAAGGAGGCTAATGAGCATGATTCTATATAAAATAAATGAGGTCTATACTATCATCATGGCATAGGTGGTAGGTGTTAAGAATGAATTTATTACATAAAATCTTTAATGGATTATTTTTCCACACCACTTTTTAAGTGACTAGAGAGTGGTATGAGATAACATGTTTAGGATGTAAAGTGAGATTATTTCCATTAATAGTCAAAAAGATAAAATATTAATCTATGAAATCATATAATGGTCTAACCTTTTAAAAACCTTATCAATAATGGCACAGTAACTAGACTATATAAACCAAGGCATGGTTTATATTTAGCACTACCACAAAAGAGGGTTGAATAGCCCCACCAATTTTAAAATAAAATCATGACTCACACTCTCCCACACACCATCTCATCTAGAATAATCCACCTTTGTGCTTGGGACTTTAAACCATATTACTATCCCTACACACTATCCATGTAACAATGGGTAGATTGTCCAACAAATATCACTATAAATTTGTTTTATTAGGGACATCATTCAAAGAATAAATTTAAATCACCCCTAATAAATGTTAGTTAACATCAAGGAGTATCCAAATATCCTAGTGTGATGAATCGTTATCCATGAAAAATATTAATGATAAAAGATTCAACAAAACTAACATATTGGCACCAGCACATTTGTCAAAGTGCAGAGTGGAAAGTTGAGTACATCAAATACATTTCACAGTATTTAGTAAAATAAATCCTAAATTTTATAGTTCTTGTAGACTAAAAATTCTATCAATGCAAAGTGTTGATGGATAACTATCACATAAAATATTTGAGAGGAATATATGAGATCTAAAAATTTCCAAGATATAAAATTTATTATGAAACATCATCCATAAAGAGTTCTTCTTGACCATATTCAAATACTTAAAGAGATAAAAATGTTGTAATGTTATTTTGGTAGAATAAATTCCCTAATCAAATTGGAGTGGTATTTTACCCCATTATCCTCTTGGGGAGAGTCATCACCATCTCTAGGTGGGATATGTGACACCTTTAGAAGGAACCACATGTAGAGGATATCCTAGTGGGATAAAAATTGATTTGAGGACATGAAACTTATGTAACATGGGTTTCTTAGGAAATTGGTGAACCCAGGGATTCATGTGGGGGGATGTTAGTGTGAACCTCTGATAGACACATTTTTGTTGGTAATAGTCATCCAATCCTTTTATTGACCACCTTGGGATTATCAAAATATGAGGGTTCCATTGAGGGTTTAAACTAAACCATGATAGGAAAGTATCATTTTAGGTGGTCTAAGGATTATAAATCATAAAATGTGATGATGATATTTAAATACTCTACTTTATTTATTCAAAACTCATTTCTAGCTTGAAGGTCAATGGATTCCTTTAAATCCTTTGTTAATTTGACCTAAACATAAAATTGCCTATGTGGGTATACAAAATAACATTTATAATCATTGTGAAATAGGACATGCACTATGTTATATATAATCCCCTCAAGGAAATACAAAATTGGGATTTGAAGTACAAAGATAACACAGAGGAAATCCTCGCCCATTCCCTTAGATTCTCAAGTCCATTTGGATAGTATTATAAGTGTGTTCATGAGGAACAAAAATATCAAATTTATAATTAAATATATACCTTAGACACCTCTTTAAATCATAAAATGAAAAAATCAATTGTAATTTTTTTAACCTAGTGATGTGAATGCCTAAGGTCTCCCACTAATTTTGAAACTAGGTATTTAGGGATAATATTGAGGGCATTTGGGAAATAAAATAATAAATACATGAATTATTTTCATATCATTTGCATACACCATAAATCATAGTAAATTTTAAATGTACCTTGGGATGGGAGTGATATTTATGGATATTACCTCATCATATACTTTTAACACAAAATTTATTTTATTTTGGGTGTCATCCTTCCTTGTACCTACAATAATGGTTGCAATAGATAGGGTAGATGACATTAAAAAGTAAGATCCTTTCCAAAGGGTGATGTATTTAGTGAATAAATGTGTTCGTATAAAATAATAAAAAAATGGTATGAAAAACAAGGAGGATGGACAATAAAAAATCAAGGACGACATAAAAACCCTAAAAAATAAACAAAACAAGTTTCCTCTGATTTAGAGCTATCTCATGTATAACCTAATTGATACACTTGTATATGTTTAATTTTTGAAACATATTATTTAAGTTTTGAAATATATTGAATATAAAACCAACCACTTGAGCTGAAGGTCCAAATCCACTAATTTCACCTTCTTAGGCATTTATGCATAGCTATTGCACTTTCAACTCCATTTAAGTGAGTACCTATAAAAAAATATTAAGGCTCACCATTTTTCAATAAATATGGAATAAAATAAAATTTTGAAAAATTATTCCAAAGTTTCAACAATATGTCCAATTGTAAAAAGGTGAAACAAAATTTTAATTTTAATTTCACATAACTTTATGAATTTGAGGTGTGAGGATGTCCAATGATTTCAATAAATTCCTACTGACTAGATATTAAAAAATAGCATTAACTATAAATTCAAACTATAAACTAATAAAAATGTCATTGTTGGGAGGCTTGATGGTTTCTGCAACAATTTTCAACACCATAGCTAGTAGGTAAATTAATTGATACTAATTAAGCTAAAAAATAAATTACAAATTTAAATATTGAAGTAAATTTTGAAGAGGTTTATAACATGTACAAATATGGGATATTGTAATAATGATATTTTATTTTATTTCCCATTATGTTATGTGTAATAGAGTGAAAATATTGTTTTTTTAATTAAAATCCAAAATATTATTACCATTAATCAAGAGGAGTCACCAATGAATCAAGCATGCATATATAGTTTTCTTGGACATCTTAGGAATATATTTTATTAACTTCTACCATAGCCTAAATGATTCAATTTAGTTATAAAATCAACCATACACTATAATAAATAAATTATAAGTACATATATCCTATTTTATATATAGGTTGGGCATCCAAAATTTCAATCTCTCAGTTTGATGTCAATTAGTAGAAACTACCTCACTTCCTTGTAGCCTTTTTTTTAAAAAAATAATGGTAGATTTATCCTAAGAATATAAATTGGTTTTTAAGTACCCTATATTTAATACCTTCTCTCTAATAATTTTATTGACCAAATTCCACTAAAAAATTACTTTTCCAACCTTTGTCTAACTCCAATTAGGTCTCCCAATCCTAATTCACTCTAATTCCTTTACTTCCATACACAAAAGTTCCATAGAGGTCTAAATCCTTAAAAATATCATAGTGTACATTATTCCCTAACTAATCACAAAGTTTTGTGATTTTTGGAGGGTGACATCTCCTACAAACTAAGATTTTGTTTTGAAACCCTATAATAGGGTTTAACCTGACTGTACTAACCCAAGAAGGAATAATTTATTGTTTCAAGATTTCAAATGAGTTTAAGTATTATATGATGATTTATTAGGGTTTTTACAAGCCTTATATTTCTTATTTACTCATTAATCCCCTCTTTAACACCTTTGTTTATCAATTTTCATATGTTTTTGATCTAACTATATGTGAGAACACAATTTCCTATAGAATCTGAGTTGATTTTTACACAAAAAACGTATTAAAATAAGTAATGAAATGTATGAATGGACTTAATAAATTATGTGATAAAATTACCAAAATACAATGAGCATTAGAATGTGTTCTTTATGGGTTTTTTCTCTAATATCCAAACATACACAGTCATCTTTGTTACCAAAAACACATGAAAATAGGGTTTTCACCTTTTGTCTTCAAAATTAAGGAACTTATTCATGATTTTATTGGATATTTAATTAATACACCTTATAAAAATCCTCCTTATGAAGGATTACATACATTTTAAGTATTCTATAATTTTTTTAATTTATCTTGGATTCTTCCAACAGTCATTAGAGTGTTAATTAAAGTATTTAAACATACATAAAAATTCATAATTATTAAACTCATGACTTAAAACACACACACACACACACACACACACACACACACACACACACACACACACACACACACACACACACACACACACACACACACACACACACACACACATATACACATGATTAATTCAATATTTCATCCTAAAAATATCATAATTAAAAAAACTCCTCTAAACACACTTAAAGTTCCTAAACTAGGACTTACAAGTTCAAAAACATTTAAATTCAGTTTTGGTGGGAAAAGTCAAATTTTAAAATTTAAACACCTAGAGATAAAACAAGAAAATATAAATGAAATATGAAGGTGATATAAACATCATAGGATCACTTATACCTCAAATCAAAACAAAAATTGACTAGGAAAACCAAAATTTTCAATAATTTAAGCATAGGAGTGATGCTCCTACATCATACTCCCAAGGGAAAGAGAAAAAACTCAAGTTATATTGTCCTTGAGTGATTTAATATTAATCCAATTATTATTTATGTCATTCACTATCATCCATGTATCATATTCAAAGGTTTTTCTCTTCCACTTGACCAAATATTTGAAATATTATTTGTCCCTAACATGCTTGACCACTTTCTTGTTTAAAATGCATTCTAATTCATTTGGTTTGACTTGAGGAAACTAAGTTACCCAATTTTCATATGTTGTATCTCTTACTCTATTTTATCTTCACTTTTTTCTCCTTATTTTTAAGAGTATAAGTTTAAAACATTGAAAATTGATGATATGTCTACGCTAGTAGGCAATGCCAACTTATATGCATTATTAGAAAACTTTCTAATCACCTTACAAGGACCAATTTCTTAATATTAGTTTTTTTATACTCACATACTATAAATATATTATTCCTAATATGATCTAAATCCAAAACTTCAACTTGAAAAATTGCCTCTCTTCTACTTACATCTACTTGTTTTTTTTTTATTTCTCCACACTAGATTTTAGTTGCTTTCTTGCATATTTATGAACTTATTTCATGGCCACTAAAAATATTCTTCTTCATCACTTATCTTTTCCATCTTACTACTATTTCTAATCTCAAACACTACTCTATTCTACTTACCATACAACACTTTAAAATGATTCATTCTAATACCCCTATCGAAGGAGTCATTTTAAGCAAATTCTACCTTGGGTAATATAAGTTTCCACTACTTGGGATTATATTTTTATAGACACCTCAATAGGTTCCATAGACTCCAATTAACCACCTCAGTTTGATCATATGTTTTTGGGTGGTAAGCTAGATTAAAACTTAGATTTGTCCCTAGCTTCATCTATAGTGTCGTCTAAAAGTGACCTAGGAATTTAATTTCTTTATCAGATACAATACTTAGTGTAAATCCATGAAGTGTTATTAACTCCTTAAATAACTTTTTTTTCACATGGATGGAATCATTTATGGTCTTTCAAGGAATAAAATGTGCCATTTTTAAAAATCTGTCCACAACTACATTTATGGAGTCAAAACCTCTTTGTGTTCTAGGAAATCCCATCATAAAGTCCATGCTTATGGATTCCAAAGTCCTATTTTGGATAGGTAGAGGTTGATATAAACCTAAAATGGTATTTTTCCTTTATCCATTTGACAAATTTTACACCTTTCAACATATATTCTCACTTCTTCTTACATCTTAGGAAAAAAATAGTGCCTAGTGAGTTGTTCCAAAGTCTTATCAAATCCAAATTGGCTTGTCATACTCCCAATATTATTTTATTGGATCAAATTTTCCCTTATTGAAAATCTTGGTAAACATAGATGCACACCTTTGAAAAATAACCCATCTTGTATGTTTTAGTCCAATCATGGTTCTTTGTTTATTATGGTTGGATACTTATAAGCATTATAGTCTCCTTTGAAATATTTAAAATCCTCATGCATCTCCCTAAGAGACTCAATACCAATAGTTTAAAGTTGTATCTCATGCACTAACAAGAGTCTTATACTCAATCCATCTACTATCCTATGACTTTGTCCTTGCTTATGCTTAATGGTGAAGGTAAAATTATACATATTATCCACCCATTTCATGATCCTTTGATTTAGTTTAGGTTGATTAGTAATAAATTGAAGTACATGACTATCTATGTAAATGATAAAATATTTAGGTAGTAGATAATGCCTCCATTTTTTAAGGCCAGCACCATTGCATAAAACTCAATATCATATTAAGATTACTTCCTCTTGGCATAAGTGAGTTTATAATTAAAGCAAACTATTGAAATAATCTATTAGATTAAAACAAGTCTTTTTTACACTCCACTTGCATCACATTCTATTTGGAAAACCTTATTAAAGTCTGGTAGTGCTAGAATTACTCTATAGTTATTTGCTTCAAATATTTAAAATTTATTTCAGATTTCTCAATCCACACAAAATTTTCTTATTTCCCCTAATAGTATTTATTATTGGATCACATATTGTACTAAAGTTTATAATAAATTTCCTATATAAACATGCAAGCCCAAGGAAACTCCTTACCTCTCCAGTTGTTCTAGGTGTTGGTCAGCATGATTACCATCACCTTGTCCTTGTCCATCTTAATAATTCACTTATAAATGATAAATCCTAAGTATAATGGTTATTATTTCATGATCACACGTTTATTTAAGTTGATTACCAACCTTTCCTCGTACAACATTCTCATGAATAGATGCAAATGATAAAGATGTTCCTCCTTACTAGGGTTGTAAATAAGAATATAATCAAAGTAGACCACTAAAAACATACCTATAAAAGGTATTAAGACTTCATAAGCCTAATGAAATTACATGATGTGTTTGCCAATCCAAATGGCATAACCACCCATTCATATAAACCCCTCATGGTATAGAAAGTATTTTTCCATTCATCCCCTTATCTAATACTAATATGATAATATCCACTTTTGAGATTGATTATTTATAAGTATATTGATCCACTCATTCAATCCATAATGTCTTCCATCATAGGGAGAGGAAACCTATATCTGATGTTATATTTTTATAGCCCTAGAGTCTGTACACATTCTCCACTCACCTTCTTTCTTTAGCACCAACATTGTAGGGACTACGCAAGGACTAAGAATCTCTTTGATCATCCCTTTGTCTAAGATGTATTGTAATTGTCCCTTTATTTCTAAATTATCATTAGGAAATATATTATATGCTAATGTTTTAGGCAAACTTGCTCCTAGAAGAAAATCTATGTGATGAGTAATATTCCTCATGTGTTGTAATGTACTTCACATCTCATCAACTATATTTTCTACATACTCTTCCAACATGTCTTGAATCTCTTGAGGAAAATCATTCACATTGGTAGTCATCCTAATAGTCCTATGATTGACTACCAATGCAAATCCCAAATCCTCTTCATTCGTAATATTTAGTATCTCTTTCCCACTAACCATCATCATATTTGATCCAACTTATCTCTCATTGTCTTCATCCTTCATAGGTAGTAAGGTGTGACTAACTCAATATTTTATAAATTTTTACACATTTATTCTAACTTCATGGGTTGTTTTTCTATCATATTTCTAAGGACTCCCAAAAAACACATTACAAATATCCATGGGAACCACATCACAAAGGACCTTGTCCTTGTACCTTTCAAATTGAAATTCGACCCAACTTTTCTCACTAACAAAAGCATGTTATCCTTTATTCAACAATGAGACTTTATATGGTGTGGGTTGAGGTAACTTATTTAATCTTAGATTTTATACCATTTTAGTAGAAACCAAATTATCTATTCTTCTTAATCTATTAAATTTTTGAAACACTTACCTTGGCACTTGTAAGAAGTTTTGAGAAGTGATTTCCTTTGTGGTGGATATTTCTCCTTGGGTGTCTTTATCAACACTCTCTTCATAAGTAAAGATTATCCTACCTCTAGTTCCTCCATAAGTAATGGAGAACAAACACTCTATTCCTAATCATTCTAATTTCTACTTTATATTCTTGATTTCCTTCTAGTTAATCCACTAGACCTTTTAAAGACCTATGTCTAACAAACTTGTTGCACTTGAAACACCTACTTATACAACCACATAATCCTCTAGCTATTACTACATAACCACACCTAAAATATAGTATTCTACCTCTAAATCCTCCTCTTGAGATAGATGGTTTTTCATGTGAAGTACTCAACACCCATAAACTTATTTAAGAGTAAAATATACCTTCTTATTGATCTCTACCCCTAAAACTTTTGTCTCTACCTCTATTTTATTGGTTTTTCTTCCTTTTGAGCTTGTCCTCTACTTTTAAAGACAACTAGTAATACTCATCCAACATTTTTGGACTAGAAAGGCTCAATTCATCCTAAAAATTATATCTCAAACCATTAAGATACTTAGACACCTTATCATTATCATCATCTATGTGACCTGATATGATACTCAACTTGTAAAACTCTTTAGTGTATTATTTTACTCCCATTTTTTTCAGTTTTTGGTTTTTAAACTTCCTATACAAATTTGTGATATAGTCAGTAAGAGAAACTTACTTTTCAACTTGGAAACCATTATATCCCAAGATCTAACCTTGGATTTCTCTTTTTTCTCCTTTCATCCTATATCTAATCCCACCATAGGGATGCCTAACCCTTTAACTTTGTCTTGGAAAATTAACTTATTATTATTTTAGTACATCTTCCAAGTCAAAATACTTATCTAACTCTTCTATCCAATCAAGGATTTATTATCCAATGAAGTTGCCTACATACACTAGAAGATCTAGTTTGGACTTAGATCTTTACCCTTTCACTACCTTTAATAGTCTTTCAATCTTTTATTATTCAGTTTCTCTCTCTGATTCATCTTATGTCATTAGTGCATGTTTATCTTCTTCATCTTGGTCACTAAAATAACTTGTGACTAGTCATCTCCTTTTATTTACCTCAATTGATGTGAGTCTTGCATGAAATTTGAATATGAGATTCCTTAACTCCTATAATATTGCATGTCCCACTTGTATGATTACTTCCCTATCACCTGTTACATTTCTCCTAGGTGGAATCTTGTTTGTACTTATGAAATTAACCAAGCAATGTCAAATTCCCTTCCTCCAAAAAAATATCACCTCTTTCATTCACTTTCAAGTATCTTATTTTATATCTAATACCAAAATTATGTAGAGTTTAAGCATCCAAAACTTTAATCTCTCAATTTAAAGTAAAATTTTCTTATTCCTTTAATTTTTTAAGTAAAAATAATAATTTTGATGAGTAAATGTGTTAGTGATTATATTATCTAATTTTATTTATTGTATTATTGAGAAAAATTGGTGAAAATGTTAAACAACTAGGTCTTAGCATAATAAATCCAAGACCATTAAATCCATTTAATACATGTTTTCCAATTTTTACCTCTAGGTCAAAATAGGATCACTATAGTCGAATACTTAAACCTTAGGTGATTTAAGAGGTCCTAGTTGAGTCCAAAATACCTTATTAGAATTTGTTAAGGTAAGTTTGGAAAGATTAAGGTAAAGTCATATTTTGGTCACATAGTTGTTTAGGCATGTCATGTGAAGATGAGTCATGGTTAAGTTGTATCATAGGTTATTAGGGGTTTATTAATGTCATTTTATGTCCTAAACATATTTTCACAATGTTTCATGATTTTCTGTAAAGATTGAAGTAAAAATTTTAACTTTAAGGAGTTTAAAATGAGTGAAAATGTGGATTTTGGCTAACATTGATGTTTGTCAAAGTTAATTAACTTAAAAATAAATAAAATACACATTATATAATGTTTTAGTTAATTAACTATCACACCAATTAGAAGGATCATGAAAGGTTAGATTCTTGATTTTCAACACTTATTTGAGGAGTTAGAAGAAGTAATACAAACCTATTTGAGGGCTTAAGGATGTTAAATAGCACATTTGAAACACAAAGAAATTATTTTTGGTAGATTCCAATAATTTTATAATGTCCTTTATCACAAAGAAAATAGTATATGTTGCTAGTGATAAAATGGAAACCCTACTTTTTATTGGAATTAGACCACATAAACTATCTAAGAATTTTGACCAACTTTTTATAGGTGGATTTGGAAGGGGCCGAATAGGTGGAACAATAGACATGAGTATAAGATAGAATTTTGGATTAGAAATACAACCTACTTGTCAGTGAAAGTGGTTTGGTGACCTAGTACTACACCTTTTTCTCCACTCTATATATGAAAAATTACCACATATTCATAGGGGATGTATCAAAGGTGAAAAGGATCCAAAAAAAATTAGTTATTCCCCTCTGTTAGTCCACTTCCATCTATATTATAGAAACCAATTAAGTAACAAAATCATATTTTGTTTATAAATATCTAAACCCTTTGAGTCATATATGAATGTAAATCCTATGTTGTTAAAGGCTTGTCTATCACAATACTTTAGAATGAAAATTTGAAGTAAGTGATTCAATTAACCTTTCCTAAAATAGCAATTGAGAAGAGAAAAAGTAATTATCTATAATAAAATAGGTATTTATGTGCATTAGAGGATTGAAATAGGCTAAAGAAATAGGTAGATACCTTTCATTCTATGACTATGGTTGAATCCTAGTCTTAGATACTAGTACCAATATAAGGACAGTAGCACCATGTGGTGCTAGTGTCAAATTTTGGTGTTAGTGTCCTTTCTATAGGAACTATCTAGAAATTATTGGAAAGCTATGGGAGATTTTAGACATATTCTAGGTGGTTGTTTGTCATCTAGGAATTTGCATACATCACTATTTTTTAAATCTCTTTTAAAACCCTAATGAGTACCTACACACATGAAAAAACAACAAGATAAAATGTAAAAGGAAGGGATACACTAGGTTATGGGATGGCATAATTCCATACAGTATGAACCTTATTTTCCTCATTACTATGTACATTAACCCCAATGATAAGGGTCTCATATCATATGAATTTATCCATTAGGGAATGTGCATAATCAACTTGAACAATATGATAGAATGACTTTATCTTAGGCCTTTTTTTGATCAAGCATGAAATGTCTAGATGTCATAGATGAGTAGTATGTAGAGTATTAATTTTACTATTGATTTATTATATGTAATTATGTGGAAAAAAATTAAGTATCAAACATAAAATGACTTGTGAGGCTCTTTGTATATAAGGAACATTGATTTGAATATAAGTCCTTGTTCATTGGCTGATAAGTTGTAAAATAGGGATATAAACATAAGAGAAGGTTCAATATAAGGTTAGGAGTAAAACATAGAGAAAATGATTGTTGAACACTAGAGCTATAATTAGATATTGATTCCACATTTCACTACTATCCTAAAAAAGGTGCTAGTGTCTGAAGACCTATAATAGAGCTAAGACCAAAAAAGATAGGCTAGGCCACCCCATGAATGGAAGGCCTAAAATAAAGCTAATACAAAAATGACAATGTGAATAAGGATCACATTTATCACTAATACCTTTAGGTGAAAGAGCAAAAACATACATAATACTTGCAATTATTTAACCTAATTATGGTGTTTATATATTCCCCCCTTTTTATTCTAATAATTCAATGAAATGAAAGTACTAGATTAAAAGAAAAAGAAGCATGCATACCTATACATACTTGTGTGGATGTGTTCTAGACCTGACCCAATTCTTAACCATATAATTGGACAAGAGTTGGATTGAAATATGTGAAGGTAAAATCCATAATATGAATGTCCTATGTACTTAATCTAAATAGTGCACTAAATCATAAGGAATAAAAATTTATTTTTAACTCACCCTAAAATATGCACTAAATCTGAGAATGTAAATCAAATTCATGAATAAATAAGGCTTGTTATCCCCCACTCTAATATCATAATTGAATCTGGGTATGTAAATTGAAAGTGTGGAGAAACAATTATTGCTTACCCCCACTCTAATATCTGATTTGAATCTAGTATGTAAACTGGGTTTGGTGGAAGGCTAAGGATCAAACACTATAAATGGTCTTGTGACCCAAACTTGTGAAAACCTAGTGATATCCTACTGATGGTACTAGGTGTAACTTTATAATATGAAAATAGAGATTAGGGATTAGTGATCTATATCATGCCTCATAATCTTGAATGTAGATGTGTATCTAAACATCTGTATATGTGAGTCAAATACACACACACACACACACACACACACACACACACACACACACACACACACACACACACACACACACACACACAGAGTTAGAATAAGGTAGACCTATTTCTATGTATAATTATATATGAATAGACTTTTGTATATCTATATATTTTCATAGACTTATGTGTCTGAATAGATTTATCTTAGTAGACTTGTGTATCAAAGTGAACTTTTACATATAAATATATGTATATCTACGTAGACCTATGTGTTTGAATATATGTATTTGAGTAGACATGTGTATCTATGTGAACCTATGCATTTAAATATATGTATGTCTCTTTAGACCTATATGTTTAAATACCTATATATAAATATACCTATTTATCTAAGTGAACCTATGCATATGAATATCTATATATCTACATCAACATGTGTGTCTAAATCTCTATCTGTCTCAACCTATGCATATGAAACTCTATATATATGAAGCAATATGCATGTATTTCAACCCTTTTGGTGAGAGATTTTAGACTATGGTGAGGGTGTCTAAATAAAAGTGGTAAAGATTGGTTATACTAGTGCTAATTATCGTGTGATATTGTTTTAATTTTGAATAGTTTGTTTATTGTGATGGAGCTCATTTTTGAAATTGGTAATATGATTAACATTTTTTTTGTATTGAGTTTATGATGTAAAAATATTTTTATTTTCATTTTATAGATTTAAAAGTGATTATGAGATTACTTTAATCAATATATGGTGAGGCACATTGATGTCAAGTCCCATGTGTAAGAGACAATTCATAAATCAAAGTTATGGTTCTGAATATATCACGCTAGTAAAAAAATATTATTAGTTGGTGAAATTAGTGCACAAGGTTATCCTTAATAAGGTGTCATTCTATAAATGTGACTTAAATAGGTTATTTGATTAGTTTTTTAATTTATTTGAAGCATCTGAGTTGAGATTCATTATTTGTCTGAGCTAAAGAATATGCTGAGGACATGAGGAGCCACTTTGACCCAATATGAGTAAGTGGAAGCATAGATCCAAGTTGGGGAGATGGTTACCTTGGTACGGAGGCCATACTATTTCTTATTTTTGACATTTGAAATACATTTTTTTACTATATTTAGTTAAAAATTGATATGTTTATGGCCTATTTAGGGATATTAGTGCTACTATCCTTATATGGGTACTAGTGTCTAGGACCTGACACAAATGTCTAGGATGTGGTGTTATTGTCTTGTATACAGTGCTAGTATCTAGTAGGCATGTGTTTTAATGGTTATTGTTATTGAATGGTGTTTGAAATTTATATCTATCTAATGGTTTGATATTTTGCATTCTTGATGTTGAATTTATTTTTAATTTTTCATGTTGATGCACATATGAGAGAGTTTAGACTTGATAGATGATGGAGATCCTATGGTGTCTACCCCTATCAGATGTTGAGATGGCCTTTTAGAGAGAATGGGTATAAGACATGTGGAAATCCTAGATATGATGCCCTAGGATAAACACATGATGACTACACTACATGAGAGATGAGATATAGATACCTACACTATTCGGTTACTAACTAGGGAGATGACTATTACCTTAGAGGTTGTGTACAAGATCTTGTAGTTACCTATTGTAATAAAGATTAAAGATTTTGATGATTATAATTATCAATGTGAAGGAGAATTTAGACAAATAAGAAATAGTTATTTAGTTAAATAACCTATAGTGTAACTACCAATCACAACACTATAAAATAACTAACAATGTAATATTAGCACTAACATTCCCCCATTTATTCCATTATTTTTAAGAATGTACCTCCTAAAAAAAACAAATTTCACCTTTCAAAGTGATTTGGTGAGTATATATTCTACTTGTGAATTTGTTGGGAAGTACTAGAACTAAGTGTGGTGGTTCAAGGCTTGTTCTTGAATATAGTTGTACTAGACCTCAATGTGTTTTGTCCTCTCGTGAAATACTAGATTGTTGACAAGCTTTAACACACCTTGAGTTTTGTAGAAAAGGACTAGCAGCTGATCTTCAAGAATGTCTATGTCAAAAAAAATATAACATAACCAAATTACTTCACACATAGCTCCTTATGTAGCACGGTATTCTACCTTTATGGATGAGAGAGTAACTACAAATTGTTTCTTACTAATCTATGAAATCAGTTCATATCTGAGATGAAAAATATACCCTAAGGTTGATTTCATATCATCAACATATCCAACATAGTTTGAGTCTATGTATCCCTATAAGATGAAATTTTAGTTCTTATATTCTAAAACATAATCAACTGTAACTCAAACATATATCAGAACATGCTTCATTTTAACCCAACAACACTTCTTTGGATCTTGCATGAATCTCAAAAGATAGTTGATAACAAATCATATGTCTATTTTGGTATAAGTCAAGTAAATTAGACTCTAAAATAAATTTCCAGTAGTGAGTTTCATCTACTTGAGGTGACTCTAGATATCGAGATAATTTCAAACCATTATCCATATGAGTTGATGATGGTTTATAATTTGTCATCCTGTATTTCTCAAGGAGCATCTTGACATATTTTATTTGTGAGACAAATAATTTATTCTTGTTTTGTCATGTATCCAATCCAAGATAATAATGAAGTAGCCCTAAGTATGTCATGTCTAAGGATCTATTCAATTCATTATTTACATCTTCAACAATGTTATCTAAACTTATTATGATCACAAGATCATCCAAATACAAAAATAGAATGAAAATCTATGTCCTTTCCTTCTTGATATACAAATTTATATATGAGGGAATATGAATGAATCAATGATGCAAAAAATGATCATCAATATTAATATACCATTTCCTTGGTGCTTGCTTAAGTCCAAAAAATGTCTTAATTATACAACATACCTTATTTTGATGTTTTTCACCAGTAAATCCTTTTGGTTGGGTCATGTAAACTTCTTTGAGATCACCATTTAAGAATGCACTTTTAACATCCATCTATTGAATCTCCCATACTTTTTGTGTTGTGAGTTTGAAAATGACTCTGATTGTCTTGATCTTAGTAGTGGTGCTAAAGGTATCCACATAATATATTACTTCTTACTAAGCATATCCATTTGAAACATGTTGTGCTTTATATTTTTTGATGGATCCATCTACCTTGTATTTTTTCTTAAAAATCCACTTATAGCAAATGGATTTCTTTGCTATAGGTAGATCGATAAATTGCCACATCCCATTTTTGATGAGGGAACCATATTTAGGATTAATGACCTTCTTACATTGAGTTTGATATAAATCCTATTGAAATGTATTTTGTTTGATTATGTCAAGTAATGAGCTCATTAGTGTGATATTAACTTCATTTATCACCTATCTTCTGGTCTAAACTCCTGATGAAGTATTTGGATTAGAGAATAGGTGTGAGTCCCTGATGGTGCTTTCTAACTATTTTGGACATTGATGTTGGTATTGATTTAATGAAGAATTACCTTAAAAGTTTCAAAGATTAACAACTAATTTTCCTTTCATCTCACCTTCTTTGTGACGATGTTATTCATTCTTATCATCTAACTATGGGAATAGTCTATGAGAGGTGGTATGTTCAGTCTGCTTCTATGATAATGATTCGAATGATGAATAATCATAAACCACACATCAAATTTCATAAATATTATTTATCTTAGGATAGATGACATAATAATATTTTGAGGTTTGATCTTCTTCCTTTTTTTAGTAGGGAGACACATATAAGATGTACAATCAAATACTCTAAGATGAGAGATGGAAGGTTTATGACCACTTAATAACTCTTATGTAATATTCTCTTACAAAATGTCTATAGGTTCCCCATTGAGAATATATATAGATGTTGGAACTACTTCTGCCTATAATGGTGCATCTAACTTTGTAGTTGAAAGTTTGCAATGAGCCATCTCCATGACTGAATGATTTTTGCACTCTACTATTCCATTATTATATGGTGTATAGGGATAATTTAGGTTCTATTTGATGCTATGTTACTTTAGTAATGGAAATAATTCCATTGATGTGAATTTCCATCCTCATTCTAAGTGGATGAGTTGAATAGGTCTCCCTAACTAGGTGATAACAAGCTGGTAGGAGACCTTAAAATGACTTAAGGCTTCACATTTTTTATTAATAAATAAGGCCCATATATTGTGAGATAAATCATAAACAAAAAACTGAAACTTATTGAATCCTTGGAAAGAAGTAGGAAGGGATCCACATAGACTGATATGTACCACATCAAGATGATCCTTGGGTTGTGATAAAATCATCTCAATTAGAACATTATGTTGTTTGCTAGAAAGGCATCCAGGGTGTTTAGGGAAAGAATGAACCAACTGAGGAAGTTTATAGACCATGCATTTAGAGCTGAGATGGTATAAATAACTAACTAAAATTTACTTGTATTGATAATGCCATAATGTTGTAGATTCTAGCATAGATGTAGAGATATCAACATCATCAGATGAAACTGCATCTAAGGTAAATAATCAATCCATCAAAAAAGATATAGCAATGACTTTAACTTCTCATGATATGAGATAGGATTTTGTGCCATTATCGATCATAAACTCCACTGTAAATTTATGATTCAATATCTAACTTATAAACAAGATTTATTATTAAGATAGGTACATAGAGTACCTTTGAGAGTGTATAGGTTTGTATCCTGAGAGGAATGGTGATAGTGTCAATTCTTTCTACAAAATACTCTTTATCATATACAATTATATATTTATCTCTAGTGGGTTTAGTGATCTATGAATCAAATATTTCCTTGCACCTTGTTATATGCTTATACTAGAGTTGATTAACCAAACATTTCTCATGTGTGATGAGGTTTGGGAGACAAGAAATATGTCCTTATATGCATCATTGAATTTTTATTTTACATTTACCTCCTCTTCAAATTCATCATCTTGTTGATGTTATTCCACTACATGTCTATGCTACTACCATCATCGAGGACATCTTTTGGATTTATGTGAGTCATCTCTACTAGATGTGCCCTCTTGACTAGATGATCCTTATGTCAAGGCATTATAACAACATCTATCAGTGTCATGCATATTGTTATGGTAAATATGATATCATATTTTTGCCTTCTTATGTTTATGCTATTATTTCAATTAGTTTGGTGTTCCTTTTGAGATTTTGGAACCACATTACTTGGAAATCTACGATTTGTCCTCAAAATCTTCTTGTATAGATTAGATGGATTCTTCTTGTTGAAGCAGATCAATAGTTATTCAAAAGACACTATTTACTTAATGATGTTGAGTGTCATGATGAACATGAAAAATTGAGAGGGGAGAGCTCTCAATGTGATCATAACCAATAACTTATCCTTGATCTTTTCTCCAACACAATTAATTTTACTCATGGTTTTTCTACCTATTGTAAGAATTCCTCAACTTTCTCACCATCTTTCATATCGAGAATATGAATCTTGGACCAGATATAGAGTATCTTCACCTGATTCTTCACCTTTTATATGGTACATAAAATATCCTAATCCTCTTTCGATGTTGATGCATCCCAAATATGAGGTTAAACCTCTTCCATGACACTGAGTGTGATCAACATCAGGGGTTTTACATTTCACTTGTTGTATTTAGTTTTCTCATTAATTCTAGTAGGATAGGTCACAAAACTCATGATGATGCCCCATAATTCTTTGAATTGAAGAATCATTTCACATATTCATCTTTCATGCAATGAATTTTGTCCATTTGAGGAGTTGGGTATCAGAGAAAAGTAGTTTGGGTGCAAACATATTTTTATTTATTTTTTTTAATTTTATTTATTATTTATTTGTAAAATATTTCACAATAAAAATAGTATTTATTATTTCAAAATTGTTTTATGTACAAACAAGTGTACCTTTTCAAGGATGAAAAGTAAAACACAAGTGGGATCGATATGCTTGTGAAGTCAAACACGAACCCTTTTGTGGGAATTTATTTTTGCATTCATCATCTACATCATAGCCATCATCAATGTTTGTGAAAATTTATTGTGCCTATCACTTCACATCAAATAGAAAATAGTCAAGCAGGGCTTGGCTAACTAATTCATATAGTTGAGGGTTTTCAATACTTTTGAGGGCATCTTGCAGAACATAATAAAATCTAGTGCAATTGGTGGAACTAATTCAAACATACCACTTATGCATTGACATTTCATATTTAATTAGATTTTTTTGGATTTTTGGGTGTCATTGTATAGGCGATCAGGCTCCTGGTATGTGTCAATAGACTTGTACTTCTTCTCCTTTCAATCAGCTTCTGCTGTCACACTTCCTACATAGGCTCATATTCTAGTTGTGTCAAAGTATTAATCTATCTTAAGTTTCCAATCCACATGATATGAAATTATCTATTTCAACATACCATTACTTTATAATCTATAATAATTCTTCTACTACCTTTATTGACTATCTCTACTAGTCATGTCGATAAACATTGGTAGATCCTTCAGGTTTTTTGTATATTCTAATAGATTATTGCACATCTCACTAGGTGACATATATAATATCATTATCTATGATTGATGTGAATGTTGTCTTCTTGTTAAAACATCTAAAATCATTTACCAATGAAAATTACCTATCACTTTTAGCAACATCTTAAGCTTCTTCACCTATGTAACTCTGATCCTAGATTTTAAGAAAGCTAAAAGATTTTGTTGATTTTATTGATCAATGCGAATGAGAATTTATAAAAATAATAAACATTTATTTATTTGAATAACTTGTGGTGTAAATTTTAATAATAACACTAAAAAATAACTAATAATGTAATAATAGTGCTAATAGCTACACTAACACCTATTTCAAGGCATATATCCATATTATAGGAAGAGATATGTGTCTGGGCTATACAATAGGCTTCTAAGTATTTCTATGCATATTATAAGGAATAATTATAGAGGAAAACACATTGATATACTATTAGCACTGATTATTACTACTGATGTTTTGTGATAGAAAAAGTTTTTATCTATTTTATTAGTTTCATTTGTGGTTGTTGATAGGCATGGGGTATCAATCTATTATAGGATGCATGAGATATTTTATGATATAGAGAATCACAGTAACATATATTAATGGAGTAAGATGATGTTATCCCACTATTATAGGTATTTATGCTATTTAATGTATGATATATGTGTTAAATGGATTGGATCATCTACACTATTACACTATTGGGAATATGAGCACATAGTAGTGAGTAGGATTATGTTTCTTTTAAAAAACAATTAGGCCCACCCACATTCATTCATATATTAGTGGACTAGTATGGCTCATGGGTCTAGTATGAGCATGATGTATTATCGACAAGTGATAGATAGTTTGACATTAGAGATATTATTTAGAGGCCTTATAAGGGATATGTGGGATGGCCTAAAGATGGTACTTAGCTTATACATATTTGAATGAGTTGATGGATATATGACCATTGGATAATGTGTATGATTAGTTCCAATATAAGTGACTTATGCAATAGTTTAGTATGATTTAATATGTTCCCCTAGAAACAAGGGTGTGGTTAAGGATTTATCAGTCTCTTACAAGTATAGGTAATAATCCTAGGCCATTAAATTCTAAGTTATTCCCCATTCCTTTGATCGATTGGGACATTATTATTGACATAGCATATGTAAATGACATAGGAATCACTAATGCCTATACATCTTGGTGGAGAAATCATAAATGGGAAACTCTATTTCTTAGAGGTAGGATTATTGTAGAGGATGTACTGAATGTGGATCCCCTTATGGATTTTGATGGTAAGTTGTAATATTATGGTTTTATATTCTATGTATTTGGTTACTCATTTACTTGATCTGGAATCGAATATATTGCATGTGTATGTTCAAGTTTACGTGATGATGAGTACTAAGAGACTACCATCAAGTTTATACTCTAAATATTGATGAAGCATATCCTTCAGATGTCATAAAAGATGGATTAGTATAGAGGGTCAATGATGATGATAGTTTTCATTCCCATGTATTTGATTGAGTTGAGATATCTACTATGGTATATATAATACATACCATGCCCACACTCAATGCACTAAATGAGGCTAGTAGTCAAATTATGGAAAACTACATATGTCTATAGTGATAACATGCAGAGTGTATGGTCGAGATGGGTGTGTATCATAATAAAGAGAGTAGACATAGTCACTAATCTAAGTCATATAGGGAGTGTATATCCTCTAATTGTAATATGGATATGTCTAAGAGTGAGAGTGGGGGGGTTAGTCATAGTAGCCATGTACACATTACTAATTGTTGTACTATGATTTTGTTAAAACTATATTTTGAATTTTATATATGGAGGTTCATTGATATATTGTCACTATGTATATTGGTACCTAGATGTGGTTATAATGTATGTTTACATGTGTTTAATTATTTTGATTATTTTAAATGGTGATATTGTTATATCGTAGTTTGTCTAAGTAGAGGTAATGATTTGTTTTATCTATTTTCAAATGTTTAGGGTACATATGTAGTGGATTAGGAATGTTATTTATTGTTATAGGTTTTATATATGTTTTATAATATATCTATGTGTAGATCATGTGATTGTAGTATTCCCAATCTGAACTTGGATGTCATGGAGAACCAATAACCATAATGCTCATGTTGTGTCAACATAAAAGTAGAGTCTAAAACTAAAATTGCATGTAATACAATGATAGTGGCTAGGTGTTCATACTTTGTAGAAAAGACCTTGATTGGTTGGTGTGCTAAAAGTATATTTTGAGCTATATGATCTTTCAAAAATATCTTAATCGATGTTCAAACTAAAGCTATATATTAATCCATGTAATTGTTTCCAAATATATTGATAAGTTTTCAAGCTAAAGATATGATCTAATATCTTTAGTTGTTTCTAAATATCTAG
Organism: Torreya grandis; assembly: GCA_037957365.1. Taxonomy (NCBI): domain Eukaryota; kingdom Viridiplantae; phylum Streptophyta; class Pinopsida; order Cupressales; family Taxaceae; genus Torreya; species Torreya grandis. The sequence continues at coordinate 500,331 of JARHVA010006545.1, forward strand.
ATATGTGTTTGAAATGGTGATGTTCTCTAATCTATGTAATTATTTCCAAATATTGTGATTGGTGATAGAATTGATGTTGTGTATTGATATATGTAGTTGTTTTTAAATATCTTGATTGGTGTAAGAACTAATGTTATATTTTAATATCTATGAACTAGATGACATATTTTTTGACCTATGGTTCACAATATCACTCATAAATAGGTATCCTAGAAAACACATGGCTAATATGATGAGTAACCAATGGCTCTTCAAAGGGAATGTCCTAGGATAACTCTATCATAGATGAGTGTGATTTAGAAAAGTGCAGAGACTGAGATGTCGGTGCCCCTTGTGTGAATTTTATAATTCCTCGATTGACATAGTTTTTAATAGGGATTCAATTACATAACAATGATCATCTAAATATCTATTTATCTAATGAAAATTATAATATGGATTATTTTGTACCATGTCAAATGGTATGCTAGATGATTATTAATAGGATGGAGGTGGATCATCTCCTTATATACTAATTTAAGCAATATGTCATGAGGCCTATCCCTATATGAAATTAATATAACACATATATGTGTGTCTTACGCTATGTTCACTGTAGGATTCTCTTTGAAAAGTGTCTCTTTACCTTGTTGAGGATATTTATCAGTTTTTCTGCTCCATTAGTTTCTTAACAAAAAATGAAGTAGGTTCTTGTAACATGTTATATAACTAGGGATAGAAGAGACATACATCTAAATATTCCTTTCAATGTGTAATCTCTAGTACCAATTTTTATTTTAATGTTATGGTTGCATTATATAGATACTAGAATGATTTTGATCTCTGATATAGTAATTTCTCCTTAAGTTGAAAAATTAGGCCTCTATCAAGGATGTATTATACATCTAAATTTATTGGTTGGTAAATTAATTGACACAAAATGATTTTAATCTTAAAAGGTATTTAGTTGTTGGTTTTATCTTACATTGGTGTAATGAAAATAACATCTCACATGTGACTCGAGGTCCCTTATTATGTATGTAGTTCATAAGAAAGCCTATTTCTAACCCCTCATATGTATGTAGTGACTGACTAGAGATTGTATATTTGAAACAATTTAATGCTTCCACATAAAGGGACCTTGGAAATAATTGTAGTAGTCTCAAGTTATTGGTGACTTGTGCCATAGATTTCTCATAAGCATGAAGGAGCAAGTATGAGTATATATTCCCGTCAAATATAAGGAACACTAGTATCTATTATTTGGGTAGTAACCTTTTAGTGGATATTTTGCATGGAATAGGATTTCCATGGATAAAATTCTCATCATCGTAAGATTGGTATTCTTTAATATCAAATGTGAGATGATGTACTTATTTATGGAAAGTACCCACAACATGCATCAGGGAAATTAACACTTGTGAATGTATATTATCATCATCAAGGGGTTCATTTAATGCTTGAATTTTGTTATTTATCATAGCCATTATACATTATATTGGAAACCATTTTTAGGGATGGTTGGTTTTCTCTTTGTAACATTTAGAGGTGTGATAGATGGGACCTAATTATAGGGAAATTATTTATCACCCTCATTTAGGTTAGTTTGAGAAATATGTGATACTATAGTAAAGAGGGTTTAGAGAGATTTATTAGTGTCTCATATTTTGTAAATTTGTAAATAAGTATCACATGTTAATTGAATATAATGTACTTTACTCTCAACTAAATGTAAATTATGAACATAAGAATGTGTGTGTGTGTGTGTGTGTGTGTGTGTGTGTGTGTGTGTGTGTGTGTGTGTGTGTGTGTGTGTGTGTGTGTGTGTGTGTGTGTGTGTGTGTGTGTGTTTGTGTTTATTTTTACATGTGACATAGTATTTGTTTGAACAATAGAAATAGGTGAAGTAGGAGAAGAACTAGAAGGTGTAGAATCTTTTTCCTCTTCATCATAATCATAATAATCATCATTATCCCAAAGTTCAGCAAAATGAGATCTTAATTCACTTGTAGAAATAAGATTAGAAGAAGTGTCATCCACATTCTCACCAAGAGAGGGTAGGAGAAGATTTTAAATTTTTACTACTATACAATGTGTCATCATGTATGTGTGTAATGCAATACATTTGTTCATTATATGTGTGATGAATTCAAGAATGATCATCACTTTCAATCTTGGAGTCAAGGGTAGATGAATTATAAATCATGTTTTCTTTTTTGCATATTATGACATGTAGGAAAAGAGTTGGATACATTTGCATTATAAATTTTTTGTAAAGAATCATTGAAATGAGTTCAAAATGTAAAAGAAGGTGATAAAATAATTTCATATACCTTAGTTTATGCATTGATAAAAACTTTAATATCATTGGTACATGTTTTTTTAAATTTAATTGAGAAGGGTAAAGCAGATGCATTGTTTTTATTTACATTACTCCAATCATGCAAAAGTGGATTTTGTATATTGAACTTATATAGATTTAATTTGAATAAGGAGTTGGAGAAAGTAGTTGAAAACCTAAGATCCCATTAGAATAATTCACTACCAACAAGAGGGTCTTTTGTCATTATATTTTTGGTTAATTTTGAGGTGTAAGAGAAGAGGGAGAGGAAAGATAAGATTATATATATTATATCCTCATTTACATTTTCAATATCTTTCTCATAGTAATCCTCATATCAATCATTATAATAATAGTCATAATCATCATTATAAATGAGTTAATTGTTATATTCTAATGTCCAATCTAGAAAATTTGTCCATTCATAATTATAGTTATGAGAGAAATTAAAAAAATCATCAATTATGTGGGGGTAGAAGACTTCTTAGATGCCTTTTTAAACTTGCCAATGAAGATAATGTAGACAATGAATAATAAGTATAAAAGAGGTAAAATATAATCTAACATAAGTATATGTGTAACTAAGAAATTTTTAACCAAGTATGTAATAGAAATTAGGATTGTAAATGAAACCCTACTTGCTAGTACTTGGGTGTGTATGGACCTAGTATGTGGATATAGGGTTTTAAATGAGGGTTTTGTTGTCAAAATTTTAATTACATTAAATACATGAAACCCTAATATAGGATTAATTTAAATAAGCTAGATTATGCTAAAATCAAGAAAAATAAAATTTTACTACCCTAATTTAGTGCATAAATTTTGGAATAAGGTAAACCCTGGAAACAACTAGGCTTTTCATTAATATTCAAATTATGTCAGGTTCACCAAATGTTTTATAATTTAAAGTCATAAATGAATAAAAATACTATGTTGTTAAAGGGATGAGTATGAAATTAATCTAGAATGAAAACTAGAAAATAATTGGTTTAATTAAGCTTTTCCAAAATAGAAAGTGAGAAGAGAAAGAGTACTTACCTAGAATAAATTAGGTCTTTCTATGGATTGAAGAATTAAAAGAGGCTAGATAAATGAGAAGACACATTCTATTTTGTGTCTATGTTTGATGCTTAGTCTTAGACAGTAGTGTCAATTTCACGATAATAGCACCATGTGGCACTATTATCCAATTATGGTGCTAGTATCCATTTTATAAATACTATTCCAAAATTTCAAGGAAGTTACACAAGGTTTTGGTGGTCTTGTAGGTGGTTATGTGTCATCTAGGAGCCCACTTGTGTCACTATTTGAGCTTAATCTCTTTCACAACCCTAATGAGTATTTACTTGCATGAAACAACAACTAGTTCAAATGCAAAAGGAAAGGGGAAATTATTTTATGGGATGTTACGATTGTGTGGAGTATAACCCCTCTTGTCCTATCTGGTCTATATAAACCTTAATGTTAGGGGTTTTAGATTGCATGTAATCCTCCCTTAGTGAACTACATAATGAACTTGTACTTTATGCTATAATGAATTTATCTTAGGCCCTTTTTGGATCAAGCACACAATGTCTAGATGTGATAGATGAGTAGTATACAGCGTATTGATATGTACTATTGAATGATTTTATGTAATTATGTGCCAAAATAGTAAGTTATAGATGTAAAATGCCTTGTTAGGCTCTTTATATTAAAGGAACATTGATTTGATTATAAGACCTTATTTGTTGGCTGAGAAGTTATAAAAGAGGGATTAAAAACATAATATAAGCATCAATACAAGGTTAGGACTCAAACATGGGAGAAAATGACCATAAAACACTATATCTATAATTAGACACTAGCACATCATGGTGGTATTTTATTGAAAATGGTGATAGTGTCTTAGGGCTTAAAATATATATAATATTAAGTAGGACATGCTATAGGCCCATGTGACTAGGAGGAGATGACATAGGACCATTGGGTGTGTAATATATAATTAAAATAAGATATAATAAAAATCAAAAGAATCAAAATGACCACACAAACAAGGACTATATTTATCACTAATAACTTCATGTGATAGAAGAACAAAAGACATAATACTTGTGGTTACTTGACCAAATTAAGGTGTTTAAAATAAAAATGAGTTTTATTACACTACAACAAATATATGAAGCTACACAAAAAAATTCCAAATAGTGAATGACTTCCTTGAAATACTTTTATTTCTCTTTCAAAGTGAGGAAGGTGTCATCTAGAAATTTTTCATTAATGAGTTGAGAGGATCAATTATGGAGAGTAATACCTTGAACAAGGCACCACTTGATTCTATGAGTTAAAAATTACCATAGAGATTAAAAATATAGGATAAAAAAGGCTAGGGTAAAGGGAAACCATGAAAAATGGATAAATATAATTCAATTCAGTTAAATTTGATACCATTTATAGTGATATAAGTTGAGCCATCCAAAAAAACTTTTTTAACCACTAAAATAAAGAATCATCAAAAGCGAAGGTCTTGTATCATGTACAAAATTGAAGACAATTTAGTCATGTCATATTCTTTATATAAATCAAGTTCAAGATGTATGGATCTCTTATGATAGGATGCCACACCTTCTATACCCTACCAAAAAATAATAATGTTTTCAATAATATATCTACTTTTGAAAAAAAACTACATTTCTCAGATCTAATAATGGTAATAAGGATGAGCTAAAGATAGTTGGCTAAATATTTATAGAAATAATCTTAAAAGATACATTCACAAAGGTAAATAGGTGTTATCTAGTAATGTGTTCTAGATTTCATGCTTTAGGTATGAACTTAATGTTTTCATGATTAATAAGAGAGCCCAATGTTTTTTGATAAGCTTTTTTTTTTTTAATATTAGATCATATCACGACCAAAATATTCCCAGGGAGATTTATAAAATTCACAATGTAATCCATCAATTCCCACTACTTTGTCACTACTCATTCCTACAAGACTTGATCCCTATCAATTATTTTATCATTATCTTGAAACATTAATTTATATTAGTAAAGCAAACAAGATGATATGTTAGGAAGAGCAATCAATCTTAGATGGGATGACTTGATGGTCTTGATTTGGTCTCAAGTCTATTTAGTTGTGATAGTATTAAATAATTACTTTGAAACCTTGTTTCCATTTTTATCCAATAAATGTGAGCATGGGTTGTTCCCCCATTACCGCATTAAGATCAACCACTTTGAGTTGGTGTTTTAGATCATAAACTTGAGTTTAAAACTATAAATTTAAATGGTTGTATTAAAAATAGGGGAAATCCTCTTATACTATTTGAGGATGAAATTATGCACCCAATTTTGAACATCTTAAATATTATTTCCATAATGGTAGAGAAAGGTGATGGTGTAATAAATAACATCATTCCACCACTCTATCCAACTGGCAATAAAAGGTGGACAATGAACAAGATTCCATATATAGGAAGTGAGGTAGATAGTGTCCTCATGGCATAGGAGGGAGGTGTTTAAAATGAATCATTACTCAAAATATTTAATGGATTATTTCTCCAAACCAATTTTTAAGTGACCAAAGAGTGATCTAAGAGAACATGTTATAGATGTATAGATACATTCTTTCCATTAATAGTGGAATGTCATCTCAAAGATACATATTTGGATCTATTGGAAACATGTAAAACCTAAACATGTTGGTCCATTAAATGAATAAGCATGAAACTCATTTATTTTGTCACTATATAATTTACTAAAGCTACAAATAAATAGGGATGATGAAAGAACAATTTACAGGAACATTTTAACTATTGGTTTGAGAGAACAGTTAAAAATTCTTACATCAGATGACTACTTACAATTACATGAATGACAAGATGTAGAGAATGAGTTGGTTAAGATAAAATCAAGGAAAAAATAAACATTATAGGATAGGAAGGAAAATAAAATATTTCAATAATAAAATATATAAACAAGTCAAATTTAAATATATTTCAAAATAAAAAGGAAGGACTTGGAGAAGATGAAACAACAACAAGAAAAGGAGGATATAGGATTCAATGTGAGAAAGATGGGATTGAAAGGGAGATGAATAGATAAATATGTTGAATTAGTTAATAAAATAATCTTCCTTTAGAACAACCAATTTTATTGGATTTGTAAAACTTTTAGAATACATAATTTACAAATGTCCCTAGTTTTCAAGCATGTATCCCTTCTTATCCTACAAACCAAAATTTGTTTCCTTCTTAAAAAAAACTATGCATTTTATTGTCTGAGCAATGATGAATCATATGACTTTAAAAACCATGAGTTTTCATACAATATGAGATAAACATCCTAATTCATAGCCTACACATGTTAATACTTCAAGATAAATGAAGTTGACTCGTGCAAGTCAATTTTAGTTTCCTTCAACAAGTATTATTAACAAATCATGTACACCCCCCAAAGGAGAAGGGAACAACAATGGTTAATATAAAATAAAGTACTACGGCACCACATAGTCTTGAATAATAATCTTCCTTAAGTATAATATAATAAAATTTCACTTATATTAACATGATAGTACATAACAAAATTTTGATTTCAGTAACTTTTCCTTAAAGTAATAAATTGTGTCCAATGGTAGTAGATATTATGTTCCATATATATTTAAGCATGTTTTTTGTGCAATCTATCTTGATATCAAATTTCAAAGTTATATGAAAGTGATTATTTGATCCTATTGTAATAATATTTGGTATTAATTTTTTCATGGCCTCATAAATACCCAATATATCATTCACAATGTTATTCATTGGTCTTTTAGCTAATAATTTTAAAGCTTTAATTATTATATGTATATATTATATATGTATGTGTGCCCCCCCCACACACACATGTATATTTATATAAATTTACACATACATTTATGGAAAATATAGCTATTTGTATATGTGTTATATGTGTACACACACACACACACACACATTCCATTCATGTAATTGAATTATATGTGTGTCTAAGGATACACTACCTTGTTCTAATATACAAGATTAAATTTAATATATATGCATAACTTAAATCATTGAAAAAATTAAAAAAAGGTTTATTACCTTGGTAAGGTTGGGATAAACCTCAACATAAAACCATGAAGAATTTATTCCTCCTCTCTTGCTTGAAAACAATCCAAATATGATGTTTTAAAAACACTATTCAAATATTACTAAAATAAACCCTAATGTCCCTTTCTATTTTTATTAAATCCCTACATTATTAATTAAAATTTTATTCAAACATTAATTACAACCGTAATTTATTAATAAAATAACATAATGAGATGAAACGGGAAAAATAATTCCTAATAACGAGTTATGTTAAAAAATAAAACATAATATGAAATTATTTTTAACCAACACTTCAAAAGTGATGGTGGCATGCTTGTGATTGTATTTAATACTATGATTTTTATCTTTTTCCTCATTCCTCTATTCCTTCATGTCCATCTGAAGGTCAATTGGATAGGTGGCCCATATAAAACAAAATTCTAATAGGGAATGTCTATAATAAGTAAGGAAAAAACAATGATGAGTTAGATGGAAAAATTAGTATCCAATTTTAGGACCTACATCTTCATAATTATTTATAGATTAATAAAAAATTTGTGTAAAATAACTTCATAATTTGGCTATATTTTTATCAAAATTGATGCTAAATTAACTTAGGGAGTGCATGTCTACATATTCCATGAAATTTGATAAATAATCATAATGATACATGGTGGTTTTACTAGGGATTATAAAATAATATATATGCATTTTCCTTGGGTTATATAAAACTTGTTAATGAATTTTTTTAGAATATTTCTTATGCTAAAAAAATTGGGAAGTTTAAAAGATAAAATTAGATAAGTGTCTTAATTATTTTAAGATTTTTGAATAAATAAATGGGATTTTGAAGTAATACCTATAGACATCCAATTCCTAACACCATTTGTGTTTAAATTATCAATCTCACTCGAATTCCACCCAAATGCACATTTTAGGCTAAAATCCATAAAATACCCTACATTGTTTGAACTTGTCATTTACAATTGCCAATTTAGGTCAAAGGATACCTAAATGGGGTAATGCATTTGATGGTCAAGATAACTTTGATCAGATCATTTCAAGTTAGAATGTCAATTTTACACCTGGGTACCCTGGATTACTCTCTTCTATCAAATCTCTTGCACAAGACATGTGCCCTTGTTATTTGGTGTCAATAACATCATAAAATGGCAATATAATTCCAATGCATCTAAAATTACCTTCCAATTCTTTTCTAGTCAATTTATGACCCAATAATATGAATTTCTCACCATTTCAATTAATTGAGGGCCAATTTCCAAAATATTTGCACAAATGTTGATTAACCTTGTTTAAGTCTAATTGATCCAAATCAAGTGCTTAAGTAGATTTTTCATAAGAGTTGTTGAATATTTATTTTTTGAAATTTATTTTTATTAACTACATCACCTAATGACATCATCATATGGGGTGGCATCCATAACCCATAAATACATAAAATATCATGATTATGGGTCTCCCATACCTCATTAAAACCCTCCATGCCTCTTAAATGCCCATCTATCCTAAATATTTATGAGGGATATTTATGGATTTAATTATATAGTTTATTAATTCATGGGCACACATCTCAATCTTGGGATGGATGGTCATGGTTAATCCAAATCAATCTCAAAAATCTATAAATAGAAAGGCTGTGAACATCATTTTTAAGCTTGAATATTGCAAAGTTATAATGTTAAATTATTTCCATAATCCTTTGAATTTGATCATTGATTTTGTTTTCAAGCTTTATCAATAGGCTAGTTTAGTGATTCCAAATCATGAGCCTTGGTTTTACAAAGAGTTCTTGATACATTGGAGGAGTTGGCCACCATTATACTTAAAGACAAGAGCTCTTGATCAAGGAAGAACATGATTTTGAGATGCATTGGTATGGTGAATCCATTTGGGAAGGTTATATGATGTTGCTTTCTTTCCTTTTTAATTACCACTTATATAGATAGGCTTAATTCAGTTTGTTATTATACATTCTTCCTTTGATTTATTAGACTAATATTTGAATAATCATGTTATGTAATCCTATCTACATTTTGGCATGCCCAGTGGGATCATTATCCAAAAGTTTGGTCATAAATATATTTTAAGAAAACTATTAATCCTTTCTATGTAGCATCTTAGAGTTGGAGGGCCAAAAGAGTGAAAATGTAGCTTAAAATTCCATTTTTTTTAATCGCATTTTTGTTTTTAGAAGCCTCAATTTTGCTCTCTAGAATGATATCACTATTACACAGTTGAGATTTTGTGTAAATGAAATCACTATTCGATAAATAATGATTTCATAGACTTGAGAAGAGATATCACAATGGTAGTGATATCATTATTTTGTGTAGTGATATCATTCCTTTGTGAAGAGATATCATCATGGTAGTGATATCATCATTTGTGTAGTGATATCATGCCTCTACCCAATGATATTGTATGTCCATGTAGTGATTTTGTGTTTTACTATGTTTTTATATATGTAATAGTGATTTTCTCTGCAAACAATGATTTTATTCATCCATGTAGTGATTTTATAGGTAAAATAGCGATATTGTGTTTTCTTTTTGGTCTAACCCATAAGAATAATTTTATTGTCTATAATTGTAATTTTGTAGGAAATAATGATATTGACTGGGTAATTTTGATTTTTTAACAAAGACCTTCAATTCTTGATCCTTTCATTTGCAATTTAGTTTCAAAGCCAAAGGATACTCTAACATATTTATTGTAGGATCAATCTTGGGAATTTGATAAAATATGTTTTAGACCACCTTTTTCATGCTTTAAAATGAATTAGGAACCTTGTTTTGGTGCATAATGAAAATTTTAGATGCTTCAGTGAATGATTTCCATAAATAGGCTTTGAAAGTTATAACTTAAGAGCAAGGGGTCAATAGAACATGACATCATCTTTTATTTAGGTTTTAAAATTGAACACACTTGTCAATTCTTGTTTTTAATAGTTGTTTAAATTATAATTTATTTGGAAAAAAGAAGGTTTGTACATGTATGCTATTCAATTTGTCCCCTTTAGAGAACCCTTAGAATAAAAAAAACCATCTTTATTACAAAAATCTTAGTCCAAAGCTTAGAAAAAATGTCATCTAAAGCAATCCCCAAAAACTTGTCATAATTTGGGTGACCTTGAAAACAACCCTAAAGGCTTTCTTTTTATGTCTTTTATTTCATTTCATCTTCGCTTGTGAGGGGGATGTCATTACCTCCCATGAGTTCTTTAGGGAAGCTTTAACCTGGGGTTTCACCTCTCGGTACTAAATTCATCCATTCACACTAGGATCAGAGGTTTGAGTGGTTAAAACACCTTTTAGTGTTCAAATTGCACACAGGAAGTATTTGCACTTTGGGCATCATGCTACAATAAGAGAACAATAGGATGCAGTGGTTATAATAAGGACTAGACCTTTTTACAACAAGTGAAGTACTGTGGACACCCAATTTTCATGCTTTTATTTTGCATCATTTGATGTGAAATTCATTGTGAAATTTATCTCCCTAGAAATGATTAAAAACTAATTAGTTTAGTTCACGCCATCTTGTCATACCATGTCAGTTAAACTTAAGATGATTGTTTTTTGTCATTAGATTCCTTGGTCTTGATTTGTGTCTAAAACTTCTTTTTACCACAACAAACTTAACCAAATAATATTGTCCTCAATTTTCTTGAGCAAGGGAGGTGTTATAATGTCAAATTGTAAATTTCATCTTTTCATTGTTCAAATTGTTATCAAAAGCTTTTGTGTCATGTCATCCATCTTGGCACAGTCATGCTACCCAGTTGAGTCTAGATATTTTACCAAATTTATTTAATTCCCTCATTTATAATTCATATTTGAAATTGAATCTTTCTAATTTTTTAAGGTTGGTGTGTTAAATTAGGTTTTCCATTTGCACACTAAACTTATTCTAACTAGGTTCAATTTTCCATTTGAATGAGGGCCATTTATTAGACTCGAAATAACATTATCATCTTGGTGGATTCGAGTCATCTTATATATTGCTCATGGTTTGAGCCATAGAACATATTTTATCCTACTAGAACCATGTGGTGACATTGTGCTACCCATTTGATCTTATCTTTTTACTTAGTAATTCATGCATGTTTTTACATCTTGAGTTTCTTAGTTAATTTTGTCTTCTTCATAATCTAAAGAGATTTCTTCTAATTTTCTAGGGTCAAATCATCATAATTAAAACTGGATTTTACAGTATAGGTGTATCATGAAGATCTAGGATTTGGTGTACTAGTTTTCACCTTGGGTCTTTGAGTTACCTTTACCCTCTGCCAATCTATATGATTTCAGCTTCACCAAAATTTGAGTAAATTTGTGAACCAAATCTTCTAATTGTATGTGGTTCTAAGCCACCCTCCTTTATAGTCTCTTTATTACCATAGTTATTTGTTTAAAGAGAGCCAAATCATACCTTGTTTCAACATTTAGAAAACATTGATCTAAACCTAGTCTAACGTAGAAAACAAATATTTTTAGACATGACTCAAAGGTTCAGTCATAGTGGGGCCTCTTATGGCCTTAGATATGAGGATGATAAATTTTATGATGGTCAAGATAACCCCATTGTTTTATTATGACATCCCCACAATATTAGGATCTAAATATTTTTCCAATGAATATCAATGGCAAGGAGATCAAGATGAAGCACTTCTCAGGTTGATAAAATCAGGTGGTAGCCTACCATCAGAATTTCTTATAGAGCAATTGCATACCTTAGTTAGAGAAGGAGAACAATGATGACAAGAGAAACCTTTTGAAAAAATAGACATACCTTATTCTTCTAACAAAGGAAATGAAATACAAATAGAATCAAAGCCCAAATTTGGATCTTCTAGCCAAGATCCAAGTAATAAGTCAATGATATGTAGACCAACTTGGCATAGACTTAATTGACTCATTAGTTTCCACTTCAATTCACAATGATGCTTTGAAAGAATAAGAAAATGTGGTTGAAGGTATTCAATAAGAATTTGATGAAAATATAACCATAGTGGATCAAGATAACCTAAATAAGCAGTTAAAGTCACAAGACATCTTACTAAATGTTCCATTTGACACGAAGCAAACATTCTTGAATCATTAAGAACCTATTATTACTTTACCAAATTAGAGATCCAAATATTTAGTTCAAATTGAGGAAATCCTTCAATAAAATTTGGTTAGTTCATTCCAACTAGCACAATGATTGGTAAATAAACATAAAACTATCCCAAGTCAACAAGGTACTAAACAGTTGAATTCAGGGAATGTTTTACAATCCAAGAATCAACAGTCTTTTCTATTGACTCAAGGAGAAAATCATAACTGAATCATGTATTTGAAGGTAAACATTCCTTATATATCCACACAAAAATAGGGGCACATTCCACCCCAACAACAACAAAACTAGGGGTACATACCACCCCAACAACATCCTATCCAATCCATAAATGCACAAAACATGCAAGAGTTAAAATCTATGAAAGAAATTGTTCAGATATTGGAGAAAAAAAATAGAGTTAAAAATTACAAATTCGATGAGATATACCATATCCATTTGATTTATATATTCTCAAAAACCCCTTTTCACCTCATTTTGAGGCACCCAAATTTGATAAATACAAAGGAAAGGGAGATCCACATGAGCACATACAAGCATTATTTGTCTTATGTCAAGAGGTTACTTATAGTAGAGAGTACTTGATTTAATTATTTCCATGAAGTTTAATGGGATAGGATTTAGATTGGATACTTAAACTACCTAAGGGATTAGTTGCAGATTGGAATGACATATCATAAAAGTTTGTTAACCATTTCTCGTATAACATAGAACATGAATTGACCATTTTTGACTTCTATAAAGATAAACAATATGATGGTGAATGTTTTATTGTATATTTGTAAAGGTGGAGAGAATTATTGGGATACTTTCTATATAACTTGCCAAACAAATAGTTGGCTTGTATAGTTGCACAGAACTTGCATCTTGAAGTTAGGCATAATCTATAGTTAGCTTGCACTAACTCATTTAAAGAAATTATCAAAAAAGGAGTACATATTGAAAAGGCTCTTATTTTTAAAGGCCTTGTCAATATTTTTACATAAGGTAAAACATCTAATTAGACTAAATCACTAGTTCAAACAATTACATAGGATAATCGTAAGGTATTTAGTAAAAATAAGAACATCGTTGGAAAAGGGATGACTAAAATAAGACACATACAATTTTTTTAGGTTATGCCTCCCCTAAATTTATAATTAAATCCCCCAAATCCACCACCTAATTTTCATATATAACCTCAACAAAGGACATTTCATAACACTTTTAGAGTCTTTATCAAGTTAGGAGAATCAATTGAAATAGTGTTACAAAATCTCATTGCAGCTGACTTCATTATATGGCTAGTGTCAAGGTGATTTCCTCAAGATTAACCAAAACTAAATGGTACAAGGATAATGAATGGTGTAACTTCCATTGTGTTTTCGGTCATGATGCATATCATTGCATCTAGTTATGACACATTATTGAAGATTTTATTGAAAGTGGTGAACTGGAAATTAAGTTGGCCCCAAATTAGGACACAAATCAAGATCTAGGAATATACAAAGACCTTTTTCCTTGACATAATCCACCACCACCAAAAAATAATCAAAACTAAGGTCAAAATTAATGAAAATAGTAGAATCAGAACCAATGTTAGGGTCAGAATCATAATGAGCATAATAGGGATCATAATTACCATACTAATAATGTGGCTTATAACAACATGCCTTATGACTATACCAATAATGTGGGGCACATTTATGCTACCCAAGTTTCCACTATTACTATGAAACCACATGGAAAATCTCATGTTCCTCACATTACAAGACCCATCATTATAGGATCAACACCCTTTCCCCTTACTAATACCATGTTGACTTCACATAATCATGTTGTGACTCCATTTGCATGGGTTAATAGTTCTAAACAATAACACCCTTCTTCTAATTATAAAATCTCCTTATCAACTTAAAATTGTAGTAATATAACTAGACACTTGTGAGTCACCATCTAAGGCCCTTTGCCTCCATTTCTTAATTATAATGACTCCTTACCACCTCTAGGTTGTGAAGTCATAACTAGACACCCATGAGTTACCATCTAGGGCCCTTTGAACACTTCTTCCATAACACCAAATGAGAACATTGTGTTGATGATTCTAAAGCTAAATACTATGCTAATAAAGACTAAACTAGCTCAATCCACAATTGAAAAGCCTTATAGTTTACCAGACTAATTGATCAAAAACCATACACATATTTTTATATTTAAAATCTTGTAGACATATGATGTCCATTTAACTATTATGGATAACCTTTTAAAATAATATACTATGACTAATGATATTAACCCTAATCAGTTTTAGAACCTAGTTAGACATTTGTCTTCATTTTGGCAAATCACATTTGATCAAAAAGACATGTCCACTCTTGGTCTAAACCACAATAACCCACTGTACATAGAGATAATCATTATGGATTACAATATTAATTAGGTTCGTATAGATAATGGTTCATGGTTAAGCATCATATCTCTCAAGTTGGTATGATGATTAAGCTACCTAGATAATGACATTTATCCAAAAACTATTACAATCAAGGCTTACAATAATGTTGAGAGGGAATCTTCAGGTGTAATTTGGTTGTCAATAATGATTGTGTCTATTTCTCATCACACATTATTAAATATTATAGATATCAAAGATCCTTATAACATACTTCTTGGTCATCCCTAGATCAATGAAGTACAGGTAGTCCCATCTACTCTTCACCAGTGCCTTAAGTTTCCCCATGATGGGATCAAGGTTACTATTCCTGTTGATCAACAACCATATCAATTTTGTAAACATACTGAAGCTAAGTTTCATAATTATAACTATTGCCTAGGTTTTGAGTTCCTTGTGTAGAAGAACAAATCCATTATTTCCCATCCATCTTTGTTTAATTATATCGACCCTGGTGATCTAGCTTCTACTTAAATTGATCCATTTCTTACATCTCTTGTAAATTAGGTTGTTATTAAAGGCATGGGCATTTCAACATAACATCTTAAGGATGTTCTCCATATTGAAAAATTTCCTAAATGCCCTAAATAATTTTTAAAGCCTAAAGCATCTAAGACTCCTAATGGACCCAACCAGATTTAACAACAAAAGAAGAAACAACCAAAACCACTTATAATTTTTATACCCACAATCACCCTAAATAAAGATCGAGAGGATTTTACTGAAGGAGTTTGGTTATATTCTGAAGGCCTTACTGATTGCTCTCAAAATCCGAAGTATCCTTTCCCTAACTAGATAATGGATCATCTTGACTACATAGGGAAAGGCCTTGGCCCACAAGTTCAAGGAATCTTAGAGCTCTTATCATCTAAAGTTATCATTTGAAATCATGGTCTTGGATTTATACTACTAGAAGGTGATCTCATGACTTTCGATAGTGACTCTTTTGAAGCGAATAGTGATGAGACTCTTAGTAGAAACACAACATCCCATTATAGCCTTTTTGATGAGCTTATTGATTTTGATTTATTTGATTCAATTGCTATATTAACCATAACTCCCCTTGAAGCTTCTTCTCCTGAAGCAAGAACCTATCCTAGTGGTGTTTCCCTTCTTGAATTAGGACATTATATCTTTACCATTAGAGCTTCCCATCCTAAAGCAAACCCTTATTATTCCCTATGCCTTTGCCACCCTAAAATAATATATTGGGACCAACAAAATTTTCTCATATGTCTCGATGAGTTTCAAAATGAAGAATCAACTGTAGATTACATGTGCCTAAGAGATGAATTTCCCATCAATGATCACAAGCATGGCTGTGATTTTTCATTATATTATTCTACTTACATTAGAGACAAAGAAAAATTTCTTGGCCATAATAAAGAATAAACATCAAGATCTTTAGGTGAAAACCTCTTTGAGATACATGTTAATTAGGGAAAAAGTAAAGAAAAAGACAAGCCTTTGAGTGGAAACCTATTTCAGGTACTCCTAGGCAGGAAAGTTGGCTCATCCCCTCAGGACACAAAATGTCCATCTATCCCAAGATCCATATCCATTACCAACATTTTTTAAAAACAACATCAACTATTTGAGTGTCTTACTCTTGAGTTTCTAGAGGCTTTTACTACTTGGCCTTCACCTGAGATGGCAAATTCTAATTCTTCATACTCTCTAAATATTTAGGAGGAACAGTAAGAAGATATAGTACAAGAAGATGATCATGACCATACCTTGCCCATAATTCTAGAAAATGGATCCACACTTGTGAAAAACATAACATAAGTGAACTTATGAACTTATGAGGATCCCAAAATTATTTATCTTGGAGCTTCCCTTACTGAAGTAAAATGTGAGCATATTATATCCATTCTTAAATATTATATAGACATATTTGTAAGGGAATACTTCCACGTGCCAAGATTGGACCTTAATTTCATTGTACATCACTTTGTTTTTCATCTTGAGGCCAGACTAGTAAAGAAAAAATTGAGAAAGGTGCATCCATGCATTGTCATATTGGTTAAAGCTAAACTGGAAACATTGTTAGGAGCCAATTTTATTAGACCACTAGATTAATTTGAATGGGTTTCCAACATAGTCCCTGTGAGTAAAAAGACACTAGCTATATGTATTTATACTAATTTCTAGGATATCAATAAAGCATTCCCCAAAGATGATTTTCCTCTACCTAATATTGACATGATCATCGACTCAACTGCTAGGTATGAGATGATATCCTTAATGGATAGATTTTTTGGTTACAACCAGATCAAGACAGCTCCGAAAGACAAACACAAGACTGCATTCACCTCTCTATGGAGGATATTCTATTACTAATTCATGCCATTTGGCTTAAAGAATGCTAGTGAATGTGAAACAACAATCATCTTTCATGACATGATGCATGATATTATAAAAGACTATGTTGATGATATACTCGTAAAATCACAAACAAGAGCTAGTCATCCTAACGTTCTAGAAAGAATCTTTAAAAGACTTTGTGAATATAAAGTTTGTTTGAATCTTAATAAATGTGTCTTCATATTCACATCAAGAAAATTTATAGGGTTCATTATTTCACAATGAGGGATTAAAGTTTACCATACAAAAGTTAACACTATTATGGAAATTCCTCCAACAAACAATCTTAAATAGATATGAAGCTTGCAAGGGAAGATCTAGTCTATACATAGGTTCATGTCTCAATTGGTAGATAAGTTCCACCTATTTACTCATATTTTGAAGAAAGGGGTAACATTTAAATGGGATGAATATTGTTATATAACATTTGTAAAGCTTAAGACATACTTGGCCAATCCACAAGTCTTAAGACCACCAACACAAGAAAAACCACTACTTCTTTATATATCACCCATAAAACATGCACTAGGGGCACTTTTGGCCCATCCTATTTATCATGGTAAGGAACATATTGTTTATTATTTAAGCCACACATTCATGGATTATGAACATAATTATATGCCTATTGAGAAGACATGTTTAGTTATGGTGTTCACCACTCAAAAATTATGACATTATATGCTAAATAACAAAACTATTATCGTTGCCAAGGTGTATCCTCTCAAGTTCATCTTATTTGAAGTAGTTCTTCAAGGATGCATGGCTAAATGGTTTATTTTCCTATGTGAGTTTGATATTAAATACTAGAATTGAAAGGCAATTAAAGCATATGTAATTACTGACCAACTTGTAAATGCTCCTATTGAGGCCACTCAACCTCTCAAGTTTGACTTTCTAGATGATTCTATCATGATGATAGAACAAGCACCATAGGATCCTAAATAGTAGATGCTCTATTTTTATGGATCCTTCACATCTCATATATCTAAAGCTAAAATATTGTTGATCACACGATAGGGGGATTTGATTCCCAAAGCATTCTCTATACAATTTGATTTCACAAATAATATGACTGAGTATGAGGCTTTGTATCTAGGGCTCCACATTTCTCTATAGTGAGATATTCAAAGATTAAAGGTCTATGGAGATTCATATTTAATCATTAATCAAACTACTAATCAGTACCAAATAAGAGATGAATAGCTTGTTCCTTACAAGTAGATTGTAAATAACCTCAAAACACATTTTAAATCTCTATAGTTTGCACAAGTTCTAAGAGGAAACAATAGATCCACTAATGCAATGGTAAAAATTGGTTTCATGATTCAAATGCATAATAGTGCTAAAGATTATCAGTTCTTGATTGAAATACTTTTCAGCCTATACATATTATAATAGATTCAGAGAGGGTTGCACCATTGTTGGTCCTAATCCCCCACCTAAGCTACCATGGTACCAAGACTTTTATAACTATTTACATAGTCATGTCTTTCCTTCTGACATTTCCAACAACCAAAAAAAATTATTCCTTCATTGCTTAACATGTTATACTCTCTTGGGAAACATGCTTTATCACAAAGGCTATCATGGAATTCTTCTTAATTGTTTATCTTTGGGAGAATCTAAGATGGCACTAAAAGAGGTTCATGAAGGAATGTGTGGGGCTCACACCAATGATGTAATCCTAACAAAGAAGCTCCTTAGAATAGGGTATTATTAGCCCAAAATAGAGACTAATGCTTGAAAATATGTGAAGAAGTGTGTTCTTTGTCAGTAATATGACAACTTGATACATGCACCTTCTTTACCATTACAACCAATCATAACACCATGGTCATTATCAACATGGGGTCTCGATCTCATCAAGAAAATTAACCCAACCTATTCAAATGGCCATAAACACATTTTAACTGTAACTAAGTACTTTACCAAGTGGATTGAGGCCATTCCTCTCACTTATGTTACTAGGAAATAGATATCCAAATTCATTCATTAGCATATCATCTATCGATATGGAATTGTAGTGTGTATTATATCTGATAATGGTGGTTATTTTATTAACCAAGATGTAAAATCTCATTGTGAAAAATTCAAGATCAAGCACAAGAAATCAAATCCATATAGTCCACAAGGCAATGGACAAATTGAGGTATCAAACAAAACCATTATAGACATCTTAAAGAAGATTATCAATAATGATGGCCATAATTGACACTTGAAACTCTTTCTTGCTTTTTGGGCTTATAAAACCAATCATCGCACCCAAAATGGAGCCACTCCATACTCCCTTATTTTGGAATTAAATCTATCATCCTAGTCAAGATTGAGATACCATCACTATGAATATCACTAGAGCACATTGAAGATGATGAAGACTATAGAGCCTCACAGCTGCAAGAACTAGAACTTCTTATTGGTAAGCATTTGGCTACCCTAGAAAACTTGTAGGCTTATTAAAATAAATTGTTGATAAGATACAACAAGCACATTCTCCCTCAAGAATTTGAGATTGGTGACTTGGTTTTGGAAGAAAACCAAAAGAGCATGAATTTTGAATGCAAAAAGAAAGGTATGTCTTAGCCTAATTAGTTGGGACCATATATTTTCATGGTAAACTATGGATCAGGGGCATAACTACTAGATATACGGAATGGTGAAGAACTTCTAGAGCTCATGAACATTGTACACCTTAAGAGGTTTTATGTATGAATAACTTTTAACCATTGTCTATATAACTTGTGTTGAAGTAATTTTATCTTACCATTTTATCCTATTTTGAATGCATTTTATACCACCTTGACCTACACCACATGACTCTAGATAGTGAAAGATTTGAGTCATTGGCACTTTTCACATTTTTTATCCCATCCTAGGCCATTCTCGAAAGAGAACCATATTCTTTGTCCCACTCTAGACCATCCAAGTGTTGGACCCTATTCTTTGGACTGTTCTCTTTAAGGACCATATTCTTTATTATGTCTTGGGCATGTTGTAAAGCTTGAAACACTTTTTATCATGTGACCAATTATGATCCTAATTATGTCTCATGAACATTATGATAATATTAAGCACCAGTTTTATAAATCAGTTAAGCCAAAACAATATTTTACAATTTATTCAATAGACAAGTGATAAAAAACATCTCTTTAATTCTAAACTTTTCTACACTATTACAAATAGGTAAATGCAAATACTTATTAGAAGTTACTTCATGTGGAAAATTATTCTATATTACATTTATTGTTCTTTATAGGCACTTATTGACTTATCAGGACCTTCACTATTGTTTATTTGTGAGCATGGGTCATTGTATCTAGCTTAGCTATTTTATTGGAACCTCTACTCTTGAATGTGCATCTCCTTGACTAGATGGTCCCACCTTGTGCATATTTTATTCTAAAAACACCAAAACATTAAAAATACTTTGAAAATACTAAAAAAATTATAACATGATCCACAAAATAATAAAAACATCATCTCATGCTTTTATACATTTGTACATTCCCATCCCACCATGCTACGCTCTTACTATTTTACAAATAAAGGAACACCAGTTCATGTTATCTCATGCACTTGCCATTTTACAAGATCATTCTTTCTCATCCTATCAGCTTGTTATTTACATGACCATTCTCATTTGTTTGTCATATCTTATATTTATTTTATAAAATCAATCATGCTAGTTTGATCGTCATTTTTCTTCTATCTCATTTCTTGGGAGAACTACTTTTGGCCTGAATTTCATGTTAGAACATGAGTTTATGGAACTATGTAGGTAGCATCCACTTGCCTTGTACATCTGGATTCAACTCAGCTACCCCTTCATTTTCTTCTCTTCCCCCATTTCTTCTATCATTATTCCTCTTTAAATAGAGAATAAATTTTGTGTCTTTGTTCTTTGTTATGTTGTGGTGGAAATTAATGCCTCTATCACATGTATATTAATATTTTTCTTTAAACTATACTAACTTATTTATTGTTTGTGTGTGTTTATTTGAGTTTTCTTGATGTTTTTTAATGCTTTCACACATCTCCTTTTATTTCTTCTCCTTTTCTCTTTTTATTACTTCTTTTCTCATTTTGGTCTTGTGTTTCCTTGTATGTTTTTGCTTATCTCCTTTGAGTTTCATAACATCTTGATGATTCACATGGATCTTAATTGTCTAAATGTTATGGTGGAAATTAATGCCTCTACTGCACATATATGAACATTTGTCTTTAAAATATACTAACTTGTTTATTGTTTGTATGTGTTTATTTGAGTTTTCTTGGTGTTTTGTTATTCTTTCACACCTCTTCTTTTATTTCTTCTCCTTTTCTCTTTTTATTACTTCTTATCTCATTTTGGTCTTGTTTTTCCTTGTATGTTTTTGCTTATCTCTTTTGTTTTTCAGAACATCTTGATGATTCACATGGATCTTGATTGTTTATATATTGATCTTATGTTATTAAGTTATTCTTGGACCATTTTGTTTATTTGATTTTTGTTGATATCTTATTTTTCTATTTGATTTTGCTTTTATCTTTTATGTTAAATAATGTCTTGATGGTCCACGTGAATCTTGATTATTTATATCTTGGTCTCATGTTGTTAAGAAGTTCTTACTTTGTGTTTTTAAACACTTTTTGTTCCTAATTATGTTTTGATTAATCATATCTTGATTTCAGGCCAGGTTCATCTATTTTTAACTTTGTCTTTGTCTTTGCTTTTTTGTTTATATGTAAATAGTTGTAACTCTAGTTTTGGTCATTTTTTTACCATTATCCTTAGTTATAGATATTCACATTTGAATAAATTTAGTGCAATTAGAATATTATGTCATTCTAAGTTATTCATACTTATGATGCCTAACTTATTTTTTTAAATCAAGCACTTTGTGCTCATGTCTCAAAGTCTTAACGTCAACATAACTTCAATGAATAGTTCTCAAGAACACTTTGCATAACATAGGCTCATGATATGGAATTAGTCATCTAGATATCATGCATTTTAGCACCTCAACTATATGCTTAGATGTGCATCTCTTTACATACATTATGAGTCTAATCAATTCTTGGTCAATTTTTATCATTCCTCACTCCATTCTCTCCCAAACTTGGGTGAACTACATTGGCCTAAAGTTCATTCTGGAACATGAGTCCATATAATTATATAGGTAGCATCCACTTGTATAGAAAATTTGGAGTCAGGTGGGCTATCTTTCATTCTTCTTTTCATCTCTCTCATCACTTTGTGCATTATCATATACTGGCTTTTATATGAATTTTTAAGCCATTACACCTTCACATGTATATTTACACCTACTCACATTAACCTATCTTTTGGGTTGTATCCTTGAGCTATTTCACTTTTTAATTACCCATGTTGGGGCATAATATTTGAAAAACATCTTAATCAAATTAGCTTTACATGGGAAAACCATTATTTATTCTTTATCAATGATCAAAATTAGCCATACTGAGGAAAAACTATTATATCATGATCACATTTTCTCTATTAGGGAACTTATTATTCTCTTTTATTTAGAGACCCCATTAAAGTGGTGCTTCCCTTATTGAATTAGAACGTTCTCTCTTTTCCTCTAATTCCAAGCTCTCCACACTACTGCCCATTATGGAAATATTTTAGTGTACAACCTATCTCAAGATTGATCAACACTATAAGCAATCAACTTCTACTCTCAAAATGGGTATGTTTAAGGTGTGTCCCTTACATTTATAGATTGTATGTTTACCATTCACCCTATCTTTGGGGCCTATTATACCTATAATTATATTTTCATCATTGATGGTAACCAAATGTGTAAGTATTAACTCATCTAGATGTGATCTATTCCATAAGTTAATCTCTCATTGACCATCTCTTTTTGAGAATCCATCCTTATCCTTCATCTTAGTATGTCCTCTCGAGGGTGAATCATGGGTTTATTCTAATTTATTTTTGACAACTCTTTTATTTGAAAAGAAGTTGCATCACCTAAATGTTTAACTATGCCTTCTCAAATAGTGGCAAAATGTAGACATTCAATTCTTAACACCATTTATATTGAAATTATCAATCTTATTTGAATTTAACTCAATGTACATTTTAGGCTAAAATACATAAAACACCCTAAATGGTTATACCTTGTCATTTACAAGTGATGATTTAGGTCAAATCATCCCTAAATGGGGTAATGCATTTTATGGGCCAGCTAACTTTGATCAAATCATTTTGAGTCATAATGGCAATTTTGTACTTGGGTGCCCTGAATCACTCTCTTCTATAAAATATCTTACACGAGACATGTGCCCTTGTTATTTGGTGTTGAAAACATCCTAAATGGGAATACATTTCCAACACATATAACATCACCTTTCAATTTTTATCCATTCAAATTATGACCCATAAATATGAATTTCTTACCATTTTTGATTATTTGAGGGCCAATTTCCAAAATATTTTCGCAAAAGTTTATTAACCTTGATTAAGTCTAATTCATCCAAATTAAGAGATTAAGTATATTTTCCATGAGAGTTGTTGAATATTTACTTTTGGAAATTGATTTCTATTAACTGCATCACCTGATGACATCATCATATGGGGTGGCATCCATAATCCATAAATACATAAAATATTAGGATTATAGGTCTCCCATGCCTCATTAAAACCCTCCATGTCTCTTAAATTCCCCTCTATCCCAAATATTTATGAGAGATATTTATGGATTTAATTACATAATTAGATTAATTCATGGCCACACATCTCAATCTTGAGATGGGCGATCATGGTTAATCCTAATCAATCTCAAAAATATATAAATAAAGAGGCCATGAACATCATTTTTAAGCTTTCATATTGAAAATTTTTAATGTTAAATTATTTCCACAATCCTTTGCATTTGATCATTGATTTTGTTTGAAAGCTTCATTGATAGGCTAGTTTAGTGATTCCAAATCATGAGTCTAGGTTTTACAAAGAGTTCTTGAGACATTGAAGGAGTTGGCCACCATTTTTGTTAAATACAAGAGCTCTTGATAAAGGGAGAACATTATTTTGATCCATTTTGGTATGGTGAATCCATTTGGGAATGTAATATGATGTTGCTTTCTTTCATTTATTTCTTGCTAGCCTTTGTAATTCCCACATGAATAGATACACTTAATTTGGTTTATTCTTATTAATTTTTTCTTTGATTTATTGGTTAATGTTTGAATAATAATGTTATTTAATACTCTATACACTACCTATAATTCTAATTTTCCTCCTATTCTTCAAAAAATTAAGAAAATTGTGAGAGATGATATTACTAAAAATGAAATTTTAGAAAAATGAAACATAGGATATGGAGACCAGTAAATGAATTTTAATATTTTATTTCATTATTTTTTTTTATCAAAATTTACCCCATGTAACATTAATAATAAAATTATCTTAGAGTTAAAGGATTAAAAAAAACTATATATCCTTTCATGAGTGTTCTTATGAGGCTTCGATTAATCCATAAAAAATTGATATACCCAAAACATAAGCTTAGAGGAATAGGTTGTATTCAATGTATGTGTCTTATGAATATATTAATAATGCTTTTCTCATCTATTAGTTATTATCCATAGATAACATTTTACTAAATGAGATCTCACATTTCACTATGCTTCACAAAAGGGCACATGTGTTCATGCAAACACACACACATGAATAGGTATGTATAAATAATTGAAAAATAAAAATGGAACCACAACACTCATTTTTGTATTATTTATTTTTACATTTGATCATGAACTAATTTAAATTGATTTACATTTTATCCATGAAAAAGTATCACTCGTCTTTGTAATAGATGAGAAATGATTGAAATAATAAGTTAGTAAATTTGGTATAAATTAGAGGAAGGAATTAATGAAAGCAAATTTTAATTTAAAATATGTCAAGAAAAAGAATAACCTCAAATAATTTTATCACATGAGCTTAGCTAGAGTGAATAGTTTTTATTTCGATAGTAGTTGAGATAAAATAAATAGTTTTGTGAGCCTATGCTCTCCACACTCATTGTCAAAATAGTGAGAGAGGAAAAAAAATATTTCCATCTAATTATAACCTTCCACCATATGCATCCCATGGATTGTAGTACCACTTCACATTGATGGTAGTATTATTATACGTATTGAGATTGATTTTTAGATGCATAAACATAATAGACTATGATAAAAAGGTGGCCATAGGGTCTACACATACTAAAATGACTATAGTGAAAATAAGGAATAGGGTCTATGTATGTTAAAATGCAAGCCATTTTTGGTTTCTTAAACAAATGGATATGGAAATGAAATTATCAATAAATGTTTGATCTTAGGGTCTGATAAGTTATGGATATTTTATACCTAACTATCAATAGAATTTTTTATTTCAAGTATTGGTACTCCAAGGGCCAAATATTAGTACTCCAAGGAGCAATTTTTAAACATATGTTCAAAATTTTCTTATAATGACTTCTCATGATAAAATTTATTATAAATAAACTTGTATAATGAATCATAACTTAAAAAATAGTTATAATTAATTAAGATTACACATTATGATATGTAAAAAATTTAAGGTCTAATGTGATACTACATAAACTCTATTTGACCATGAAGTTAGGGTGTTTAACATCTGGGGCATTTCCCCAATAATATCTACACTATAGATATAATGTAAGTTATATATATATATATATATATATATATATATATATATATATATATATATATATATATATATATATATATATATATATATATATATATAAAATTGTGTGTGTGTGTGTGTGCGCACACACACACACACACGTGCACATGTGTGTCTATGTGTGTGTTATGTGCATTACATTATTATAAATTATATTTTCAAATTTATAATGATACCTTTAATTATATTGAGTCTTGAGGCTAGAAAAAAATAACCTCAATTTTTAAATATAAAAATTTGAAAGAACAAAAAATAGATTAACGTGAAATATGTAATACAAAACCCAAAAACCCTAAATCATGAAAATTAAAAATTCCAAACCTTGAAACCCAAAATAAACAAAAAATAATCAAACAACGAACTTAATAATTTTATTGTTCTAAACTTGAAAATCCCTACATCATTGAAACTTGAAAATTGAAACCCAACAATTCTAGAACTTAAGAAACCTTAAACCCAAAACTTATGAGGTGATAAACTTAAAAAAATAAAATTAGATTGATATTAAAATAACTTGAAACCTAAAACCATGAAACTAAAAAACCCAATATCTTAAACCTTAAAAACCTAAAATTGAACAAAATCCAACATGAAAACACTAAAATTGGGAAATAAAAACTTAAATTACCTAAATTATAAGTGAAACCTTGAAACTTCCAAACTTGAAGTCCCAAAATATAAAACCCCAAATCATTAAAAAAATAAAATCATGAACTTGGACATCTTGAGAATACAAATAATATATTCACACATAATACACCACTGAAACATAAAATATGAATCCCAAATTATGATAATGAAAACCTAAAACTTAAAACCCCAAAAACTTTAAATCCTAAAAAAATAAAATCCCCAAACCTATTAACCTTAAAAACATATAAATGTGAACCACAAAATATAATATACTTTAATTTAAATACATGAAAAAAAATCAATAAACTTAATATTTTAAAATCCTAAAGCTGAATACCTTTGAAATCCGTAAACATGAAACCCAACACCCAAATATCCATGAAACTAAAACTAAAAAATACCAAGACAAAAAATTTTCAACATGTAAATATTAAAAACATAAAATTAGATCAATGTAAAAATACATATAAACACAAAATCCAAAACACAAAACCTAAAAATCATGAGAATGAAGAATTGAAAGCCCCAAACTAAATAAACACTGCAAAAAATTCATTTAAAAAATTGCAAAACCTAATACTGGAAAACCTCAAAACTTGTAAACCATCAAGCATGAAACCAAAAATCAATTCAAATCAATATTCTAAAAATAATGAATTAAAAAACCATTAGAGTAAAACACCGAGAAAATTAATAGTAGATATAAAATGTTTCTATCCTATTCAAATTTTGAAATAATTTTTTTTTTAATATTTATATGATATTACTAGAAAAATACTATTAATGATTTTAGATTTTATTTAATAATAATTACTATTTTTAGTCATATTCTATAAATAAAATAATAATGTCTATTATTTAAAAAAATAATAATAATTAAAAAAAATCATGTTATCTTTCTCTCTCACACATGTTATGCTTTTAATATATATGTTGGATTTTATATATGATATATACATGTTATTTATTAATTATGAATTTGACATATATAATTGTTCTTTTTTATCTATAGTACAAATTTAAATGAGTATTATTGGTTGAAAAATCCATGTAAGATGTTAATTTTAATATCAAAAACACTTTTGGTATATTAACACATTTAGTGTGGGGTGGGAATGGTATATTAGTTGAAAGAGATTTTGATACATGGTTTAACTCTACTCATGGTAAAGGTTATTTTATGGGTTATGTAAGTTTTTATTTTTTATTATAATGAAAGAGGAAAGGCACATTCAAATTATACAAACCCACATCCATCTCATTTTTATTCATGTATAAGAGTGGAAATCGCACTATTATATTAAATTCTGACATGGGTGGCCCTTGTATGGACAATAGAATTTTAATGGCTATAGTTAAATTATATATATTTTTAATTATTTTACATGTATTCATATAAACATTATAGGCATAAATAACTTTATCAAATGACATATTATAGATTTGAACCTAGGCCACACTAAAAAAAAACACTTTATCAAATGAGTTGCTTCCATGCTATGCTATTCACCTCAAAAGGTGGTATATTAGTATTTTTATCATAGATACATAATACTCCATGAGCAAATAAATCATAATTTTAGGAATAATAAAAAATCATGGTTTTTAGAATGGTTTAGATATTAGATGGGTTCACATATGACACACATATTCATATACCTGTACACATTATAGTGTCAAATATCATGAATATGAACTCACTTTATAGAGACATGATTTATAATTCATATATTTAGATACACTTTAGTTCATATTCCATGTATGTGCACACCATTTACATGGAAAATAATTAGATGTATACACATACAGACACATTTGATATATAGATTCTCAAATTTAACATATAGATGCATAACATTCTATATCAGGTGGTGTTGATTTATTGTGGTATGATCCTAATTCATGCATAGATATAATATTTCATGTGTTATTTGGCATTGATTCAAGTAAATTGATACTTTTTCATGCACATTTACAAGCTTTAAATTGACACTAGAATAGTTGTTTATTTGAAAACATAATTTTATGGCACCAAGTAGTGAATGACCTTAAATCTATAGGTCTATCTATAGCAATTGATTATTATTTTTTGGTGTAACATGTTTGAGTTTAAAAATATCTAAAAAACACAAAATGGCTCATATTAACCTTTAAATACTAGTGGTTAAGTTCAAATATACATAGGCTAATTGAGTTAGAACAATTGAGATTCAACAATACTCAAAGGTTTGGGCTCTAATTCTTAGATATGAGGGTAGGAAAAATTTATTGTCCCAAATCATGGGTTTGCACAGTTATATAATAAGTTATTTTTTATCACCATATATTATCCAATGGTTAAAAATAAGGAACCATTCTATAATGATTCAACAAGGATTAATTAATTCCAATATGTTACAAGGAAACACAATTTCAACCATACTTAGGTGTAATCCTTACTTTATCTTAAAAATAATTTCAAATTTAAAGTATACTTCAGATTTTGAAATTCATTCTAATGATATTGAATAATATATTTTAACTATAGGTTTTACTAGAATATCTTACAAATTTGGAGTCTTCTCCCAAAGATAAAGTGTGTTATCCATACTCAATTACATATTTGTCCTTTTACTCTAGTATTTGTATTGCATTTTATTACTAGAAAAAAATGGGGAAGTTGTGAATATTAATATTTTTTATTAGAGATTTTAAATGTCCATTTTTTACCCACATTCAGCCTACATTACTTCTGTATACATGTGTGACTCTAACTATCCATTCTCCCACACCCTTATGTTATTTATAGGTCTTTTCGTTCCAAGTTATTATGAGTCATCGACAAGAAAATAATAAACTTTACTAAACTTACTATCTATATTTCAGTGATATCTCTAGATAATCAAATTAATAATTTTATCTCCTATATGGAAAATTATAATTTAGAACATAATGTGTGGATAATTTTGTCTAAATATAACAATTATGTCTCTTGTCAAGTAACAAAAAATTTTCAAAATAAA
>JARHVA010006545.1:535000-565000 GCA_037957365.1 Torreya grandis
AAAAATATTAAGAAAATGCATTTGGTCAACATGTAAATTATTATTTAAACATATATTCACAACATATACACTTAGATTCAAATGAAATATATAACCTCAAATTCAATACCTAATTAGTATACATGTAAATATTAATTCAATCTAAATGATTTTGTATGTCGTTATGCATGCATTTCATAGAAATGAAATCAATGTGGTACAGATGTATTTATACAAATAAACATGTATGAAATCAAAATATTGGGCCAAGTATAAGAATACCTAAGCCTATGATGGAAACAAAAGAATAATATAGTGGTAGATTGAACATAGAATATGAATAATGTAGTTATATAATGTTTTGTGCAAATTATATGTATTTATGGTTGTAAAATGAAATGAGTGTTCATGAGATTAAAAACCAATGTCCCTAATTTATCAACCAATTAAAAATTACATTTCATATTAATCTAATATAGTGAAAATCACTCACATTTAGACCACATTTTAATTGTTGAATATCTAATTGTTAATGTCGGGCCCATTGATTGAGCATATTTATGTATATACATAATTTTTTTCTATCAAAATAATAATTTTTTTTTAATATGTCTTTGTGAAATAATGTAATATTTATAACATATTAAAAATTATAAATATTAAAAGTATCCAAAAATATATTAAACCTAAAAGTGAATATATTTTGAAACACGATCCTAGAATATCTAAATTTTGCCAGGGTTTTTGGCTCTACTAGGACTTTTTCCATTCACACCATTGAGTTAGCCCTTCATTTTTTGTCTATCTAGCTTATGCCACACTATGGCCTTGAGTCACTTATGGGACCTATATTTGTTTCCATTGAGGTTTATCACCTTTGGGTGAGGTCAACTTTATAATGACTTTTCCACATTCTATCTCGGCTATTTTGACCACAGAGAAGAACGATAGAGCATCGAGTAATGCCCCCCTACAAGTTCCTGAGAAAGTTTGTCTCGAAGGTTTACCATTAGGTTATGATTCATAACCTGATGTTATATTACCTATTCCTAAATTTAATTCTACATGATAATGGTTGGATAAATTTTGTTTTATATGATATTTTGTTGGGATAGTTCCCTCTAAAATTATGTTGCAGTATTGGGTTCAAACCCACTAGGTAGCTTACATCATTAAGCTGGAGAGCATCTAGAACATGACTAAGGGTTTTTATTTTATTTTTTTCTTTTTTGACCCATCCCATGTATGATGAATCCTCCATATGCCTACCACTTGGTATGCTAGGAATTCACTCATGGTTATCTTCCCCTGGACATGAGACTTTATGGTCTCAAAGCACATTGTTCTAAAATTCCTGGTTTGGGTTGAGTTTATAGGCCTCTCACTCCCCTATTCGAACTTTATTCACCGTATAGTTTCCTCTATAGGTATGGTAGTTTACCATGAATAAAACTAGTTCTACTCTGTTAGACTGCAAAAATGGGTTTGTGTAAAAGTACACCTTTCCTGAGACCTTAAAGAGTTTGTGGAAATTCAATTTGGGGAGATGAGACACTCATATAAAGTCTTGTATATCAACTTTCATATCACTTGATTTTACTACCAAGCTATATATCATAAGATATGAGATTTTCTACTTTAGTTGGATCCCAATAATGTGTCCAACCACTAAACCTCTCCATACAAATCCCTCACTAGAAGCTAACAAAAACCCAGTTGAAGATGGATGGACTATGGTAGGAAAGAATAACAACCATCCTAAAGTCATAAGCTTAAATACTACTCCCAAAGGATGAAATCCATCTTTGATTAATGGCCCATAGGAGTAGGCTCCTATTGAGAAAGAACCTCCTCAAGATGAAACTAAAAAATTAATGAAAAAGCCTAGGGTAGTCAACACCCCTCTAGATAAAAATTTCTTATCTCAAGGTATCAAGGATTCCTTTCTCAGTTATTCCATATATTTAGACTCAAAACTAGATACTCTTCTACTTCCTGATTAGTAGGATGTGCCCAAGTGTTCTTATAGACCTCTTGGGGGAGTGACAAGGTGGGAGAGTTTCAAGTTGACATGGCTGTGAAGAAGTAATTTGATGATTTTCTAAGTACCAAAAGTGGGAATTTTATACGTAATCAGTGTGATGCCTTAGAATTTTTGGACTCAAAGGACATGTCCCTCAAAAATTGTCATCTATGAATTTTTTAATGGAATGTTTGGGGTCTCACAAACCTAAAACACAAGTTCATTATGCATGATTTTAGAAGGAAGTTTTCTAAGATGGATATTCTCTATATACAAAAAGTCAAAGTTGCAAGTTTTTTAATGACAAGTATCATTAATTACACATATCATGATAGTATCATTTTACATAGCAATCAGGATACAGGACATGGAGGGGTTATCACATTCATTTCTCCAAGCTGGCAGTTGACTTAGTGTAATATGTCATGGAACCCACCAATCAGTTAGTATGGGCCTTTTCTAGCTTTAAAAGTCAATTTTTTGGTTTTATTAACATTTATTCCTTGAAGGACCCCTTGGAATGTACCCATTTATGGTGATTGATAGTGGATGAGATTCCTAATGCTCACTAGGTCTTATGTGGTGACTTTAATATGGTGGCATCTCCCAAGGACAAAATGGGCCACTTGCTAATGTTGTAGGTAGTTGGTGAAAGGGAGGCATGGTATTATATGTGTACTAAATGGGGATTTTATGATCATAATTTTATTTGATAGCCTACAAATGGATTTTAGTACACTTTGAATAATATCATAGAGGGCCCCATTCATATTTTGAAGTGCCTACATAGGGAAATGATGTCCACCCAACCATAATTCTCCTTTGATGATGATTTTTCCCCTTTGGTATAGGCATTGCCAAATTTTGGGCTATTTCACCATTCCCTTATTTGGTTTAGAGTTATATGGTAGTTTATGAAATTTAAAGTCCAAAAAACATAATTCCTTTGTAACACCTCTTTTCTCAAGCATGGGCCGATGATGGTGTGTATCCAGAGAGTTTAAACTTGGGATCCACATCCTTCCCAAGAATCTAGTTGGATTATTTGGTGGGATAATGATTTCATAAGGATGCCTTGATTTTTAAAAATCTATGGCCACTAACTTGCAAGTATTTGGAGACACTCTTACTTTGTTACTTCCTCAAAGCTGAGCCATATGGATTTAGCCCTAGAAAATGATCCCTTCAATGAGATCTTGTAGGTGAAAGTTTATTCTTTGTTCCATCACATCTATATTATAAAAAATTATAATACTCAAGGAGCTCAAGTCAAATCCAAGCTTTGCTAGCTCAAAATAGGGAACAAAGCTTCAAAGGAGTTATTTAAAATGATGCAAGCTAAGAAATCAAATTAGCAAATTCAAGTCATATCTAACACTTGTAACAGACTCATAGATACCCCACACATTATTCAATCCTTTATCTACCACTATCAACAAGTTTTTAAATCCCAAGCATCCTTGGATGAGAATGAAATTACCCTTTAGCAATGTCTGTAAGAGGTACCATACAAACTCACTCCTACCCAATGGGTGGCTTATGATAAGATCCTCACTATTGATGATTTGTATGAGGTATTTTCTCATATAGATAATGAAAAGGCTTTGGGAATTAATGGCTTCCCTTGTGAATTTTATAAAACCTTCTAGGATCTTGTGGGCATTGACTTACATAAGTTTTTATCGATAAGCCTTTCACATGCATTCTCTAAGTAAAAATATAAACAAGGAAACATTAGATTCATATCTAACTAGGGAGATATTGAATTGATCTGTAATTGGTAGCCCATCTCCCTCTTGAATATTTATTATAAAATCATTACCAAGGCTTTGGTGATCTAGTTGTACAATATGTTGCCTCTCATCATGTACCATAAAAAAATAGGTTTCATAAGAAGATGTTATATTATAGACAACATTATAGTAATACCAGAAGGGATGAACTAGGCCAGAAGGTTTAACCAACAAGCTATGTTCATTGAAATTGACTTTGAGAAAGATTATGACTATATTAAATGGCCATTTATACTAGCCATGCTTCAAGCCTTGGGCTTTGGGTCCAACTTCATCCAAGCATATGCCTCATATGTCCTCTCCTAAATATATTTACCTTTGAGTAGTTTTATTTGTTCCTCTCTATTAATCAAGGGTGACCTATAGTCCCTGCTTTATATGTTCTTAAAGCTGAGGGTTTTGGATATCTCCTTAGCAATGCCCAAGTTAGGGGCCTTGTTAAGATAATCTATCTCCCTCCAAATTCCAAGAACCCACAAGAATATATGTAGTTGCTTAATTGTCATTTTATAGATGACTCTTTTATTACTCTCAATGACGATGATTCTAATGTGGACAATGCCTTGAAGTGTCTCAACACCTTCTACCTCACCTTTGGGATCTAGCATACAATGGTAGAAAAATCATTGATTTAGGAAATAATACCTCCATCCATCAGTCTGGGATGATAATTATGGTTTTAAGTGGATCCAACATGATTAAATCTTCAAATTTATTTGCATCCCTTTTGGCTTTGATGCCTTGCCAACCTTGTCTTGACAATATGTTGTAGGTAGAGTTACTAAGAAGCTAGAATACTAGGTGATCAAGTATCTTTAGTTAATAGGAAAATTTAAAATATGATTTAAAATAATTGAGACCACCCATGTGTACTACTCTTCATGTTGGGTGCCTTCTAATAAATCTTACCATTAGTTGGAGAAATTGCTTAGAGACTTTTATTCAGTCAATTATCCTCAAGGTAAATGATTCCATAGGGTGGATTGGGAATATTTATACCTCACACAAGATGCTAGAGGGATGGGTCTCATTGACATATCTTAGCATGGAACTATGTTATGTTCCAAATGGATTATGTGGGCCATTGATGGCAAAGAATCTTGGAAGGTGTTGTATAGACAATGTATCTCCTTTGGCTTGCCTAAGGTTAAGAAATCTTGGAAAGGGATTGACTTCCCTAATTTATTTATCATTAAGTATCCAATTCAAATAATAGGGTCATTTTTGACTAAAAGCATCTAAAATACATGGGAAAATATTAAAACATAACTTCTCTATAATGGTTTAGGGTTCCAAGATGGGTTGTCTATAAATACCCGCTCACTCTGGTGGTCACTAGTTATTAATTTCAATTAAGTTCCCCTAGAATAAGTCCCTTAGATCAATTATCTCAATTTATTTTGTAGGGGTATTCACTATATCAAAGATATATACTATAGACAATCTCGCTTTAGGTTATCTTGGGAAGAGGTGATATCTAAATTTTGACTAGCCAATTATGATCAAGAGTCCTAACAAGAGATACTTAATGTCCCAACACCCTCCATGCTTTTTAAAATATCTGTTCACTCCACTCATCCTTTGTGGAAGGACTAGAAGTGCTATGTTGAGACCCCTTTGACAATTACACTCCTAGGTTTAGTTATGGATGGCTAACCCACCATTTACCCATGGTGGATAACCTCAACTCCAATTGGGGTCTGCATTATTCTATTAGTATGTGGATCTTCCACTTTATCACTATTTGGGGGGCTTATGTGGATCCCAATATTTACCATTTTTCTTGGTGTATACTATATCAAGGCTTACCT
This sequence comes from Torreya grandis, assembly GCA_037957365.1. NCBI lineage: Eukaryota > Viridiplantae > Streptophyta > Pinopsida > Cupressales > Taxaceae > Torreya > Torreya grandis. Next base: position 540,607 of record JARHVA010006545.1, read on the forward strand.
ATTATAAGAAGGTTTATCCAACTAGGAGTTCCCCTTCCTACTTGCCCATTTTATGCCCACCTTGAGATGTTTCCTCATATTGTTTGGTACTATACCAAAGTTAAAAGCATTTGGAAGTGGATACATGATCTCCGCATACATTTAAAACCCAAAGCACATCCTCCTTGGAGATAAACATGTGATTCCCTTTAATTACACTCAAGTCTGGCATACTTTGAGAGTGAAGATTCTCTTCTAGCTTTGAAAAGAAAGAAATAATTATGTATTTAATAATGTTTATTTAAATTGTAATATTTTTGCCTTGATCAAGTACTCTATCATCTCTAATTCTATTTTTTAGATTCAATTTCAAGCTAACAAAGTTGTTATATAGTGTGGGCACCTTCAAGATCTCCTCTCTCACTTGGGAGATGCTCCTTATGCAATATCTTAGGTTCTACCATCTTTTCTTAGGGATCCCATACTAGAAGATATAATTTATTTGCCACCACATGGTGGGCATCATCTCAACTATTATTGGTGTCACATTCATAATAATACCCCATACTAGTACATGACCCCTCTTGTGTAGCAAAAAGGGTGGTAGCCTTCACCTCCTTCCCCTATTGGGTAGAATGGTTAGGATGATCCTCCTCCTCTATGGTAAAATTCCTAATGGTACCACCTAGATTCTGATTGGATGTGTTGGACAACTTCCTCAGGCTCTCTCTGGTCATTTTACCCACTTAGACATAGGAAGAAGAAGATGACAGGGACACTGCTCAAGCTACTATTTTGGATCCTATTCTAGATGGTAAGGACTTTCAAAGCTCAAGATAAGGTCATAATGATATGGATCATCCATCTTATATCATTTTTATTTCTTCTTAAAGTTATCTTTTATTATGACATTATGATTTGTTCATAGGCTTTGCCTTGTTATTTGTGGTTCTTCTATTTTTGGTCCTAGGCTTTGTTTACTATGGATACATGGCATGCTCTTATACCACTATATTTTTTTGTGAATTATTTGTGTAGTTATGTTAAATTAATAAATAGATATATTTCATCAAGAAAGAATTGAAACACAAAAAATCTAAAATATGTGTTTGAACATTCATTTAAGGTGACAAGTTGTGAAAACTAAGTGCTAACATTTATTGATAAAATACATATAAATAGGTTCAAATACCATGTAGAATTTAGGTGATGCACAAAAAACATATATTGACAAATTGGCATAGAGAAAATATAATGGATGTAACACATACTTATATTCTTGATCAGATTTGGGCTTGCCAACCCCACAATTATCATGTATAAAAAAAATCATTTATAAAGTACTAATTTGTACATATAACCATCCATAATTGTACATATATATGACCACTTATGTTCAAACTTTGAAACATAATTTGCAAAATTTTAACTATAATGAATATAAAATCAGCCATTTAATCCCAAGATCCAAATCTACCAATTTCACCTACATAAGAATTTATGCACAACTATTGCACCTTTAACTCTATTAAATCTAGTACCTCAAAAAATACTTAGTAATACTCACTATTTTTTTAAAAATATATAATTATAGTAAAAAATTTAAAATTCCTCAAATTTTTAAATAATCCCTATGATTCTAAAAATATCAACCAAAATTTGAAATTGAATCTTAAAAACTTTTTATAAATTTGAAGAATGAGGATGTCCAATGGTTTCAGATAATTCCTATAAACTAGATATTCAAACATAATATACTAGAGATTAAGACAGATAAATTAATCTAATTTTCCATGTTGATATGATTGATACAAGCTCCAAAAATTTTCAGCACCATAGTTGGTAGATAAATGAATTAATCCTAATTATACTACATAGTAAATTGTAAAATTTAAATTATTGAAGTGAAATTTGAAAATGTTTTCATGATGTGAAAAATTATTTTTTATAGTTAAATTTGTGCATACTTTATTTCCAATTATGATGTGTGTAATTTAGATAAAATATATATTTTTTAAAGGAAAACTCAAAATATTATTACCAGTAAGCAAGAAGAGTGACTAGTGAAACAAGCATGCATATATAGTTTGCATTAGTCATCTTAGGAATAGATTTTCTTAACTTATATTATAACCTATATTATTAAATTTCATTACCAAGATTATAATATAATATATTAAGGAAATTATAATTATATAGATATTTTTTCCCCAATCCTTTCCCCATTAATTTCATTGCATACTTTGAAAAAAATTCTTTAAAAATAATAGCAGATAGGTTTCTATATATTGACCATGCATCTCTAAATCTACCATCAAATTCTAACCCATATAATAATTTACTCTCTCCTTTAATTTATGAAATAAAAACTTAATTCTCAATCGATTTTCATTAGTAAGTATGTGAGTGATAATGTTGTCTACTTTCACTTATTGTATTGATAATAACAAAAGGAAACAATATTAGACCATTATGTCTTAGCATACCAAATCCAAACCCATTGAAGTTATCTAATACCCTTCACCACTTTTAACCATCAAGGGTGTGTTTGAAATTGATATTTTTACAAATCTCAATGATGATGCAATTAAAATATAATATTTTATGGTTGATTATGTGCCATATTGTGTTGAATATTGAATTAAAATTACTGATGAGTCTCCATTTTAAATGAATCTAGAGGATAGTTTGCAATTTAAATAAGAATCCACTACACATTATATTTATTAATAGGAAAAATATTGAAAATCGAGATGATGCCATATAAAATAAAATTATGAATGGATGATCATACAAATGAAAATTATTCAAATAATTACAATTGAGGAACCCCTGATGTTGGAGACCTAGACTTCCACTACAATCTAGTGTCTACTTTATTTAGATGATAACACCTTAGCATGAATACTATGAACCCCATGCATAAGGTATTGTATATCTAGAGTGGAGGAACTAGCCACAATAGGTGTAGTTGTTAGTGAAGGTTATTGAATTCTAATAGTTGGTTGTGCTATGTAAATTGGACCCATTGTAGGTGTAACAATGTTATTAGCTAGGGAAGTTGAAGATTAACCATTGTTTGATTTTTGAATCTCTTCCTGAATAATTGTGATGAGGTCATATTTCATATTTGAATGTTTGGACACAAAAGCTTCCAATTATTTCTTTTTAGTCTCATCAAATTGGTCATTGATTTTTTCCATTGTAATTTGGGATGTAGGAAAACAAGTTGTATATTTTAAACCTTTAAATAATTTTTATCTAAGAAAGATTAAAAACAACACATATTGAAAAAAATATAAAATTTTAGAACTAATATTTATCATAGACACAAATTGGATACAAACCCTAAGGGCATCTAGGATTAAGGTTTGAGTAGTTTTTGAAGTTAGTCAGGGTCACCAAATGTTTTAACCTTTTAGGACTTAGAGAATTTTAAGCAAATTTTATTAAAGGGATGAGTAGACTAAATATGGAAAATAATGTGCAATAAATACAACCACTAATTTATTATATAAATTACTATCTTTGAATTTTTGCTAGAGTATCTATTTCTCATGCTTGCTAGTTATTAACTAGTTATTTTGTCTTTTTGGTAGTTTTTCCTATGTGAGTATTTATCCCACATTGGTTAGTTAGGATATATATATATATATATATATATATATATATATATATATATATATATATATATATATATATATATATTATGTTTCCTACTTATGAAATGGCTACCTATTGAACTAGAATCTCATTTTTGAATAACATATAACTTACTTTGTTTTACATATCATTTGTCTATAGTTTTCTTGTGTGATGTTTTTTCTTGTTAACATTTCAAAATCTTGGGTTGGAATATTTCTTTGCCATTCCTAATATGATACCAGAGCCTTGAGTTTGGCATCTATTTACACTATTTATTTTTTTATAAATACTTACCTTATCATAGTTGCTTATTCCCTTCTTGTACATATTATTTTTTGCTCTTCCCTCTTTAGGATCTGCAATGGCATTCAAGAGTCTCTTTGATTGAAATTTTGAAGAAAGCATTTTTCACACCTATGTTATACCTATTTGCATCTTACCTATGCATTATCAAGAGGAGAGAGGGAATTGAAAATGATCTTTGCATTGGATATGAAATTGGAAGGAGAATATACCTATTAAATTTTTCCAAGAATGGTGCTTTGCCTTGGCCTGCGTTAAATGTTATTGATGGCTCCTTTTATTCTTTTTATCTTATCTGCATTATATTATTATTTTGATATACATTGGTTTTCTATTAGTGATGGGTTTTTAATGAACTTGAACCTATGTGGATCATATTTCTTACATGTATTGAAGCATTGGGATAATTGTTTGACTGTGCATTTCTTTACTGGGCATTAAAAATTCATTTTATGGTGTTTTATTATGTTATCCCAGAATTGCATGGAAAGTTGTAAGGATAGCATGGTATTTGAAAGCATCTAGAATTTTTTTCTCATATCTAATTTATGTTTGAGGGTATAAAGAAGTGTTGGTATTTGGAGGAGTGTAGCATTGGCATTTGAAGCTTTTTTTTACACTTTTTATGTAATAGCCACTACGTGGAGGTTCATATCTTCAAGGTGTCATTTAATTTATGTGTTATAGGTATGAGTGGACATCAAAAGGCTAGAGTGGTGCTATGTGTATAAAAGAGAATGTCTCACATACCATATGTCCTCCCAGCCATTCTTCTGGTTATCATCCTAGCTTGGATCTATTTTAGGGTTTCAACAAGCATCCATTGTCAAAGGATTCATTTCCTTAAGATGAAAACTTGTCAATTCTAATTTAATCATAAGATGTGTTCTACTAAAAGTAAAAGTTCCTTTTATGGGCCCTACAAGTATTTTAGAGTAAGCTATTTTAATTTTTCTTTCTAAATAAGCTATATTTTTTTCTTTAAAGTGGAAGTCAGTTTCACTTGCATGCACATAGAGCTCAGTAAGTTGGTTTTTTTCACTTTGGTTTACTTGGTTAAATTTTAAATTTAATTATAGTTCCAATAAGTGGTTGTATTCATACATTCATTTTTGATTTGGTCACTAAAATCAGTTTGTAGTGTCCTTTTAATGTTTTCACCCATTTTATGAGAATTTGTAAAGCCTCTAACTTTTGAATGGTAACTCAAATTTGAGTTCTTTGGTTTCTAAAAGTGTGTGGTTTTCAATTATGTATCCATTGGTCTCATTAAGTTATAAAAATACACTACTTTTGTAATGTGCCAAATTGGGGGGTTATCTTGGTGTCAATTTTGTGCACCCTTTTGCATTCTTTATGATCTTTGGTGATTCACTAGCATGTATTTTAATTCTAGTATTGACCATTGCAATCATTTGACTACACACAATTACCATACATAGATACCTTGAATGGAAAAAATCATAAAACACAAAGGATTATGGTCTCTAATGAATGAAATTGAACCATAATCAACACGTGAGTTTGAAAATTTTTAGTACCGATGAAAGTTTGAAGAGTGTATGGGTTAAATCAAGACTTATACAAGTTATGGATTATTATATAATTTGGATGGGTGTGATACTCCATTAAAAATATGGGTTAAGATAAATGGTTTATTTCATAAAGTAGATCACTTGAGAGCCATGAATCATGAAGTGGATCTTACATCACTAAAACTAGATGAATTTGCTTCTATTATAGACTACTTCACTATTTTAAAGTATTTATTGACATAGTTTAAGGGGAGTGGATGATGAAGAGTTTGTGTACATGATCTTGTCTAAGTTGAGTGGCCCATTCCAAATCATTGCTTTAATTTTTTTTTTGTAGCATTGATGCCTTAGATGGCACATTAAAAATGCGAAATCTAGAGTTGTTTTGTGAGAGACTTAGCAGGGAGGAATAAAAATTGTTTCACCTTGAGTCTTCCACCTCTCAAAAATCATTAGTATCATCCCATCCTAAGAAAAAGGGTAAAACAAAGTGTAAGAGGAAGAAAAATCATCCATTATCTCAAAATGCACCTAAGCCCAACACCAATCCATATAAACCTAAATCACCTCCCAAGTCTAAGAATATGTCTAACTTGTCATGCTCTTATTGTGGGGAGACTAGTCGTAAAGAGTCTAGGTGTTTAACATAATACATGACCTATAGGATACTATTAAGAAACACAATATTTCTATTTCCAATCCTTCTCCATCTCACGATCATGGGAAAGAACTTAATATTATCAGGAGATCATAGTCACCTATTTCAAATAGTTGGGTGATATATTTTGGTGCTTCACACCATATGACTACTTCTAAGGATTCATTTGTATCTCTTGTTTTTATTTATACTTCCAAAAATAAGGTTGGATATTCTTCCTTTATTATGTTAAGGGAAAGGCTAACATACAACTAGATGGTGTCTACATGAATGATGCAATAAATGTTATAGACAACAACACCAATATACTTTTACTTTATCATATTTTCCATTCTCATTAAGGTAAAATAATTACTTTCACACCATAGGGTGTTGGTGTTTGATCTATGTTAGATCCACACACACTTATTAAATAATGTGTTGTTGATCATGGTTCTCAAATCTATTATTTTGAGGGTTATGATGATACTTCTCCTATAGCGATGTGTATATTTTATCACAAAAATTATAAGATTTAGGTTGTAAATGAGAGATTTGGACACCTAAACCACATATATTTAAAGTATTTGAGCAATCAAAGTATGGTAGAGGGTCTTCTTATAGTTGTATTTCTTGATAGAGTTTGCCCTGGTTGTGAATTAGGCCAACAACACCAAGATCCATTTCCTAAGTGTATGTCCATGAGATATTATTCACCATTTGAGCTTGTACATAGTGATTTCATAGTCTTTCCTAATTATCTCAATAGAGATAAGTATGCACTTAGATTTCTTGATAATTTCTCAAGATGTACCCAGGTTTATTTCCTCAAGTAACATAATGATGTCTTTTATTACTTCAAAGTCTTTAAGGATTTGGTTGAGAAGCAATCTTCTAGTTGTAATAAGAAGATTCATACAGATAATGGGGGGAGTGCATCAATTGAGAGTTCTCTAATTTTTTGGCATCCCATAGTATTGCTCACCAATATTTTATTACACATTCTCCATAGCAGAATGGCTTAATAGAATGGAAGAACTAAATTTTTGAAGAGATGGATAACTTCATGATGCATTCATGGGATTTAAATCCTATCTATTGGGTAGAGTTAACTAATTATGTGAACTACATTTATAACCACACACCACATAGAGCACTTGAGCATATCAATCTAGAATAGGATTGGTTTAAAATGAAGCCTAATATCTCATTTTTTGAGTCTTTGGGAGCCTTTCTTGGGTGTTTATACCAAATAAGAAAAATTAAAAAATTGGATAAGAAGATAAAATATTTGATTTTTTAAAGGTATTTGGAGGACATGAGATCTTGTTGAATTTTTTATCCTAATACTCAAGATGTTTAATTTATAGCACATGTACAGTTTGATGAACATTTCACATCTCATGATCCCTCATCTTATTCTAGGCCTTCTTATTCTTTCGATTATTCATCACCTCCTATTAAGGATTCATTCTTTGAGGAGATAGTTCAAGAGACTCTTGATGATGTTATAAAGGTTGAGGATCTTACTCACACTGATGTTTTCACTATGCCTAGGTGGGCTCATATTATAGTTTTTGAGGCAATACCTTTTATATAGAATATTTTGTATATAATCAGAATTTCAAGATGTGCATGAATTAATATTTTATTTAATAAGATAGAACACACCTACACTTATATTTGGGTATACACTTATTAAGATAGAGCATGACCAATATGAGGATCTACCAGACCTGATTAATGGATCACTTATATCACTTGTCACAACATATCATGCTAGTAAGGGTTTTAAAGCCTATCATCTAACACAATCACACAACAACCATAAAAGAGTCATATGATTTCATATTTCAATTATTCTAGTAGGAAGAGAGTACACTATTCTAATAACAAAAAATGTAAACTAATATAGTGCACACTAAATCTTGTGGCGCAAAGTCAGGGTTAGAGCAAAATTTATAAACACCAACTACACTAAACATGCATAAGAGACATATACTCATGTCAATGTATACATAATTATAATACATGGAATACAAGAATACATACCACATTATCTATCTAGTCTTACAAAGGAGAAATAAATCTAGGAATACTTACCTTTGAAGATGAACCTGCCGAACCTCAATCTCCCCCTTGGCCAAGGTTCTTCACAAGAGATTGTTGTGGTTTGTAAAGATAACCAAGATAAATAAGCTCTAGGCTAAAGAAATACCTAAGTATCTAAAATAATTATCCAAAAGATAATATCATGGATATAAATAAAGTACTAAACCCTAAAGCTTAATTCCTCAAGTAGAATGGTCAATAAGCAGATGTTTATTTGCACTTCTAAGCTTAATTTTTTGCTCTCTTCTATAATGGTGGTAAATAACCCTATATATATATAGTATTATCTTGACTAAAAAATTTAAGACATGTGAATTTTACTAGGTCAACTAGGTTAACCTAGCACATTTTCAAGCTAGCTCACTAGGTTTGTGCTAGGTCAGTCAGGAGGCTAACAATCCAAAAGAGTTGAAGTGTCCCCAAAACACACTAGGTTAACTAGGTTGTCCTAATATACTAAATAGGTCAAAATGGTATCAATGAAATAAATGAAGGAATAAATCATGATAATTATTATAATGGATAGGAAAGAGAAGAATAATCCTAGGGTTCAAGCTCTTAGGAGACAAGCATGTGGATCGAAAGTGGCAAAAAGAACAACAATCTTATGAAGCACCAATGGTCTACCCACCTCTTTCTATATGCACCCATTAAGGTATGCAATCAAAAATATTGAGACTTGATAGGTTCTTTTAGGATATGAAGTGTCATTAATCAATAAATGTTTGAAAATATTATGTTTATACATATGCCCCAGTCGAAGCTCATCACGTGTCATGTAAGTACAACATGAGATTGTGCCTTGAAAGAAAATATGATAACACATAATTTTGATGCTAAGTATGGCTAAATTAGTATAAAATAAGATAAATGAAATGATATAATTGAAAAACACAAACCTATAACTTACCTTAGTGCCATAGATAAAGAGGAAGACTATAAGAAATGAAAGCATCAAATGTAAAGCACACTAGGCAAACCTATAGAAGTTAGTGAAAAAAATAGCCAAAAAATTAAAATTTTAGGAGATAAGCATATAGTAGTGGAAAAAAAGCTCTCTATGTCATCACGATTCTAACATATTTTACATTTTGCAAAATAGATAAGTAGAAACAAAGATAAAGGCAAAATAAGGAATCTATAAATAAGGAATCTATCTAAAAATAAATGAAAAAACTTGAATTATTAAAAAGTCATTTTATATAGGAAAAAGAGAAGTCATTTTGTTATTTTTCATTGTGAAAGAAAGGAAATAAATATCTAAGACTAAAAAATGTTAGGATGGTGAGGGAACGATAGGCTAGACGAGGAGGACACCTAGAGGTGATAGAAGGTGCACTATAAGTATGCAACTATAGATCTCAAAATAATTTTTAAAATTTGTATTGAATTAATTGAATTTTTGATAAAATTTGATATTAAGAATTTATACATGTAAATAATGACCGATAAATGATTTTAAGAGTAGAAAATAGGAAGACAGGAAATGGGTGTAAGGGAAATAGGGAGAAAACAAGAAAAATACACATTTTTACCAAAATGTACTAGATCGACCAAGTTGACCTAGTAGGATAAATCAGGGTAAAAATCCATATGATTGACTAAGTAGGTATAGGTGGAGCTAGTTTATTTCACAAGCTAAGACATAGTACAAAAGTGTCTAGTTGGTCCGTAAGGGCCAAAATGGAAACTTAACACTAGGGAGAGGAAGATAAGATGAAAAATAAGAAATTTAAGATAAAATAAGATAAACATAGGGAAATTTTATCAAACTAGGTTGACTAGTGAACCACAATAAACATAGAAAAGCATGTTGAAAGCTAAAGGAGGGCTAGAATAGCTTGAAATGACCAAAAAAGGGTAAGAGGGACCAAAATAAGATAAGAATAGAAATAATGAATTAATTTCACTTATTTTTTATTAAAAATAGAATGTATAAAGAATGTATTGTGACTATACATGACATGGAGGAACTAATACATCCTTTGTTATTTTTTGATTGCAAAGATGACCATGGTTCTAGATGTTGTTAGAAATTTCTTAGTTGTTGGATTTTTTAGATAGGTTGACAAATAAAGATAGATCTAGACTAGTAGCCATGGGTCTCAGAGGTATATTAGATATGTGTAGGATCCCTTTCAGTACAAATGTGTTGGTCATGTTCCTTAGTTACTAGGAATTATTGAACAACACCTTCAGATGGGAGATGGATGGGGATGTGATAGAGGTGGATATCAAACTAGAAGATGTTCATGACATCCTTAAACTACCCATAGTAGGAGCACCAGTGACTGTAAGGATACTAGACAACATGGAGGAGAAGAGAGCTTTAGCTATGTGGGTTACAAGCTCAAATAAAATATTACCAGGGTGGAGAGTGAGTATGGATGATGTGTATATCATAGATTATGGATATACAAAAGGTAGTGATAGGCCTTGTGACACACTGAGTGCTCTATCACAATTCAGATGGTAAGGTACCATTATACTAGAAGGAGTATTATATTATTTGGGCTCTATCATCTAGGTCCAACTTATTCATGATATATTTGAGATGTAGATAAGAGGATATAAGACCATGGGACCAATCATACTATTGACAACATGGATATATGAGATATTTATTATGTATCAGTCAACTAGGTTACCCCATGTAGTCTATAATAGGTCACCTTGGGTGAGGAGATGGAGGGAGGAACAAGTAGCATAGGTCATTCCTCATGTGCCATTACTATAGATAGTGATATGCATCGACATATTATGGTGACCATATGAGCAAATAGAGACTACCTAAGAGAGTTGGCACATAGTTGGACTAGTGCTGGAAAAGAGAGAGGTGATAAGACACTATACATGGTGGAGAGATCCACATCTGGTGGCATGGGTACCATCATAGATGGGTCTACCTCATCTAGTGATATTGATACTCATGATCAAATATTGGACTTAGCTTGTGAGAGATCCACGAGGGAAGAGGGGACTGCAACCACTAATAGTGAGACTAACATTGAGGCCACATTTGGAGTGACTATGAACTAGTTAGGCATGATAAGAGGTAGAGTAGGAGGAGGTGGAGGTAAAGGTGGAGATACCAGATGTACCACCACTAGATACATAGAGAGATGAGCTAAAACCACCTAATACATGACATCAACAAAGGTAGGAGGAGAGAGCAAAGACCATCATCATCCATGGTGAGTCAACAAGGGAGCTAGAGGAGAGATAAATGAGAGAGAGATCACTCAAGTGTAGGTTGAAATGGATGTGATCCATTAAAGTCAGGTTTGAGCTAAGGATGTGACCTATTGAGGATTTATTATGAGGCTATGTAAATAGGGAGACTTTGCTAGGTGATCTTGTGGATGTCAAGACCATAAGAGCCAAAACACAACTAGGTATGAAAAAAATGATAGAATTATTTGTTAATTTTTTATTTGGTAGATAAATATATATTATCAGATATGATAGTGATCTAATATCCATCTAGTATGATTTTGTAGTCATACCAAATCATGAGGAAGAGATGTGGGGGTCCCTAGTGAGGGTAACATGCCATGATGTCTTTGATGAGACTCTATAGACATACAACTTGATGACACTAGAGGATCTGAGTGTACCATCTACCCCAACTCAAGCAATCTGATTTAGACTAGTGGGAGAGGCTATGAGGTAGATATGGATGTAGAGAGAGAGGGTGTATCCACCAATAGATATGGGTGAAAGAGAGAGGTAGGCCTTGGTAGGTGAGAGATTTGTGCATCTAGATATAGTGGCATACATGATGTAAACAAATATAGTTTTACAAACCCAACTAATATAGGCACATGCAGTGACTCAGACTGAATTGGTATAAGAATAGGTGTAGGTAACATGTCTACAGGGATAGGTAGAGGGATTGAGATTTTGTATTGCATCATTACATCATACTATTCAGAAGAGTCAGACTGAGACCTTAACAAGTAGCATGGCTAGGCCATGAGATGGACATGATGGAGCTCAGCCTTAGTCCTAAGGCATTGTATGTGATTGTATCTTTTATATCAAACTCTTTATATATATATATATATATATATATATATATATATATATATATATATATACATATATGATGTATCATTTTGGCTTATTGGTGTTGGTTGTGTACATTATCTTTATAGTTGTGTTTTTTCATTATGGTTGAGGCTATGGATGCTTTTGATATCTTTTTTTCTAGAACATGTATTTAGCTTTGGTGTATATGCTATAGGAAATATATGTGGTGTGCTTTCTTTTCCAACATTATGGATTACACATGCATGATTAAAAAGAAACAAGCAAAAGACTTGGAAAAACATAATCAATCAAAAATGTACTACACACTAATTCAAGGTGGGAAATGTGTAATAATGTGAAAAATGACTAAGTATAAAGAACCAAGAAATGGGAAACAAGATGGTAAAAAGATATTTATTTTTAAACCAATGTAAAAGTGTTTTTGCACCAAATTAAAACAAGTAAAATCATACTAAATATCACGTTGGAAAGTATGAAAAATAATGTAATAAAATGGAAGGTACGTAAAAGGGTACAAATGGAAATTAAAAAAATAAAATTAAGTCAGTCAATTATAATATTTCACGATGGGAAGTAAAAAAGATTTTTTTTTTTTTGTAAAAACTCGGTCTTAAATTTATCATACTAATTTAATCTCAGAAGTATGAGAAATTCAAGAAATGGTTATAATCTTACATGCACTCAGAAGATAAGAAAATAAAAATGAAGAAAGAATAAAACATACTAAATATCAAGATGGGAATTATGTCAAATTATGTGTAACTTCATAATCAATTTAATCTTATCTCTTACTTAACACATGTAATTTGGATGGTGACTTGTTTATTGGAAAAATTTTATTTTGTGAGGAGGGCCAGGTCTTATCCATAGTCTTACATTACAACTCAAAAAATAAAACCCAAGGGGTACCAAATCAAGATTGGTAAGTACAAGGATTATAAATTTTAAATCAAGGATGTGGGTAATAAGATGGAAAATGTGGTAACTTGTGAGGGATGTTGGGTCCCCTATCCACTATCTTATACAACAACTCACAAATTAAATCCCATGGGGAGTGATTAGTAAGCAAAAAAATCTTTTCTAAGAGGAAATATGAGGAAAGGGAATGAAAAGGGGAGTGTAAAAATCAATGACTTAGGCATCTTATGAGAAGAATTTAGGAGGCAAGAGACATATTAAGGACACGAAAAATATACTAAGTGACTAGTAGTCATCTATGTACAAAGGAAACCTATTCCCTATAGACACAAAGCTTTGTAGGCAAATAAGTGTGCTACTAAGATCAATTCATGAGGGTATATAAGTACAAAGAAAAGTAAAATGGACCTACCTTCCTACAACATGTTCCCGACTCCTTAGGACCCATTATAGAGCCATCGGTCTACTCTGAAGATTGGGTACTTGAGTGATAACGTAGGTAGCACTAAAATAATTTTTATTCTCCTTTTCTAATATACTAGCCTACTTCACCCCAAAGGACCTCGGATCTATCATGAGGCCAACTATGGAGTTCAAGATTTGACTAGAAGAAGGAGGTGTGACTTGAATCATGTCTTTTAGTGTGATTTGAATTTTAAGATATTTCATATTTTTACCTTCTGATATCATTGCCTTTTGTTTAAATGATTTGGATTTTAGATTTATTTTGAATGATTTTTTATGGATTCCTGCTCCATATAGATTTGGAATTACCAATCATGAAAGAGATAGTGATAAACACAAATAAACTATATGCTAAGGGTAAAGGAAACCATGTAACCCAAGATAAAAGACTAAATAGGACACTTAGGCTTGACAATGAACAAGTATGTGATATCAAGTCTCAATTATGTATATTCTTAGTTTAAAGAAATGGAAGAAGGAAAAAGAGATCCAAAGGTGGACTGGTAAAAGGAAATAATAATGAGAAAGACTATTTACTAACTAATCACATGGTAAAAGGAGATAATAACCAAAGGGAATAGGGTAAATATAACTAAGTTATCATGACAACTATCTGTGAAAAATAAAGATAAGAAAGCAAAAAATCATGAAGATACAAGGGAAGAGTTTTGAGAAAAACTATAGAGATAAAGAAAGAAATGAGCAGTGAAAAATAGAAATGATAGGGAAAATACAAGTATATTGAAAATATAAAACCAAAACATAAGCTAAATATAATAGGAGAAATATGATATAAGATAGAAAATAATTTGACACAGTGTCAAATGATATAAAAAAATAGAAATAAGATTGGAGCACACATCCAATCCAAATATAAATGAGAAAGCACCATCCATGTGCTTATAATTACTAGTAAATTTGTGCACATATATTATCCAAGATATCAATTAAATCTCTATGAAGCTGAATACGAACTACTATTATAGTCTCATTAATCTTTGCTAAATACTAGGCAAATATTTCTTTTCTAATGTCCTCAACTAAAAAAGTAGTAATACTCATTGGATCATGTTAAGGATAGGGAATTGGCAAATAATGGTCAAGAGAATGCATGGGAACATGTTATATGGGAGATGTATGAATCACTAGTGGAGAAAGAATCCATGGGTGAAGGAGGGTCCATGGGTGGAGAAGGAACTACAAGTTGAGGGACAAAAGGTGGTGAAGGGACCATAGGAGGTGTAGCTATGGGAGAAGAAGGGGGATCCTTTTTTCAAGAATGACCTATGGGAGGAAAGGTATAAGGTCTAATAATATCTATAAGGTTATCCTTAATATGCCACTGAAGGATATGACAATGTTCAGTGTGATGTGTACTAGATTAATGCCATAAACAATACCTATCACCATACTTATGTATATATTCAAGAAGGATCTTTGGAGGAGGTAAGGTAGTTACTAATTATGGGTAATAAGGATGAAAGGTATCAAAATATTATTTCAACATATGACAATGGGTAGAAGTGTGATTATCTATCCCATGTAAGCAATAGATACACTTATGAGTATTTTTAAGAGAAACACTCATGGGAGAAGGTGTAATAGGCATGGAAAAAGATAGAGATGGACCATCAACCCATTTTGTGGGTATAGGATCCATATTAGGTAAATTAATAAAACCATCAACAACAGAAGGTGGTGATAGAGAGGTAATTGAACTAGGTGGAATAGAATGAACACTAGTGGAAGAAGTAAGAGTAGGCTCAACAACAATAGAAGTAACAATAATAACTAGTTCTGATAAAGGTTTCACTATGGGAGGGACAAGATAAATAGAAGGTATTAGGATGGTTTCACTAATCTCACAGGTAAACCAATGATGGGAGTTATGGAACCTAACAAAATGGTAAGGTCTGGTCATATCATGATCTATGAGCATAGTCCTATGGGGATCCTCAGAAACTAGAGGTGTCAGTGCCATCTCTACCCTGTGATAAAGAGGAAAAATGCAAAACTCATGAACTATAAATGTTAGAACATGAGAAGGTACACAAAAATACTTAAGTAAAGAATAATGATAACACACAATCTTGGCATCATGGTCTTGGACAAGAACACCTAATAAAGGATCATCTAAAGAATAACCATCATCATAATCTAGCATATGAATATTAATGACACAAGTTGGAATAACTTTTTCCTTAGAAGAATCATGGTGAATAAAATGTTGAGTCTTGGATAACACTACAGGAATGTCATCGTAAAGAGGTTTACAAAAACAAGGTTGTAAGGAAGTAGGAAGTTGTGAGATGAGATGAGGTGTGAGATCAGATGTTTTGATCTTTAAGTTAATCTCATCATCATCATCATCATCATCATCATCATCATCATCATCATCATCATCATCATCATCATCATCACCACCACCACCATCATCATCATCATCATCGTCATCGTCATCGTCATCGTCATCATCATCATCATAATCTAAAAGGTTTGGATAAATGTTACCAATGAGCTTGAGATTCCTATTATAACCTTTAGTTGAGCTGATAGGAAAATTTAAAAATTGTGACTCATAGAATGGAATGCTAGGCAAAGGCTCGGGAGTAAAAATCATGAAAACACCATGATCTTGGAAATATTCAAAATTACAATGGTTAGTATCTCCTTGAATCCTATAAATGTCTCCATTATGAGGGAATTTAACACATTGGTAGGTAGAAGAGGTGATAGATCACATATGATGATTCCACGACCTACTAAGCAAAATATTATAAGAAAGGAGAAAGCTAAAGATCATCACCTTTATATGAATGATGATATGTAGGACAATGAAAGGAATCTACACAACCAAGAAATCAAGAAATATATCATATCCTTTTTAGGTGTTATGTGTGGACTTATGATTACATTCTAAATATCTAAGGGTTTTAATGAAATCAAGAAAAGCAATAGATGTTCCAAAACCCTCATCAATCAATCCTCATTTAACTTGGATATCACCTATTTAGATTATAATAAATAATGGAGGATAATCTACATGAATACAAATCTCATCAAGAATCATAGATGCAATGGGTGATTTCAAATAAAGAGAAGTGTCAATAGTTTAATCAACATTGATGGAAATATCTTCACATTGTTGCAAGATACTATCCTCAAAACAGGATAATATTGCCTCCTATCCTCATAAGAGAGGATGAGGGAAATTACTGTCAAATAATAGTTTTATAATATGGTTAGGATGATGGGGAGAGGTTCTCATAATCTCAAGGAATAGAATTTGAGATGGGAGATTAGTGAGCTCTATGATGAGATCTCACTCATCATAACCCATGAGAATATTAGATATAGGAACATAATGGTTAAGGATGTCTTTGGAAGGAGGAGCTAAAGAGCATTGAAATTTGTGTTGATATGAATAACAAGTTTTAGAAGAATGGTTCAAATCATATTGAGATGATGAAGTAATAGGTTCATATTGATCTTGAGAAGTAGAATAAGTATTAATAGAAGGCTGCTTATCATTAGAAGATTGATTATCATTGGTATTAGAAGATGATGGAAGAATGGTAAAATAGAATGGGATGTGTTATTCAAGGGAGAATCATAATTTGGACTATTATCAAAGTTTATAAGATCTTCTTGCCCTAACTCATTCAATTGAGTTGGAGAATAATTTTGGATAACACGGTATGTTTGAGAAGGAGGTGAGGTGTAGATAGCTTGAGAATTGATGAAAGCCACCAACCTTTGCATATTAGTCATTCTAACCATATTATCTTTAGAATTTAGTTCAACAAGACTTTATACATTATTTGTGGAAGAGGTGGGCTTGTCATGGTTTTTTTTAATGGGTTGATGATTAGTTAAAGGATATTTATAGATAGCTAGATGAAAGTTTTCTTGATTCAAGGCTTTAGATTTCTCATGATTTTTGTAATCTTTGAGATGATTTTCATAAGCTTGTTGATGCTTATGAATGATAGAATCATGATCAAAATTATGTCTTAGAAATTCCATATCTAAATTATGAAGTTTTCTATAGGTCTCATAAGAGTCATCCCAACTAGCATGAAAGCAACAAAACTTGCTAGGATCATATCAAGTTTCCATAAGATGAGTAGGGTCTATCTCTTGAGGAAGATGCCTAGGTAGACACTTAAGCAACTCAACTAAGGAAAGAGGTTTATGAAAATTAATGTTATTTAATGAATAGAAATGAGGATTAGTATATTGTTGAGAAGGAACTAGTTTCGAAGGGATATGAATGACAACTTGAACATTGTGAATGGTATCATATGAATTGGTACACTATCATTGGTAATATTGCAGTTTTTGTTGCTAAGTAAAAACTGAGGACCCTTAGAATGTTGGGGTGGCTCAAATTGATGTATAAGGAAATTTTGTCATTTAGCTTGGTCAATGGCCTCTTCCAAGGTATGTGAAGAGAGGGTATAGACTTTATATTATAATTTAGGGTAAAAGCACTAGTAAAGAGATGAAAGAGATTATCATCAGCCATGTTATGTTCACACTTGTTTGACAGTGTTCCATCATTTAACAAAGGCTTTGACAGTTTTGTTTTTATTTTGTTTGCAATTGATGAATGGGCCAAAGTGTTTTTAGGAATATCACTAGTTTGGAATTTTTGTACTAAAGCATTCACTTAATCCTCCAAACTAGTAATGGAATGAGATCTAAGTTGATTATACCAATCTAAGGAATTACCTATGAGGGTTTTGGAAAGGAGTTTGGTAGAAGTAAATGTGTTTAATTTAACCCAATCCTTATAAATATTTTGAAATGTCCTAAGATAAAGGATAGGATCAGTTGATCCATTATAATAAATTCTAGGTGTTATACCTCCTATATCAATGTTAGTAATTTAATTAGTGAGAGGTTCATTTTGAAAATCCTTTATGAATTTATTAACTAATGGAGGTTGAGGAATGAGATTGCCTTGAGAATATTGAAGAGGGGGAGGAAGAACACTTTGGCTATGTGTGCCCCAAGTCATTTGTTAAGGATTGGATTGAAGATTGAGAAGGTAGATTTGCATTATCTTCATTTGATTCATATTATGAGCTTGGAATGTGTTAATTTGATTGAGAGTTTGTAATAATAGTTTATGAGTTTGACTAGTGTTATTAGAAGAAGTTGTATTGGTGTTTGTGTTAGTATTAGTGGCTCGGGTACAACTATTAGTGTTAATATGAGATTAAGAAGAGCTATGGTAATTTGAGGCACTAGTGTTAAATTTTTTTTGTGAAGCAAAAGATAGAATAGTAAATGGTTGAGATGAAGAAGCAATAGAAGAATGAGTGCCTTGGGTGGAAAATGATTAACTAGTGGAAGGATTAAAGATAGTGGATCTTATGAGAGGCCCACTAGGTGTAGAACTTGCCATGTTAGTTGTGATACTAGGAATGGAGGTAGAAGTTAAAGAAGAAGATGTCATGGTATAATAAGGAGTCAAGATTTAAGGAAGAGGTCGAGAAGCAAAGAAATTTGTAGCCCCGAATCTAGTTGAGAAAGTGGAAGTAGGAGAATGAGGTTCTTCAACTTGACAGCTAATCATGAAGTTATAAATGGTAGATGGATCTTTACCAATATGTTGAGGTAATTTCATAAAAAATAAAAGCATTTCAGGAGTATAATCTAACTCAATTTGATCCTCTAAGATAAGAGGAAGGTTTTGATACAAAGAGGTATGAGGATTATCATAGTTCATTGTACAGGTTGTAATATGAACATTACTAGAATTATTGAAAGGGACCCTACTTTGTCTATGAGAGACCCTATTAGGATTGGTAAATTCCATCATGTCTATTAAGTGAAATTTAGTGTTGTCATGAAATAGAAAATTCATGATGAATGGGAGAGAATCAAGATGAGAAATTAAGGAATAATAAAGTGACTAAAATAAAACTAGGTCAGCCTAATCGACCTAGTGTAGAAATAAGGACTACAAAACTATATAGGGTCCACAAGATTGACCTAGAGACTAATAAAAAAAGCTAAAAATATTATAAATAGTTCTAGGTCTACTAGGTCAACCTAGTGTAGTCTATAGGGGTTTAAAAAGATGCTAGGTTAATAGGGTTGACCTAGTGCAGTGAACAAGAAGTAAAACAAAGAGATGATAATAAGTTTGTGAAATGAAATAATATACTTTGTAGTTGATCTAAGAAAGTAAATGCTAAAATTAAATAGATAGTCAATTGAATTGATGATGACCAATCCAATTGATACACACAAATCAAAACCTTGCACCAACATTCGCTAATGTAAGTTCTTTCACACATAATTAAACAAAGAGTGAGCATATAACTTGGAAAATAGAGATAGCTAATTGGTCAACCTAGAATGTTAATTAGATTATTGAGAATAATTTTAAATTTTAGAGATTTCAATGAAAATAAGGTACTAGATAGCAATATATAGATGGTTTTAGGTGAGTTTCAGATGAAAGGGACTATAATGGTAATAATGCAGGCTTGGTATTGGGGCCTACCCCCTCACTTCACACACTGTAGAAATAAGTGTGTTTGGTGCTTATCAAAAATATACCATTAACCATGTTTTATAATTGACTAGAAAATCAATTCATTTTCCTCCTTAGTGATGAAATCCAAGTATTTTGGCCTAGGTAGTCAAATGTTAAAATTATTATTGATGTTATGTGATTTGGCTATGTGTGCATAAAATAGAATAGTGAAACTAAGAATTTAATTAAATACCTCCTAATTAGACTATGTGAACTATTATAAGCATCCAAGAAACTAAAAATAAAAGATGTGATTAACATAGAAGATGAATTTGAACTTTAAAACAAGGTATAGTGAAAATATTATATGCACAACATACAAAAATAGGTTGATAGGGTCGAGCTAGTACTACTAAAGATAGTGTATAAAAAACCTACTAGGTTAATTAGGTCAACCTATTTATTTCACATAACACACAAAACATAGAATTACATCGACCAGGTCTATCTAATTGGTTGTGTAGGGGCAGTTTTGAAGACCACAAATTTGAAAGGAAAGTATAGAACACAAAGGGACAAGAATTAAAAATTGACCTTGATGATTCAGAGATGGAAATGAAGGAGATTTATAATCTGGAACCTTGGAGAAATCTATCAAAAATTTTCAAACTTGGTCAAATTGGTCAACCAAGAAATACAAAAACTTACTAAAAAAGTGTTGGAAATGTACTAGGTTGACTTGGTCAACCTAGTTAACTACACTAGAAGTTTAAAAATGTACTATGTTGAGTTGGTTGACCTAATAGGATAATACGGAAATCTAAAAAAATAAAACCTATACTAGGTCAAGATGATCAATCAAGTTGTGTAGAAACCTACTGCAAAGTGGTTGAAAATGTGCTAGGTCATCCTAGTTGACCTAGTATGCTGAATTAAAAGTCTAAAAAGTGATGAGAACTTATACTGGATCAAGCTAATCGATCTAGTTGCATGTTCTTGTGCATAGAGAAAAATAAATGAGTCGATAGAATCAAACCAATATTTCAAAATATATGATACAAATAATGATAAAAATAATGAAATAAATGAAAGAAAAGTGAACAAATCCTGCAAGGGTTTACCTCATATTGGGTTCACCAAAATGTATGCAATTAGAATTTCATGATGTACAAGAATTTTTCTTGGATCAAATAAGATAGAGCACACCTACACTTTTGATTGGGTATACACTTGTTAACCAAGAGCATGACCAATATGGTGATCCACTAGACCTTATTAAGGGATCACTTGTATCACTTGTCATAACATATCATTCTAGGAAGGGTTATAAAGACTACAATCTAACACAAATCACACAACAACATTAAAAAAGGCATATGATTTTATATTTAACTTATGCTAACAAATAAGAGAGTAAAATATTCTAATAACAATAAAAGTAAACTAATCTAGTGCACACCAAAGCTTGTGGCAAAAAGTCAAGGTTAGAGCAAAACAAATAAACAAAAACTAAATTACACATGCATAAGAGACATATACTCATGTCAATGTATACATAATTATAATACATGGAAGAGAAGGATAAATACCACATTATCTATCTACACTTACAAAGGAGAAATAAAGTTAGGAATACTTACCTTTGAAGATGAACCCATCAAGCCTCAATCTCTCCCTTGGCCAAGGTGCTTCAAAAGAGATTGTTGTGGTTTATAAGGATAACCAAGATAAATCATCTATAGGCTAGACAACCTACCTAAGCATGCAAAATACTTCTCCAAAAGATGAGATCAGAGTTCTAAATAAAGTATTGAACCCTAAATATTTATTTCTCAAGTAGAATGGTCAATAAGTAGATGTTTATTGACACTTCTTTGCTTAATTCTCCACTCCCCTATGAAGTGGTGTTAAATGACCTTATATATAGTAGTATCTTTCCTAAAAAATTCTAAACATGTCAGCAATATTAGGTTGATCAGGTCCACCTAACACGATTTCAGGCTAACTCACTAAGTCTATGTTAGGTCAGTCAGGAGGCTACCAATCCAAAAGAGTTGAAGTGCCCCCAAAACACACTAGGTCAACCATGTTGACCTAGTTTACTAAATAGGTCAAAAGGGTTAAAAGGCAAGAAGTGAAGGAATAAATAATGATAATGACTAGAATGATAGGAAAGAGAATAATAAGCCTTAGGTTTAAGGTTTTAAGAGACAAGAGTGTGGATGATAAGTGGCAAAAAGAACAACAATATTACAAAGCACTGATGGTCTACCACCCCTTTATTATGTACCCCTTAAGATATGCACTCAGATAGATTGAGATTCAATAGGTTATTATATGATATGAAGTGTCAATAATCAATAAAAGTTTGAAAATATTATATGTCTACATATTTCACTTTCTCAACATCATCATGTACATTTTATGGGTAGTAGACTTTTGTGTCAGCCACTATTTAGGGAACCATAATATTTTTCATAGGCTTATGGGATACAAGAGTGGGATGATGAAATGATAGATGAGTAATCTTCATTTATGAAGAAAAACACTTGGGATTTGGTCACTCTTCCTAAGGTAATAATATTTGTTAGGTCAAAGTGGATTTATCGCATCAAGTATGTAGCTAATGGGTCCATTGATAAGTATAAGGCACATCTTATTACAAAGGGGTTATTTAAAGTTGAAGGTATTGACTACTCTAAAAATTTTTCTCCCATTTCCAAGATGGATTTTATTTTCCTTCTACTTTCTATTGATGCATCATAGGGTTGGATAGTGTATCAGATGGAAGTTAAGAGTGATTTTTTGCATGGAGACTTGCATGAGGAAATCTATATGGAGCATCCTTCTAGATTTATTCATGATTCTTCTCTTTTTTGTCAAATTAGGAGGTCTATTTACATTATTAAATGGACCTCAAGGGTTTGATATGAGAAGATAAACTAATTTATTATCTCTAATGGCTTTATTCATTACCAATCTGATCCCATAGTTTATATTCAACCTATTAGGGAGGAAATTGTTATAATGGTCTTATATGTTGATAATTTGCTTCTCATAGGTGACTTTTCATATTAAATTTAGGATATTTATTAGGTACTCTCAACACATTTCAACATGAGAGATCTTGTTTTTTGCATTTCTTCATTGGTTTTTAAATATTAGAGTTAGATATAGGGATTTATTTGAGTTAGTAGAATTACACCCTTGATCTTATCCAATATTTTTACATGGATGATTTTAAGCCAAGTCCTTTTTATTTCCACTATAGAGTGACTCTCATTGCCACTTTTACTACTCTGCTTTGTGATATGACATTATATTGGAAGATGGTTATGATTCTTATGTATTTTACCCATACTCCCCCATGACATTTCTTTTAAAGTTAGACCTATATCTAGGATTGCACATGACACTCATGATAGTAATTGATAGGCATCCAAGATGATTTTATGACATCTATGAGGCACTACTCATTTTGGATTACACTACACCAAGGTTTATACTCAATTGGTTAGGCATAGTGATTTAGATTGGGTAGGTTATCTTGATGATAAACATTCCACTTTTAGGTACATATTTAATCTCAGTTCTTCACCTATTGTTTGTTTGTTTAAAAAGAAGCAGGCTATTGTACTTTCATCTACATAGGCTAAGGAAAAGACATCAATTAAAATGAGTTAGCAGATTCATTGTCTTCATCAATTATTAATAGAGTTTGGCTTCATGAATGATTCACCTACTATACTTTGGTGTGACAAATAGAGTACAATTCACATATCTCATAACCTAGTTGAGCACTAGTGAACCAAGCACATTAAGGTACATACACAATTCATTTATTAGTACATTCAAGATAGAGTTCTTAGCTTGGAGTACATTCTAACTCAATAATAACTTATAGACATATTCATGAATCCTTTTACATCACCTCATTTATTTGATTTGTGTGGCATGCTTCTGGTTCTTAAATTTGTCCTTGGAGAGTGTTCGTGAGGACATCTCCCTTCTTCATGGATACATATTATACATGATTATCTTATCAAGCATAGTTGTTAGGACTCATACTATGAATATGCCAATATTGTTTTGGCTATTTTTATCCCCTAGCTTCACTTGTGATGTGGTGTTAGAGTATGTATTATCATGTTTTCTAGTTATTAGCTAGTTATTTCATCCTTTTACTAGTTTGTCTTATGTGAGGATTTATCCCACATTGGTTATTTAGGATATTTTTTATTTTACCTTTCCTAC
>JARHVA010006545.1:570000-655000 GCA_037957365.1 Torreya grandis
TCATTATTAGTACAAACACCATCCTATTATACATGAATTTCATTACTTCACTCTCTATTCTTACTTAAATCTTGCTTATTCTCATGTAGACTCATAGGTCTAAATTTTTAATGCATTATTACATTATTATTGTATCCACTCTAGGAATCATATTTACATTCACTTGCCTATTTTATAATTCCTTATATATACAATCAAAATACTCAATCCCAAAACTATAACTCTCAAACAACCCACTCTTTCTTCTTTAAGGCCTATTTTCTTATAATATTATTTTGCCATAAAACTTGTTGGATTTAACAAACTATAGGTTTTATTAAAATAAAAAATAAAAAAAAATTAGATACCCTTTATCTTATTACAACTTCACCTAAATTATTAGGTCAAAACTCTCAAGGGTGACGTACTAACTCAACACATTTCCCTGGCAATTAGGTCTCTTTAGGCCTATCCCAAAGACATAGATTTAGTAACTATATTGTATGATTATATTAAAAATAAAAACCTCATATATAATTTATATAATTTAAAAATATATTTTATTACCATGTTTGATAAATGTTTTCTACTAAAAACTCTACTTATTTGAGTAGCAAATCATAAACCCTAGGTCTAGGTTTACACATGCCTGCATAAGGTGGAGTGCCTATAAAAAGACACAAACTAATTTTTAAATATTTTAAAAAAACAATTAATTTTTTTTAAATTTATTCCACAACTATTTTAAAATTACATAATGGATATTTATTTATGAACAATCACAATAAGACCTAAACAGTTAAATTTATAGAATTTTGGAAACACTTACAAGACTGTGTACACTTTAATGAAGGGTTTTAATTGAATATTACTATCCAAAAGGATTTATTGGATATAAAATATATTATAATCATAAAATAAATAATATTTACCAATTAACATATCTAAAATACTTTTAATGACACTCTAAAAACACCTCTGTTCTCTTTTTCTCTAGATTGTGTTAAAGCTGATTTGTCCCAAAACTTGTAGATCAACACAATAGTATAATTTATTAAAATAATAAAAAATATATATCAATGATAAAATACCAATAATGTATTTATAACTCATAAATACATTCTTACAACCTTCTTTGATTCATTGATCATATTGCACACAAAACAATCATACATAGAATTTCTACTACAGGTAGAGTTCTCTTCAATGTTGATCATTTATTATATTTATTGAAGATCCAAATTTGTAACCTTAAAATTTATTCTCTAATATCTCCTAAAAATCTCTTTACACCATTCCATGAACTTATATCTTATAATAATTTCCAAACATGCAACATAACTTGCTTTTCTTGGCCAACACCACATAGGGTGGAAGTTATAATTGACGATTTATTGGCTCTTATTTTTATTTCATGTCATGAAAATTGAAACACATATCACATAAAATAATAATACCCAATATTACCCTACACAAATTTACCCAATAATTAAATATCACACAAACCCCATAAAACCACTTAAATCCTAATCACAAATTGAAATTATTCAATTCTCCTTTTTGGTGGGAAACTCCAAATGGCTAAGAACCACACAAACTCAAGAATATTTGATGAATCCAACATACCATTATGGACCCTATGAAACTACTCACACTAAAAAAAAACCAATAATGACTATAATGTAACTCTTGAACATATTAACACCTCATGTTGTCTTATGATGCTCTACATCAAGCTCCGTAAGTGCAAAAATTTGAGCTCCCACTAAAATGAAGTTTTTCAAACATATTCATTGCTTTCCAATTATTCCTAATCTTATTTTTCAATCTCCTATTATTTTTTATCCTCTTATATTTCTCATTTATTCTCGCATGGTTCTTTTATTTGTCTTTCTGCCTTTTCTAGGTTCCTTGCCAACTCATCTTTTACATTCATGAAGTACATGATGTACTAAAATTATGTGTCCTATTCATATCCTATATCATACGTATATAATTTATCTTCCTAATAATACATATAAAATTCATAGTTATTATTCTTAAATTTTTCTCCTAATCCATAGCTTCCTTTCACATTTTCCATGATTGGTTCATGCACTCCTTGCTAGTCTATCTTATTAACAATTCTCACTCTTTTATTTTCATTCTATAATGGATTAGTATGAATATGTTATTCATTAACAATTTTAATATTCTAATTTATATCTTATTTTTATGCATACTCATGATACTCCACCTTCTCATGGAGAGTCTTCTCATAGCCTTATTCATCTTGCAATGACATCTCTTTGACCAATTCAAGTTCATCATAACACCAAAATGCTTGTTAAAGTTTTCTTTTACTATCATCATACATACCTCTAGCCAACTCATCTATGTCATTACCAATTTAATAGATTAGTTTATTACCTTTATTTTTTTTTCATTTGTTTTTATCTTGCTCACCTTATTATATCTATCCTTCCATAAGTCTTTGGTCTTCAACTCTTAAAATACTATGTGGAATAGTTCTTGGATTAAGGCTACCCTCTCTTTGATTTATAACTATTAACCTAATATTGATCCTTCCTTGGATCATATTTGGACTGATCTTATCCTCCTCTAAACATGAATTCCTCAACAACTCATCTTTTCTATGAGGAACATGGTGATCTTCCTCTTTCTTTAACTCTAGCATGAGTTCTTACTCCTCATTGATTCTTTCCTCCATGTGATCATGGAATGACTCTCTCTTTCATCTTTTTACCTACACCTTCATGTTTAGTACCCATAAATTACATTCATGAGACTTGAAAGTCTCTTAAAGGATATCATGGTCCTTTCCATCCTCTATTGTTCTTGTAATCTTCTTAGAAGCCTGTTTAGTCATCCATTTCACCTTTTTAAGTTCCTTATCATGTCCTCTTAACATATGTTACTTAATTTTTTCATCAACTTCCAATACTTTTTCGTTGATTGAATCACATGATTATATACTTATATGATTCATAATTTCTAGCTTAACTTGGCTTGCAACTTTGTTTGAGTCACCTTGTACCCATACTTGTCTATCTCCTTTCCTACAACTCATTGCTTGAATTTAATTTTCTACCCTTATATGACCTATAGTTTTATCTCTTTTTTGTCTTCATGCTTTTTTATCCTACTTAGGTCAAACTTGACTCCATATTCCTAATTGAATTCCATGAAAAAGGAATCCATTTCATTGATTTCAATATCTTAAACACCTTGTATATCATTTTCTTGATTCAAAATCTTTATTAGCTCCAACTCAGCCACTTGGATGGATTCTTAATTTCTTATGAATTCTAAGCAATCTTATTGTTTCATAATAGACTACCAAATCCTTTATTCCTCATTTGTATACTCTATCATCTACTAGTTTCCATCTTCACCTTCTTATACAACTTGTATAATAACTTATCTTAGGGATTCATACTAAATGTGTGTCAAATTAGACTCCTTATTATATTTTATATCATTTTTTATAAAAAATTATGAGGTTATCCTAATTAATTCTTGTGTTTCATGAACATATCCAATAATTCAATTATTCAATTATACAAAGCATATTCATTAATTGATATTCTAGTATATTCTATATGCCATGAGAAATACAACATATTTATGAATCAATCCTAGCTCAAAGAAGATATATCCTACTTACACTTCCAATTGGTGATACATTAGATAATCATGATCATGAATAATATGGATCTTATAGACCTATCCAAAGGTTAGATTACCACAACTAGGAAGCATTTCAAAGCCTTCAGTCAAGAAAAACTATGCAATAAATATAACTAGGTCCTATGTTTTCATATTTACTAAACTAATAACAAGTAACGTAAAATATAATCTAGTGATCACCAAAGCATATGGCGCAAAATGGGGTTAGTAAATAATAAAATTGAACATGCATAAGAGAATCCTATTTAAGTTATGTATAGGTGAAACCCTAATGCATGGAGAAAGTAATATATTCAAAATCCATTACTTATGCTACTTCTATCTGATAAAGAGAGGATCAAAGTTATGGATTCTTATCTTTAAGACCAACCCATTGAGATTTAATCTCTCCCTTGGCCAAAGGTGATTCACAATAATTTGTTATGGTTTATAAGGATCACTGAGAATGGTTAAATCATCTAAGACTTCTCTATAAGACTAGATTCTTCTCCATGTATGAACTGACCAAAGGTGATTCACAAGAGGTTGTTATATTTTTTAAGGATCACTGAGAAAGACTAAATCATCTAAGACTTCTCTACAAGGCTAGATTATTCTCCATGTATAAACCCTAAGCTAAGACTCCTCATGTATAATGGCAGAAGAATAGAATGTAAAGAAATGAAAATGAATAATTAACTCCTATTGTGTCTCTAATAATGATGAAATGGATGTGTTTATATAGTCAGATCTAATCCTAAACCATTTTGAAAGTTTCATCTAACCAGATTGACCTAGTATTGGAATTGAAAAAAAACTTACTAGGTTATGAACTATGTCATCGATGGCTGATCTAGTTCTTAGTAAGGTTTGTAAATAACAATATAGGGTCAATGTGACTGACATAGTTATGTAAGTTAACAAAAGGGGGTTTAGGTTATGGAAAGGGTTAATAATGGTGGTAAATTACTAGAGGAGGGTGTGAAATAGGAATAACATCTTAGGGGAATGTTTTTAGGAACTGGTTGGATTGGTAACAAGTTGTAATAAGGGATAAAAATCCTGTGAAGCACTAATGGTCTATATACTCATTTTTTGGTTCACTCCTTAGGGAATTCACTTAGAGAGATTGAGAGTCGATGGGTAGCTATAAGATAAAAAACATCAATAATTTATAAAGTTTGAAAATATTATGTGTATACATATGCCCCACTCAAAGCTCATCATGTGTCACTTAGGTGAAATACGGGATGGTGATTCAATAAAAGAACATAATAACACACAAAACATAGGATAAAATAATATTACATTATTTTAAATAAAAAATAATCAAAATTAAATGACTGAAAGGTAAATAACTAAAAAAATCAATTTGTATGTATCTCGAATTACATTTATTTTTGGATGGTTTTTTGCTATGTTTGTAGTTATAGCTGTGGATGGTGTAGAGATTGCTTTCAACAAACCTAAAGGTATAAAACTAAAGATAAAAAGAAAAGAAATATAGGAAATCTAAGATAAATGGTGCTATATATATGGGATGTACTTGTAAATTTGTCAAACTGGGGTGACAAGTGCTATGTTAGATCAAATGACAAAGTAAAAATTTAGATTAAATCAGGTAATTAAAAATATAATGCTATTATAGACCAAAAAAGTCAAAAAATTAAATCTTAACTAATAAAAGCAAACTCACCAAGTTAAAACAAGGATACGTGTTAATAAAGTATGGTAGTCAAACATCAATGTGAAATTAGTAACAATCCATACATTAAAAAAATGCACAAAAAAATGTTAAAATAGCATTGATGAATGAGTAATACCAATACTTACTCAATCATCAATGGAAAAAGCTGTATAAAAGAGAAAACAACATTGGTGAGTGAGAAATAACAAACCAACCTCACTCAATAATGGAAAAATTACATGAATGTAGAAATGGACATAGGGATTAAAAAATATGGGTGGCATAAAAAATAGCAAATGGTAAAATAAATCAAGGCAATTCTATAAATATAAAACCATGGTGGAAATAAAGTAATCCATAGTTACTAAATAATATTCTTTTTATCTAAGAAAAGATAAAAATGAAATAAAGTATTACTAGCATGTTTTTAAGATGTGAATAATAAGTAATATAGAAGAAGGGAAAATAAATTTAGAGTCATACTTGGACTATGAAGAGGGGAAATGAAATGGGTGGAAGAGAGAATGAAGGAAAAACCACGGTAGATGAAATTTTTATCAAAGTCAAGATAATAAAATTAGGTTTGAAAAAATAAGAGGACTTTGGACCTTAAGGATTATGAATAACTTCTTCTAGCCATGCAAGTCTTAGGTCAAGAAATGAATTATGTAGATCATCCCATGAAGGCTATATGCATGAAAATTAAAATATACATACCTTCCTATAATGTGTTCCCTATTCCTTAGGACCCCTTATAGATCCATCAATCTACTATAAAGATTGGGTACTTGAATGAAAATGTAGGTAGCACCATAGAGTTTATTAAATTAGCCTATTCCAATCTGTTGGAATACTACACCCCAGTGGACCTTGACTCTAATATGAAGTCAAATGTGAAATTTAATATTTGATTAGAGATAGGATATGTGCTTGTAATAACATTTTTTTTTGTGATTTTGATTTTTGGGATTTGTATGTTTCCTTTTGTATAGCATTGGATTTTGTGTTAAATGATTGGGATTTAAATTTCTTGATGGATTTTTATATTCCTCCTCCATATGGATTTGGAAAAATAATCATGGGTTCTAAAAATTACTTTAATTTGAATACTTAGGACTTGGTTTCTAAGAGAGAGAACTCAAATAAGATGGTGTCTAAGAGTCTCATAAATCTAGGTGAAATAAAATTGTTATCTTGAATTCAACCTTGTTTTATCTAATGTGGAGTGAAAGGGAAAGAAATCAAGAGGAATAAAAAATGAAACAATTTGAATTACTTCAAATAACCAAAAATGTGAGAAAAAGCCAAAAGGTGATACAATGATATAAAAGTGTGATTCATTATCATAAGAATGAGGTAAATGTATAAAAAATTGTAACACAAGTTGTTATGGAAATTTCATCTATCAAAATAAGAAAAAGCGAAAGTTGAGAACAAGGATCAAATATTTGTAACCATTGGAGAACACAATCTAGACATGAATACTACAAGATGGTGATTCTATGAGGATGCTCAGGTCTTATCTATGGTCTTAAATTGCAACTCATAAAAAATAAACCCATAGTGGTGTACAAATCATGTGAAAAATAAATGGGATAAGAAAAAGATGGTATTTGTACATAGTGCCAAGTCCTATTCATAGTCTTTTACTGTAAATCACAAATATAAACCCAAGGGGTGCCAAAAAGTGTTTAGAAATTATGAAAACAAATAAAATGAAATCAAGATGAAGATAGGGCCATATATATGATTTTACAATACAAATAATGAGAAAAAGGGAAACCAAAAGACCAAAAGGGAGGACTAAGGTTTGTAAAAATAAAGAATTATTACAGATAGTGAGACCCATGTAAGTATCTTGAAAAGAGTGTTAGATAGATAAAATATAGAAAGTAAGAAAAAAATAAGGGAAGGATTAAATGAAATACTTTTAGAGGAATTGCATATTGGTGGGTTCTTTAAAAATATTATCTTGATTGGTTTGAAGGTGATAGGTACTTGGACCAAGAATATCTTTGACTAAATAGGGGCCACATCATTTTTGGGTGTATTTTCCTTATTTATCATGAGTGTAGTATAACTTAAGGGCAAGATCACCAACATTGAATGTATGAACTTTAAATCATTTGTTAGGTTGTTTGGTAATACTGGCATTCTATCGGTGATTATGTTATAATTCAAAAACCCAGTGTTCATCATGGAGATCAAGAAAATAAAGGCGAGATTAACATATTATTCATCAAGTATGATACCATTAAAAGATATATAGGGAGAAAGAAGCTAATATTCTAATGGGAAGACTGATTCAAAACTTTAGATGAGATAGAATGGCATTATCCCAAAGGTAGTTCATATGCTAGTGTAATAGGCCCAAAGAGTAGGATAAAGATGATGGTTCCAATCTATGTAGGTTTCAAAAATTTTATTTTGAATAATTTTATTTGTGGCCTTAGCTTTGCCATTACATTATGGATGATAGGGTGTGGATAATTTGTGATTGATTTTAATTTTAGCACAAATCTGTTTGACATATTCATTTTTAAAATTACCACCAATATATGAAATGATAGTATGATGGAAACCAAAGTGTCAAATTATTTTATTAAGGATGAAAATTAAAAATAGTCATAGCCTCAACCCATTTGGTAAAATATTATATTTTTGTGATTATAAAGACATGCCCATCTTGAGATCAAGGTGATTTTACTGTGATATATAATCACGACATGGATAATGGCCAAGGAGCTTCTATGGTTTGATGCTCAACTGGAGGTGAATGACTTAAATAATCATGATAGTGGAAAGAAATATACTTTTTAGTAAATGTGATAGCATCCTTTTCAATAGTGGGATAAAATCATCCCATATGTAAGCATTTATGGGTTTTATCATGTCCTCTATAGTGGCCACCACAAATTCTCCCATGTGCTTGTTCAAGAAGAGGAGGAACCTCATATTTCATAACACAACAAAGCAAGGTATCTTTAACATTGTAATAATATAGGATGTTATATCACAATACATACTTAAAAGTTTATTTGTGAATGTAAATCATTTCACGAGAATTGAGAATGGGAGGATAAGTTTGGTGTTCTAAAAATTTAATGATGTCTTTATACCATGGGATTTTTCAAATGGTTACGGCCTCGATGTTACAGATAAGTGAATCTTGTGCTTAAGTAAAATATGTATATTTTATTATTTTTATAAGAAAAGTGGGATTGATAAGAACTTGGTGTGGATGAAAAAGAATTGATGAAGAAGCAAGAGAATAAGAAATAGAATTTTGATATAATGGGATAGGCTTGATGGTGAAAGAAATGAAATATTTAGCAAAATTGGTTGAAATTTGATGATAATAAATGAGATTCTCACTTTTTCATTGGTAATCACCATTGACTTGGCATAAAATAAGTTTGGAATTGCCTAAAGCATATAGGTATTGGATATATAAATCAAAGTGGGATCTCATGTTGTTAGTGATATTGAATGTTAGGTGAAAAGCTAATGGGATGATTTTTCT
This sequence comes from Torreya grandis, assembly GCA_037957365.1. NCBI lineage: Eukaryota > Viridiplantae > Streptophyta > Pinopsida > Cupressales > Taxaceae > Torreya > Torreya grandis. The sequence continues at coordinate 578,859 of JARHVA010006545.1, forward strand.
AAGAGGGTTCATAAGGATACACACTGTCATACTTATTTGAAGGAATTTATTGCCATCAAAATGAAGGGTCCAAGTATCCTCATGTAAACTTACATTAAACTCAGTAAGTTATTCAATAACTACTTTTGGTTTAGTAGTATCAGGGATGATAATGGAGTCTTCCAAATTACTTGCTTTAAGATTAGTAGTGATGTCATGGAAGTAATCTTTAAGGGAGATGGCTTACTTGAGATCTTTAATATAAAGAATGTTGTCATCGAGAAAACTGTCTTGAAGGTGGTCGATAATGGGTATAGGAACTATAGCAAGTTGATCAATGATAATTTGATATTTGATGGATTTTTTAGTAATAATTCAAATATTAAATTCCATGAGAAGAACCATCCACTTGTCAATTCTATCTCTAATTATAAATGATTTGGAGAAGAAATGATGAAGGGTATTAAAATGGAGGATAACATAAGTGGTTTAATAAAGCATATAATGTCGATGTTTTTTAGTGGTAAAATATATGTAAAGGAAATCACATTTGAATTTTTTATCATTTTTCATAATCAATGAGGCCTTAGATGATATAGTAGATGGCATATTCTCTTCTAGTATCATTTTATTGGGAAAACATTACTCCAATTGATATGGGTGTGGAAGAGGTATATAGGATATAAGGTCAATAAATTAAATGGGGATGAAGACTAAGTGGGTGTAATAATGATCCTTTTATGTTATCAAATTAATTTTCACAAGGATCTTTCCATTATAAATTGTTACCTTTCTTAACAAGAGAATTGATAGAATATATATGGTAACCCATTCTCAGAATGAAGCATCTAATTATCACAAGGTTACCGAGGTAAGTGAGAATGTCCATAATGGATTGAGTGATGGGCATGTTGATGATAATGTTAATATTGGTACTGTCAACATCGATGTCATAGATAGAAACTAAGAATCTTAATTGTTTTCTAGATGTGACATTGAAAACACATTTGTAAGGATTTAGTTGAACTTTATATTCAATAAGGTAATCGAAGATCATGGAAAGATTAGAAAGATGAGTCTTGTGACATTTAGATTTAAAAAATAAGGTCATCCACATAGGTTTCTACAATTTAGTGAATAAGATCATGAAAGATATGAGTCATTGATCATTGAAAGGTAGCTTTGAAATTTTTTAATCCAAAGGGAATTTTAACATATCAATAGGTGCCCCATTTAATGGTGAAATTTGTCTTATGTTTATCTTTAGGGGTAATGTGAATTTGGTTATATCTTGAGAAAACATCCATAAGAGAAAATATTTCATAACCAACTATGGAATCAAAAATGGCATCTATTAAATGTAGAGGGAAATTGTCCTTGGGATAATCAAGATTAAGATTATGAAAATCAATGCAAATGTGAATGACCATAGTGACCTTTTTTTTAGTAGGGACTAAGTTATAAATCCATTCATAATATTCTATTGGTTTGATAAACATAGCATCAAGAAGTTTGAACATTTATTTATGGCATAAGGTAGAAACCTTAGGTGGAAATTTCTATTTATTTTGGTACACAGGTTTGGCATCAGGATAAGTGATGGTATTGTTAACCATAATGATAGGGTCAATACCAAGAATTTCATTTTAGGACCAATAAAATATATCATGATATTTATCAAAAAATAAGCTAAAGTGATCAGGTTTAGTAGGTGTGAGTTTGTGAGAAACTTTAATTGGTCAAGGGCTTGATGGAGTACCATATTTGATGTGAGTAGTTTCTTCGATAGGCATGGCATTTCCATCTTGGAAGTGATATAGTGTATTTTGTAAATAAGAGATTGGATTAGATTTAAGGTCAATGCTAATGATGAAATTGTTAAACAAGGGGATTTATTTTTGAGTTTATTGAGTTTGTGATGTTGCCAAGGAAGTTGAGGTTATCGATCATGAAGTAATTCAAGAATAACTTCATCACTAGGCAATGTGGGAAGAGGACCATAATATTTAACTTCAACTTCAAGATTGATAATTTGATTACCTTGGTGATCATATTCATAATGTATCTAATATCAGATGAGATTGGTGTATCATTAGTTTATTTGAATAGGAAGAATCATATGTAATGATGGGATATATAGGTGGTAGAGAATATTCAATAATTTCTAGATGTGTTTAAGGAAGTATTTGTTTGACCACCAAAGGAGTACCAAGAAGCATATAATTAATGAGAGGTACATGACTTTCAAAATTGAATTAAAAATATGTGGAAATGGTTTGAACATCTTAGTTAAAAGCATGTATTTAAGATAAAGTTTTTAGATAATATTAAAAATTGAAGTCTTGAGATCAATATTGGGATATGATGTATTCATCATCATAGGTTGGAGAAATGGTACATTCTTAAGATTTAAGAGGAGTTTCAGAAGGTGAAATTATGAGATAACTAAACTTGCATAGAGTCATGATTAAAGGACCTTGAAATAATCTGGCCACTCCATAAACATTGCATGTGAAGGTGTATTTTGGGTATGAATGTTCATGAGCATTGCATGGAGGGGGAATATTAGTGATCTCATCAATGAGAGGAATAATCCAATCACAAGGTAATGAAAAGTGAGGAAGTCACTATGAGATATAAGGAGGTAACTTATTAGTGTTGCAAGTCAGTAGGTTTATACTCATATGAATTATCAAGAGTGACCTATAAATATGGATTTATTTGGATGAATCTAGGTAAGGGAACATTATTGATGGCAGGGATGGTAGGAATGTCATATTGATATTTTGGATTGGGAATTTGAATACTCCAATTGTTGGGATAGGGCTCATGCTTATACCATTTTCCATTATGGTAGAATTTGATGTATTATATACCAAAAGAAGTGATGGCCCTCATTCTATGAGTCCAATGATGATCAAGTTTTATGTTATAAAATAGGGGCAAATCAAGGACCATAAGTTTATTTTCAATGGTATTAGGTCTGATTGTTAGGGGAATCCAAATACAACCAAGTGGATTTTGATTTGTTTTATCAAATCCATGATAGGTGAGGTGGGTTTACTTGAGATGATCCTTATTATGTCTAGTTTGTTGGATAAGCCATAAATAACATTAATTATAGGCCCTTTATCAACTAAAAATTTATGAATAAGGGTAGTATTAATGGCTATTTTAATGAATAGGGGTGGATCATCAACACAAAAAATGATTTCATATTTAATCATGTCCTCTTAGAGAAATTAAATAGAAGACTTGGAAGAAGGATAAATGGATTCAATGGTATGCACATTGGTGGGTTGAGGATCAATGGAGGGTGGTTTTTCATATATAGGAGATGGATCTTCAATTTTAGGTAATTTTTTCATAAGGAATTTGTGATGATAAGGGGAGGTGAAAACTAAATCCATAATTGTAATCTTCTAAGGCATGGAGTTAATTTATTTGATAAATTTCCAATGGGACTTGGAAGAAGAACCTGTGTGAGGTTTAGAAGTTATTGGGGGTTTGGAAGAAGGGGGTGGTTCCTCATGAGATTCCAAAGATAATTGAGTGGTTGTGGTATCTTTGACAAGTTTTTCTTCCATTGATGGTTTCTTAGGATGTGTGATGATATCTTTTTGATATCTTTTATGATGATAGTTGACCTTAGTGGTGTTAACATATTGATATTTTTTGTAATATTGGTCATAGTTGGCTTTAATAACACAAACATACTTGGTATTTTGTTTATGATTAGATGTGGAAAAATATTTTTGGTTATTATAATAAGAAGCTTTGGGAACTTGTCATTTTTGAGAAGTAATGTTGTACTCTTGATGAAAGTGTTGGATCATGGCTTCATGATTGAAGGAACCATCAAGCATATAAGAGACATAAAATTTAGTAAGCTCTCAACAGATTTCATGGGAATGACCAATCTTAGTGTAGAACCAATAAAATTAAATAGGTTCATACCATTTAGGATGATTATTAGGATAATTAAAGGGCTTAGAAGGTAGTAATAATTATTTCATTTATTACACAATTAGTGGTGTCTAAGACATGGGAGATTGTCAATTTTAGAAACTCTTAGTTTAGTTTAAGGAGTATTGTCAGTGATGGCATTGGTATAATTTTGAATGGATCCTTTAAGGTATTTGGTATTAGGTTTGAATTGCTTCATGAGGATGTCTTGATGTCTAGCTTGGTCAAGAGCTTCATTAAGCAGTTGAGAAGTAGCAGTTTAAAACTTATATTGAAGTGAAGAAGTTAAATAAATTATAAAGGGTTTGAACAAATTGTCATTAGTCATTTTATGGTTAGCCTTATGGGCCACAAATTTACATCATTTGATAAAGTCATGTGCTGATTTGGTGGGAGATTGACTAACATTGATGAAATGAGTAAGGCAAGTTTTAGAAAGGCCATTATGTTTAAAATCCTACACTATAGGATTGACTAAATACTCAAGTTGCTAGATGGAATGGTGGGGATGTTGGTTGTACATATCTCCATTGAAGGTTTTAACTAGAATTTTAGTTGTGACAAGAGTATTAGTTTGGATCCACTTTTTATAAAGATAAATAAATGCTTTAAGAAATGAGACATAGTCTTTAGTCCCATCATACTTGATAGTTTAAAAAATATTACCAATATAAATGGATATGATGAAAGGAGATAAAGGCTCATTTTGGATATTTTGAAGCATTTTGTTATTCATAATGTGTTGAGAAATTAAATTTCCTGAGGAATCTCTGAGAGGTGAAGGAATAAAGATTAGATTGGCTTGAGGATTTAGAATTGAATGTTAATCAGCTATATTTATCAAATGATGTTATAATTTCATCATTTTATAGGTATTATAAGTTTGCATTATGTTCATTTACTATATGTCTTGTGTAAGAAGTTGAGTCATTTTAATTGGCAGCTTGGTGTTTCTAGGAAAACTCCCCAAATTGGTATTGGGGGAGGGTTATTGAAAGGTGGATTATCAAGGGGAATTTTAGAAAGACTTATGCTAATATCTCTCACATTATGTTGAAAATATTGAATATGATAATTGGCTTGATAGGTACAAAAAGGATTAGTTCCACCTACTTCATCTTAGGGTGTGATTTTAACCATGTTATAATACATAGATGAAGGGAAGAGGTGATTGAGGAGTGGAGGTTCTCTTGAGAGGTAAAGATAGGGAGAAAATAATACCCCATATAGTGTCTAAATGGATTTACTTTGTCCAAGAATATTTTAATAAGGGATTTCATGATGTTTTGATGAAATGAAAAGAATGTTTAGGAATGAGAAGTAGAGAATTAAGTCATCTAAATAGGAGAGCATGGTTAGCAATCATATACAAGGTTGACTAGATCAAATGTTTATTATTAAAAAGGAAGATGAGAAGAGTACAGAGTTGACTAGGTCGACTGAGTACTACTAGATAGAAGGTAAATAAGGATACAAGGTTAACTAGGTTGACTTAGTACTGTAACCAGGGAAGAACATAGTCTGATAAGGATACAAAGATGACAAGGTTGACTTAATACTATAACTAGGGAAGTAAAAAGTTTGATAAGGATACAAGGTTGACCAATTCAACTTAGAAATGTAATAGACTAGTAAAAGATAGTATAGGGTTGACCAGGTCGTATTATTATTACAAATATGGGAAAACATAATCTATAAAAGATTGTGTCAAACATAATGGAAATTTACTTAAATAGGGAATGTTTTTACGATTTAATTGAACTAATAAATGTAATAAAAAACACAAATAATAGGATCAATGAGAATGATTGAATTGGGGAACATAGCACAAAACATTACACCAATACTGGCTAATGAATTTTTTTTTCAATATAACACACAATGATCATAGAGAAAGTAGTCAAATTAAAAGTAAATACTACCGAAGTGGTCATTATGAGTGTTGTTAGATTATTATAAAGTGTTATTTAAAGTGTGATAGAGAAGTTGGCTAAAAATAGGGAACTAGAAATTAATCTATGGATGGTTTTAGGAGGTTTAGTTTGACAGGGATCTATGTTGACAATGGTATTGTCCTTGTATTGGGGCCTAGCCCAAGCTTCATAATAACACAATGATAAAGGTGTTGGGTGATTTTATAATATATAATATTAACCATGTGTTTATACTTGGCCATAAAACTAAGTTATCTTCCCCTTTGGTGATGAAATCTAGGTAGGTAGGCCTTGGGAAGATATATGTTAAATGTGTTTTGAATATTGTGTGATTTTCTAGTGTGTGAAAAAAGAGAAAAATAGTTAAATAAAATGGAATTTTGAGACAAACCTTATTTATAGTTTGTGAGATACTCTGAGCATGAAAATAACTAAAAATGAAAGTGCAAATTAATTACTAAAAGATAGTTGTTAATTCCAAAATTAAGAATGATATAGAGTAAGTTTAGATGACACTATATATAAATATAATAGAGTAGAGTCGACTTGGTTGCTACTATTATGTGTAAGTGAGCATCTTTAAAATCAAATTCAACCAAGTCAACTTAGTCTTTTAGACAAAATAAAGGCTACAAAGCTAAGTCAACTAGGTCGACTTTATTTTAGAATTGGAATTTTGAAGACTATAAACTTGTACAAAACATAACTATAATGAAATACTAAATTGATAGAGAGATAAAGAGAGGAAACTTTGTTTCTTACAAGATGATTAGGATTGAAAATTTTCTATTGAAGTTCCTTAAATGTTGCTTTAAAGTTTTACAAACTAAGTCAATTGGTTTGACCTTCTTCTATGAAACCCTATTTGTTAATGTAAGATAAGATAATTAATTTGACCTGACCAACTTAGTTTATTGTTATGGATGTTGATTCGAAGACTAAGTTAACCTAGTCAATCTAGTTTGTTAATATAGATGCTCACTAAAAGACTACATTCACTTGTTAGACATAATTAATCAGCTAGGATTGAAGAAGAATACTATGATGACTTATCTGATCTAGTAACCCATATTTAATGAAGACCTGTATAGAAAGAACATAGTCATTTTGATACAAATATGTGTTAAACATATGCACAAAAGTTAGAACTATATTGACCTAGTCATCATAGTATCACAAATATACAAAAATTAAAATAATAGAAATGAAAGTGTGAAAGAAAACCTATAAGGTTTAGATTCATATCAGGTTCACCAGAATATATGTAATGGGAAATACAATATATCTACAAATCTATCCTATCTCAGATAAGATAGATCATACATACACTTCTGATTAGGGATACATTATACTAATAGATGTATATAAGGGATATTTTACCATAATAATATCACTAGAGAGGGTTCCAAAGCCTCAAATAAAAAAAAAACTATGTAATAACCCTAAGTAGGTGCTATGTTTTCATATTCACTAAACTAATAACAAGTAAATCAAAATATAATATAGTTCTAACCAAAAATTGTGACACAAAATGGGGTTAGTAAACAATAAAAGTGAACATGAATAATATAATCCTATTTAATCTATGTATAGGTAAAACCATAATGTATGGATAGAATAATATATTAAAAATCCATTACCTATTTTCTTTTTATCTACTAAAGATAGGATCAAAGTTAGAAATACTTATGTGGAATACGAACCTATCGAGACTCAATATATACCTCAGAAAAAGGTGATTTTAAAGAGGTTGTTGTGGTTTTTAAGGATCAATAAGAAAATCCAAATCATCTAATACTTATCCACAAAACTAGATTATTCTCCAAGTAGAAACCCTAAGCTAAGACTCCTCAAGTAGAATGGCAGAAGAGTAGATTGTAAAGAAGAGCAAATGAATAATTAATTCTTAATGTATCTATAATAATGGTAAAATGGATGTGTTTATATAGGTTAATCCAAACTTAAACCCTTCCAAAAGTTTTGTTTGACAAGGTGTAACTAGTTGACATATTATTGAAATTGACAAAAACTAACTAGGTTATAAACTATGTTAGCCATGGCCAACATAATTCTTATTAAGCTCTATAAATAATAATACATGGTCGATCTAAACTATAAAAAAGGGGTTTAGGTTAAGGAAAGGGATAATGAAGGTGGTAAATGACTAGAAGAGGGTGCAAAATAGGAGGAAAGGATTATAGGAATGGTTTTAAGATCTACTTAAATTGATAACAAGTGTAAATAAGGGACAAAAATCCTATAAAACATTGATTGTCTACCCACCCCTTTCTCGGTGCATCCCTTATGGTGTGCACTTAGAGAGATTAAGACTTGACTAGTTCCTATAAGATATAAAGCATTAGTAATTTATAAGGTTTTTAAATATTGTGTGTGTACATATTAATCATCAAAAAAGGTATTGAAATCAAAACCTTGAGACCATTTAGCATATTCAAACTCTCCTTGATACAATTATGTTTACTTTATGCCTTTAATGAGGCATATTTCTTCCTAAATGTCTCCTTCTCCAAGAATCTCTCCTCTTTCAAGGTAAAAAATCATTCTATCTTCATACACTATTGACTAATTAACTTATTTTTCAACATAATCATGTTCTTAATAATTTCTCTCCTTCATACTTTCAATTTTTGTTTCCTGAAAGTGGAATTTTTCTTTCTTAACTTTTGTAGTTGAATACGCACATGATGAATAGCCATTAAATTTAAAATATTGAGTCTTTTATAACTCCATATTATCCTTCTTTGGTTTTTTGGCTAATGTCCTTATTTATTTTCTCTCATCATACTCCATGACCATATCATTTTATTCAAGGTGCTTCTCACCTTCCTCTTGTCTGCTAGCATGTTCATCGATCATGAAATTCTCCATCTCTTCCTTAACCTACCTACATAAGAAATTATTTTTCTTCTCATTGTATCTTATAATAATATTTATTATTCTCTCCATAAGTAACATTATAGGGCATTTAACTCTCTTCTTCATCATTACCCAGCCATACCATTGGCTTTCTTCTTCTTCCATGAGCTTCACCAAGAGTATTATCCTCTCTATCATTTGATCTATCTCACTCATCTCTTCTTAAATAACCAAAACCTTCCTATTTGGGTTTCCTTCCTTTTTATCTCATTATGTTACTCTAACTTAGGTAATCTCATAATCATGTTTTCGTTCTTTATCTTCATCTTCTCTAAATCAAGTCTTTTTCACCTTACTTTAGCAATTTTCTTTCACCTTGTCTCGATGTCTCACCATAGGATCTCTCATGTACCTAGTCTATTAACATGCCTTCTAACATATTTCCCACATTGGAAATAATCTTATTTTAGGAGTATTTATTATTTATTATGATGGATTTTCTTCTATCACAATATCTTACCTTTTAGGTTTCACAAACCTTTATGTCTATCTTATTGTATTCTTTAAACTTGCAGTCATTAACATTTATAAATCAAAATCCTAAAATTTCCTAATAATTTAACTACTTTGATACCCCTCAATGTAGGATATGATACCACTTCATGTGGGGGATGCATACACTTACCTCATTCATTTTCCTAGCTCTGATTTTTTCCTTTTAATTCCTTCTTTTCCCTCTTTTCTACTAGTATCTTATAGGTACTCTACCTATATATTTATAACATTGATAATTCTTACCTTCACTAAGATTATAAAATTCCTTTCATACATAGTCCTCTTTTTTATTTTTCAAAAAATGTCACCCTTCATCTACCTTTGTATTCTCTCCTACTTAGTATAAACACCATCCTCTCATACACAACTTTAATCACTTCACTCTATGTTATTTATTCAAACTTGATCACTCTCATATAGATTCATAGGCCTAAAAACTTAATGAAATATTTAATTGTTATTGTCTCCACTATTATTATTGTATGAAAATTTACCTACCTATTTATAACTCTCTTAGACATCCAATTAGAATACTAAATCCTAAAATCTAGAAGTCTCAAACAATCCACTCTTTCTTATTTAAGGCCTATTTTCTTGTAACCTTATTTTGTCATAAAGCTTTTTGGTTTGAATAAACTATAGGGGTTATAAAAAAAATAAACACATTTTAAGAAATAATTTTTATTCTCACAACTTCACCTAAAGTTTCATGTCAAAACTCTCAAGGGAGACCTCCTAACTCAACACACATCCATAGTAATGAGATCTCTCTAGGCATAACCCAATGATAGAGACTTAGTAATTGTATTGTACTAACTGTAACAATTACAAACCTCATGGGTCCTTTATATCATATTAAAAAATATTAGATTTCCAATTTTATTAAATTTTGGATAGTAAAAACTCTAGTTTTTTGAGTTAAAAATAACAAACCCTATGTCTAGGTTTATATAGGCGTATACAAGGTTGATAGCATACAAAAAGGGATAAAATAAGGTTTAAATTTTTTAATAAGATTGTAAAGGTTTTTTAAGGTTTACCCAATCTATTTTTGACTTCTTCAATTTATACTTTTTCATGAATAATTACAGTAAGTCCCCAACAAGCAACTTTATAGAATTATGGAAACACTTATATGATTATGTGCACTATAATGAATGGTTTTAGTTGAATATTACACTTTTAAAAATTTGTGATAACATAAAAAAAATTCATCAATAATTAAATACCCTTTACTAGATTACCATATCTCAAACACTTTGAATGACACTTTGAAAACAAATCTATTCTCTTTTGCTCTTGATTGTGTTAAAGCTGAGTTGTCCCCAATATTGTAGGTTGCCATTAACCTATAGATAAAAAAGTATAATTTAGTCAAATAATGGAAAAAATATATGGATTATCACATATTATGAATCTTTATAGAAATAATAAATACTCTCTTAAAACATTCATTTATTCATTGGTCACATTGCACACAAAACAATCATACATAGAATTTATACTATAGGTAAGAGTTCTCTTAAATCTTGATCATTTATTGTATTTATTCAAGATACACCTATGTATATTTTTAATTTATCATGTCATACCTCTTATTAGTCTATCTACACACCTCCATGCTTTTATATCTTCTAATAATTCCAAACATGCAACATAACTTACTTATCTTGGCCAACTCTACGTAGTGTGTCAGTTACAATTCACTATTTATTGGCTCATATTTCTCCTTCATGAAATGCAGATTGAAACACATCTCACATAAAATCATAAGACCCACTAGGGACCTAAAAAACATTCACCTATAATTACATATAACATAAAACCCCATAACACCACTCAAAGCCTAATCTTAAATTCAAAATTTAAAATTCTACTTTTTGGTATGAAACTCTAAATGGATAAGAAACACACAAAGTCAAGAATATTTGATGACTCCAACATAATAGGATACCCTAAAATACCCCTAGTAGTCACACCAAACCAAAAATAGCTATCATGAAACTCTTAAACATATTAACACCTCATGTTGTCATAAGATGCTCTGCATCAACATACTTGAGATATCTTCTCATTGTACTCTTACATAGTCTTAGAAATTTTGGAACTTTCACCCATAAAATTATTCAAAATTTTCCTTATTAATATATATATTTTTTAAGTTTTACACTAAATAAACTCAGCTATATGTAGTTAATCCTCCCATTTTGACTACTAGTGTATTATCTACATCCTCATCATATCTTCCAAACTTAATTCAGCCTCAAATTTTTTCCATATATTTTATTATGATAAGATAAATTAAAGTTTAGATTTTTTCCAAATGTAGTAGTTAATTTTAACAAAATACTTTAAATAAATAGTTTATATCTATCAAAGATAATGAATTATGGAACACAATGAATGTGAATAATTTCCTTTACAAATTTCTTAACAAGAATAGGGCATCATATGTAATATTTCCTACACTAAAGTGAGAAACCTTAGTTAATTTACCAATTACAACTATAATAGTGGCATGATTTCCTTAATATTTAGGTAATCTTGATATAAAGTCCACTCAAATAACTACCTACCTCCTTTATTGAATAACATTAGGGTAAAAAATGATCTAGATGTAAATATTTATCTTTGACACATTAACATTCCAAAAATTTCACTAATAAATTAGCCACATCCTTATTTAACATAGGCTAGAAATAAGACCTTTTCAAATTGTGTCATTTTAGTGACACTTGGATGAGTGAAATGAGGTGCATTTTTCACTTATTCCAAAACTTATTCCCTCAAATTTCTAGAATAAAGAGCATAAATTTTTCCTTGATACCTCAAAAATCTATCTGACTTCAAGGAATACTCATAAAAAGAACATTAATCACTATTTATTTGGTCAATTAATTAAACAAAATTTAACATTCATGGTTTTCTATCTACTAATTCAAAACATAGTCCTTGAAATTTGACTTTAAATATAAATTGTCGCAATATATTTTCTTCTACTAATAGCATATATTGCTCTATTTGATTATAATTTAACATAATCAATATCAATATGATTTTTTTACATAAAATATAAAAATATACATTTTAACACATTTAATTCATCTTTAGAAAATAAATACGTAAGGATTCAATCATCATAGTTTACCTTAAAGTGTTTCCAAAGTAAAACGTTTTTCAATTTCTTGAGATCATAAGCCATAGTTTTCAATTCAAGATCATGATCAATTCAAGATCATGATTCAGATAGTTATTCCCATGGGATTTGAGCATCCATATTCTTAGGCAATAAATTTTAATTTTAATTCAAAATAACCCAAATTTCAATACTACAAATATTAATGTAGATTTTAAAGTTCCCATTTATATCTATAATAATAAGGATTAGATTATAATTTAATATATATTTCATCTTTTGGAAGGATTCCTCATATGAAGAGTCTAGTAAAAAATTATTCCCATTATTTTTAAAATAATTTATGTGGCTAGCAATACTTGAGAAGTTTTTAGCAAAACTCTACTATTAATTGGGCAATCTTGTCAAACTACACACTTCATTCACGTCCTTAGGATTATGCCACTCCATAATAAATTTAATCTCATAAAGGTATATAGAAGGACCTTCCTTATAAATAAAATTTTGTAAGTAATGAATAATTATTTGGTGTAAAGAAAGGCACAATGATGTCAAGTCATATATGCAAGATATGGTTTATAAATATAATTTACGGTTATCAAGAAATTACGCTGAAAATAAATTATCATTAGTTGGTGAAATTATCACACAAGGTCAACTTTAATAATATGGCACTTGATAAATGTGACTTAAATAAGTTATTTTATTTTTATTTTAATTCATTTGAATTATTTTAGCAAAACTCTACTATTAATTGGGCAATCTTGTCAAACTACACACTTCATTCACGTCCTTAGGATTATGCCACTCCATAATAAATTTAATCTCATAAAGGTATATAGAAGGACCTTCCTTATAAATAAAATGTTGTAAGTAATGAATAATTATTTGGTGTAAAGAAAGGCACAATGATGTCAAGTCATAGATTCAAGATATGGTTTATAAATATAATTTACGGTTATCAAGAAATTATGCTGAAAACAAATTATCATTAGTTGGTGAAATTATCACACAAGGTCAACTTTAATAATATGGCACTTGATAAATGTGACTTAAATAAGTTATTTTATTTTTATTTTAATTCATTTGAATCATTTGAGTTGTGATTAATTTATTTTTTAAGTTAGATAATATGTTGAGGAGATTAAGAACCACTTTCACCTAATATGAGGAAGTAGAAGTATAGATCTAGGTCAAGGAAACAATTACCTTCATAAGAAAGTGATACTATTTCCTATTTTCGACACTTATAATGCATTTTTGACTATTTTTATTTTAAAATAGATAGTTTTAGGGCTTATTTGGGGATATTAGTGTTATTTTCATTATATGGGTGCTAGTGTTTAAGATGTGATGCAACTATCATATATGCAGTGTTAGTGTCTAGTAAGCCTAAATTGTAATGGATATTATTGTTGATTGGTGTTTGATATTTATATTTATCTATTTGTTTTATATTTTGTGTTGTTAATTATTTATTTGGTTGTACTTTACATGTTTATGCATGTATGAGAATGTTTCAGAATGGATGAATTATGGAGATCCTATGGGGTTTACCCCTATCATATGTTTAGATGGCCATAATTGAGAGAGTAGGTATAAGACATGTGTCATCCCTAGAGCTGATGCAGTGGGATAAACACATGATGAATACACTATGTGAGAGATGGGATGCAGATACCAACACTTTTGGTTATTCACTAGGGAGATGACTATTACCCTAGAGGATGTGTATAGGATTTTGTAGCTACCTATTTTAAGGCAGAGAGCCAGATTATAGAGAGAGATAGGTGTTTGATATATATGGTGAAATTATAGGTATTTATATACATGGTTATAAGGAATTGTATTATAGGGAACCACATTGATATACTATTAACACTAATTGTTACTATTGATGTTTATGATAGTGAAATTTCTTAGCTATTTTATTAGCTTCATTTATGGCTATTGATGAGAGTGTGGTACCAATCTCATATAGGATGCATGAGATAGTTTATTATATAGAGGAGCATGGTACTATATATTCATGAGGTTATATGATGATAACCCACCTGGACAAGGATTTAAACTACTTCATGTAAGAGATGTGTGTTTGAGGAATTGGATCATCTACACTAATACATTATTGGGCATATGAGAACATAGTAGTGAGTAGGATATAATTTAATTTATGATATGATTGGGTCCACCCACAATAATTTGTGAAGAGGTGGAATAGGATGGATCACATGACCAATAGGAACATAATGCATTATCGACATGTACTAGATAATTTTATTGTTAGGGAGGGTTGGTTTTCTCTCTGTAACCTTTAGAGGTTTGACAGCTAGGAATTAGCTAGAGGTAAATGAGATATCACCCTCATTTAGGTTAGTTTGAGAAATAGGTTCTAATGTAGTAAGTAGTGTTGAGGGAAATTAATTGGTATCTCTTATTTTGTTAATTTGTAAAGAAGTATCACATGCTAATTGAATATAAGGTAGTTTATTGTCAATTAAATGTAAATTATGAACATACGAATAAGAGTGTGTGTATGTGTGTGTGTGTGTATTATATAACATGTGACCTAGAATTTTTTGAACATTAGAAAAAAGTGAAGTAGGAGAATAAATAGAAGGTGTACACTCCATGTCATTTTCATCACAATTAAATATAACATGTGACCTAGAATTTTTTGAACATTAGAAATAAGTGAAGTAGGAGAATAAATAGAAGGTGTAGACTCCATGTCATTTTCATCACAATTAAAATAATCACCATTATCCCATGGTTCATCAAAATGAGAGCTTAATTCTCTTGTATAAGTAAGAGTAGATGAAGTTCATCCACATGCTCACTAAGAGAGATGGTAGGAAAATATTTCAAATTTTAATACTATACAATGTGTCATCATATGTGGGTGTAATGCAATGCATTTTTTTACTAGTTATGCATGGAATGGAATAATGATTATCACTTTCAATCTTGGAGTCAAGGGTATAAGAAGTAGCAATCATGTCTTATTTTTTCATATTATGGCATGTAGGAGAACAATTAGATACATTTACATTATCAATTTGTTGTAAATAAACAATGCATTGATCTCAAAATGTAAAAGAAGGTGATCAAATAATTTCATATAGCTTCATTTGTGCATTGGTATAAAGTGTAATAGCATTAGTACATTTATTTTCAAATTAAACTAAGAAGGGTAAATAAGATGCATTGTTATTATCTACTATATTTAATTCATGCAAAACTATATTTTTTATATTTCTCTTATTTTTATTTAATTTGAATAAGGAGGTAGATAAATTAAAAAAAATATAGGATCCCATTATAATAAAGTGCTAACAATAATAGGCTCTTTTGGCATTATATTGTTATGTTGATTTTGAGGTTTAAGAGAAGACGGAGATGAAACATAAGGTGATGTATCTAATATATCCTCATTTATATTTTCATTGTCACGATCATAGTAATCCTCATATCCATCATTATAACCATCATCATCATCATCATCATCATCATTATAAATGAAGTCTTATTATGTTCTAATGTAAAATATTGAAAATTTGTCCATTAATTAATATAACAATGAGAGAAATTAAAAAACTCATTAATTAGGTGAGGGGTAAATGACTTCTTAGATTCCATTTAGAACTTTCCAAAGATGATAATACAAAAAATGAATAATAAGTAGACAAGACATAAAATCTAGTCTAACATAAGTATATGTGTAACTGAGAAATTTTAACCAAGTGTGTAGTAGAATGTATGATTGTAAGTTGAACCCTAATTGCTAGTATTTGGGTGTATAACAACTTAGTATGTGGATCTAGGGTTTAGAATGAGGGTTATTTTTTCAAATTTTCAATTACATTAAATTATGAAACCCTAATATAGGATTAATTTGAATAAGCTAGGTTATGCCAAAAATCAAGAAAAATAGAATTTTGAAACCCTAATTTATTGCATAAAATTTGGAAGAAGCTAAAACCTAGGCAAAAATAGGGTTTTAATTAATATTCAAATTTAGTAAGGTTCACCAAAGGTTTTAAACTTCTAGAAAATAGATAAAAGTAAATACTACGTTGTTAAATGGATGAGTATCAAAATAATCTGGAATGAAAATTAGAAATAGCGGGTTTTTTAAAGATTTCCCAAAATAACCAAGTGAGAAAAGATAGAGTACTTATTTGGAATAAAATAAGGCTTTTTAAAGATCATAAGATTAAAAAAGCTAGATAAATAGGTAGACACCTTCTATTTTATGTCTATGATTAAATTTTGGTCTTGAAAAATAACACCAATATCAAGAAAGTAGTACCATGTGGCACTATTATCTAATTATGGTGCTAGTATTCATCTATTAGGAACTATTTGAAAATTTTAGGAAGCTAAATGAGATTTTTGGGGTCATGTAAGTGGTTTTGTGTCATCCAAGAGCTATCATGTGTCATTATTTTAGATTAATATATTCTAAAACCCTAATGATTACTTTCATGCATGAGAAAACAACTAGATCAAATTCAAAAATAAGGGGAAATTTTGTTTTGGGATGCTATGATGATGTAGATTAGAACCCCTCTTATCATGTCCATTTTCTACATTAACCCTAATGGTAGGGGTCTCATATTGAATATAACTCTCCCTTATAAAACTACATAATTAATTTGTACATTATTCTATAATGAATTTTACTTAGGCTCTTTTTTATCAAGCACCTAATGTTTTGATGTGATAGCTGAGTAGTATGAAAAGTATTAAGATGTAATATTGATTGATTTTATGTAATTATCTGCCAAAATAATAATTTTTAGATGTAAAATTCATTGTGAGGCTCTTTTTAGGAGCTTTGATTTTATTATAAGACCTTATTCACTAGTGATAAGTTGTAAAAGAGGGATAAACACATAAGAAAAGGCTTAAGAGAAATTTATGACTCAAACATAGGATAAAATGACCATCAGACACTAGATCCATAATTTTATAGTAACACCACATGGTGTTACTATACCTAACATGGAGATAGTGTCCTAGGGCCTAACATATAACTAATACCAAGTAAGACTAGTTAAAGGCCCCTACAATTAGAGGAGGTAAATTAGGATCACTGGGGGTGAAACATATAGGGAAAATAAGACATAAGAAATGTCAAAAGACTCAAAATGACCATGTAAACAAGGACTATATTCATCACTCAGACCTTCATGTGAAAGAGGAACAAAAGACATATTACTTATGGTTGCTTGACCAAATTAATGTTTTTATAATAATAATAATAGGTTTTATTACACTGTAACCTAGATATGAAGCTATACAAAAAATGTCTAGATATTATACAACTTCTTTGAAATACTTTCTTTATTTTCCAAAGTGAGTAAGGTATCATCTAGAAATTATTCATTTATGAGTTGGGAGGATTGATTGTGGATAATAACACCTTAAATTATGCACCCCTCAAATCTATGAGTTAACAAATATCATATAGCTTCATTAGATAGGGTAGACAAGGCTAGGGAAAGGAGCAACCATAAAAAATTGATAGATGGAATCAAATTCAGTTAAATTTGAGACAATTTATAGTGATACAAGTTGAGCCATCAAAAAATAGAGTTTGAACTACTGAAATAAAAAATGATCAAAAGCTAAGGTCCTCTAGCATGAATAAAATTAAATACCATTCAATCCTATCATATTCATTATATAAAACAATTTCAATAAGTATGGTTCTCTTATGAGAATATCCCACCCCTTCTATACCCTCCCAAACAAAAATAATGTTTTCAATAATATATATACTCTTGAAAAAAACTAGTTTTCTTAGCTATACTAATGGTAATAATGATGAGCCAAATATGGTTGGCCAAAGCTTTAGAAATAATATTTCAAGAGACATTTACTATGGTTATCAGGCATTATCTAGTAATGAGTTCTAGATTACTTGATTCAGGTATGAACTTAATGTTTCCCTATTTAATAAGAGAGCCCAAAGATTTATTTGATAAGCCTCTTTGTAATATTAAAACATATCAAAACTAAAAAACTCCTAAGGAAATTTATAAAATTAACAATGCAATCCATCAATGAATATTACTTTGTCATTACTCATACTATGAAGAGCTTAGGAGAGCTCATGAAGTGAGAAAGGACTAGTAGATAGCTATCGCTCTAAAGGTTTGAGTTTAAAATAAAACACATTGAGGCATTCCTATAAGCCTTACTCCCTCTCAATTATTTATTCATGATTTTGAGACATTATTTTATATTAGTCCAAAAATAAAAATAAATGTTAGGAAGAGTAGTTAGTCTTAGATGGGATGACTAGATGGTCTTGATTTGATCTCAAGTCTTTTTAGTTTTGAGAGTCTTAAATAATTCCTTTGAATCCTTATCTCTAATTTTGATCCAAATAATAAGAGCATGAGGTTGTTTCCCCATTGACACATGATAATCAACCACTTTGAGTTTGTGTTTGAGAGCATAGACTTGGGTTTACAACTATAAATCAAAAGGGTTATACTCTTAAATAGGGGAAATCCTCTTGTATTATTTTAGGACAAAATCTTCCCCCTAATTTTAAACATCTTAAATTTGATTTCCACAATGAGAGGTAAAGGTGGTGGTGTAATGGATAGCCTCATTCCACCACTCTATCTAACTAGTAACAAAAAGAGGCCAATGAGCATGATTCCATATATAATAAATGAGGTAGTTATTGTCATCGTGGCATAGCTGGTAGGTGTTGAGAATGAATTCATTACATAAAACCTTTAATGATAATATTATTTCACACCACTTTTTAAGTGACTAGAGATTGGTATGAGATAACATGTTCAAGATGTATAGTGAGATTATTTACATTAATAGTCAGAAAAGATAAAATATTCATCTATGAAATCATATAATGGTCTAAACTTTAAAAAACCTTATCAATAATGACACAGTAACTAGAATATATAAACCAAGGCATGGTGTATATTTAGAACTACCATAAAAGAGGGTTGAATAGCCCTACATATTTTAAAATAAAATCATGTCTCACACTCTCCCACACACCATCTCATTAGGAAGGATCCACCTTTGTGCTTGGGACATTACACCATATTACTATCCCTACACACTATCCATGTAACAATGGGTAGATTGTCCAACAAATATCACTATAATTGTTTTTATTAAGAACATCATTCAGAGCATAAATTTATACACCCCTAATAAATGTTAGTTAACATCAAGGAGTATCCAAATATCCTTGGATCACTATCCATGAAAAATATTAATGAGAAAAGATTCAAGGAAACTAACATATTGGCACCATCACATTTGTCAAAGTGTAGAGTGGATAATTGAGTATATTAAATGCATTTCACAGTATTTACATAAATAAATCCTAAAGTTTTTAGTTCTAGCAATGCAAAGTGTTGACATACAACTATCACAGAGAATATATGAGAGGACTTTGTAAGATCTAAAAATTTCCAAGATATAAAATTTATTATGAAACATCATCCATAAGGAGTTCTTCTTGACCATATTCAAATAATTAAAGAGATAAAAATGTTGTAATGTTAGTTTGGTAGAACAAATTCCCTAATCAAATTGGATTGGTATTTGACCCCATTATCCTCTTGGAGACAGCCATCACCATCTCTAGATGGGATATGTGACCACCTTTAGAAAGAACCACGTGTAGAGGATATCCCAATGGGATAAAAATTGATTTAAGGACATGAAACTTATGTAACATGGATTTATTAGGAAATTGGTGAACCCAGGGATTCATGTGGGGAGATGTTAGTATGCACCTCTGACAGACACATTTTTGTTGGTAATAGTCATCTAGTCCTTTTTTTACCACCTTGAGATTATCAAAATATGAGGGTTCCATTGAGGGCTTAAACTAGATCATGAGGGGAAAGTATAATTTTAGGTGGTCTATGGATTGGAAATGATAAAATGTGATGATGATATTTAAATACACTACTTTATTTATTCAAAACTCATTTCTAACTTGAAGGTCAATGGATTCCTTTAAATCCTTTGTCAATTTGACCTAAACACAAACTTGCCTATGTGGGTATGAAAAATAACATTTATAATCATTATGAAATAGGAAATGTCCTATTTTATATATAATCCCGTAAAGGAAATACAAAATTGGGATCTGAAGTACAAAGATAACACCTAGAGGAAATCCTTGCCCATTCCCTTAAATTCTCAAGTCCATTTGGAGAGTATTATAAGTGTGTTCATGAGGAAAAAAATCTTGAATTTTTAAGTAAATATATACCTTAAACACCTCTTTAAATCATAAAATGAAAAAATCAATTGTAAGTTTTTATAACCTAGTGATGTGAATGCCTAATGGCTCCCACTAATGTTGAAACTAGGTATTTAGGGATTATTTTGACGGCATTTGGGAAACAAAATAATAAATATATGAATTATTTTCATACCATTTGCATACACCATAAATCATAGTAGAATTTAAATGTACCTTAGGATGGGAGCTATATTTATGGATATTACCTCATTATATACTTTTAATGAAAAATTTATTCTATTTTAGGTGTCATCCTTCCTTCTACCTACAATAATGGTTGTAATAGATAGAGCAGATGACATTAAAAAGTAAGATCCTTTCCAAAGGGTAATGTATGGAGTGAATAAATGTGTGCCTATAAAATAATATGAAAGTGGTATGAAAAACAAGGAAGATGGATAATAAAAAATCAAGGATGACATAAAACCCCTAAAAAATAAACAAAACAAGTTTACTCTCATTTAGAGGTCTCTCATGCAGAACCTAATTAATACACTTATATATGTTCAATTTTTGAAATTTATTATTTAAGTTTTGAAATCTATTGAATATAAAACCAACCGCTTGATCTGAAGGTCCAAATCCACTAATTTCACCTTCTTGGGCATTTATGCATAACTATTGCACTTTCAACTCCATTTAAGTGAGTACCTATAAAAAAATATTAAGGCTCACCATTTTTCAATAAATATGGAATAAAATAAATTTTTTAAAAATTATTGCAACGTTTAAACAATATGTCCAGTTTTAAAAGGGTCAAACAAAATTTTAATTTTAATTTCACATAACTTTATGAATTTGACATGTGAGGAGGTCCAATGGTTTCAATAAATTCCAACTGACTAGATATTCAAAAATAGCATTAACCATAGATTCAAAATAATAAACTAATAAATATGTCATTTTTAGGAATCCAACAATTTTTAACACCATAGTTGGCAGGTAAATTAATTGATAGTAATTAGGTTAAAAAATAAATTACAAAATTTTAAGTATTAAAGTAAATTTTGAAGAGGTTTATAACATGTGAAAATATGGGATATTTTATTAATGATATTTTATTTTAGTTCCCATTATGTTGTGTGTAATATAGTGCAAATGTGGTTTATTTTTATCAAAACCCAAAATAGTATTACCATTAATCAAGAGGAGTCACAATGAATGAAGCATGCATATATGGTTTTCATGGTCATCTTAGGAATATATTTTATTAACTTCTACCATAGCCTAAATGATTTTATTTAGTTAAAAAAACAACCATATACTATAATAAGGAAATTATAAGTACATATATCCTATTTTATATATATTTTGTGCATCCAAAATTTCAATCTCTCAATTTGATGTCAATTAGTAGAAACTACCTCACTTCCTTGTAGCCTTTTTTTCACTTTTTTAATGGTAGATTGATCCTAAGAATATAAATTTATTTTTAAGTACCCTATATTTAATACCTTCTCTCCAATAATTTTATTCACCAAATTCCATTCAAAAATTACTTTTCCAACCTTTGTCTAACTCCAATTAGGTCTCTCAAGCCTAATTCACTCTCATTCCTTTACTTCCATACATAGTAGTTCCATGGAGGTTGAAATCCATAAAAATATTGTAGTTTAAATTATTCCCTAACTAATCACAAAGTTTTGTGATTTTTTGAGGTTGACATCTCCTACAAACTAAGATTTTGTTTTGAAACCCTACAATAGGATTTAACCTGACTGTACTAACCCAAGAAGGAATAATTTATTATTTAAATCTTTAAAATGAGTTTCAATCTTCTATGATGATTTAATAGGTTTTTAAAAGAGTTATATTTATTATTTAATCATTAATCCCCTCTTTAACACCTTTGTTTGTCAAATTTCATAAGTTTTTGATCTCACTGTATGTGAGAACATAGTTTCCTATAGAATCTGAGTTGATTTCTACATAAATGACTTATGAAAATAAGTAATGAAATGTATGAATGGACTTCATAAATTATGTGATATAATTACCAACGTACAATGAGAATCATAATGTGTTCTTTATGTGTTTTTTCTCCAATATCTAGACATACACAATCATCTTTATTACCAAAAACACATGAAAATAGGGTTTGCACCTTTTGTCTTCAAAATTGAGGAACTTATTCATTATTTTATTGGATATTTAATTAATACACGTTATAAAAATCTTCCTTACAAAGTATTACACACATTTTAAGTATTCTATAAATTTTTTATGTTATCTTGGATTCTTCCAACAATCATTAGAGTGTTAATTAAAGTATTTAAACATACATCAAAATTCATAATTATTAAACTCATGACTTAAAACATATTTATAGACACATGGTTAGTTCAATATTTCATCCTAAAAATATCATAATTAAAAAAATCCTCTAAACACACTTGAAGTTCCTAAAGTAGGCCTCACAAGTTCAAAAATTTTAAAATTTAGTTTCTGTGGGAAAAGTCAAATTTTAAAATTTAAACACCTAGAGATAAAACCAACAACTATAAATGAAATATGAAGGTGATATAAACATCATAATATCACTTACACCTCGAATAAAAACAAAAATTGACTATGAAAACTAAAATTTTCAATAATTTAAGCATAGGAGTGATGCTCCTACATCATACTCCCAAGGGAAAGAGAAAAAAATTAGGGACTATTGTCCTTGAGTTATTTAAGATTAATACCATGATTCTTTATTTAATTAACTATCCTCTATGTATTATATTCAAAGGTTCATTTCTTCCACTTGATCAAATATTTGAAATATTATTTGTCCCTAATCTCCTTAACCACTTTCTTGTCTAAAATGCATTCCAATTCATTTGGTTTGACTTGAGGCAACTAAGTTACCCAAAAAACTTTAACATATTTTATCTCTTCCCTCTACTGTCTCTTCATTTTTTACTCCTTATATGTAAGCGTATAAGTCTAAAACATTGAAAATTGATGATATGCCTATGCTAGTAGGTAATGCCAGCTCATATGCATTATTAGCAAAATTTATAATCACCTTACCAGGACCACTTTTTTCATCTTATTTTTTTCATACTCACCTATTAGAAATATATCCTTCCTAATATGAGCTAAAACCAAAACTTCAACTTGAAAAATTGCCTCTCTTTTACTTACATCTACTTTTTTTTTTTTATAAAAAATTTCTCCACACCAACTTTTAGTTGCTTTCTTACATGTTTATGAACTTATTTCATGGCCATTACCAAATATTCTCCTTAAACACTTCTCTTGTCCATATTACTAATATTTCTAAGCTCAAACACTACTCTATGCTACCTACAATAAAAAGCTTTAAAATGATTCATGCCAATGCCCCTATCAGAGGAGTCATTTTAAGAAAATTCTATGTGGGGTAATACAAGAATCCACTACTTGGAACTATATTTTTATAGACACCTCAATAGGTTCCCTAGAATCCTATTAACCACCTAAGTTTGATCATATGTTTGTGTGTGGTAATCTAGGTTAAAACTTATATTTGTCTATAGCTTCCTCTATAGTGTCCTCCAAAAGTGATGTAGGAATTTAATATCTTTATTAGATACAATACTTAGTGGAAATCCATGAAGTGTTATTACCTCCTTAAAGAGCATATTTGTCACATGGGTGGAATAATTTATGGTCTTGCAAGGAATAAAATGTTCCATTTTTGAAAATCCATCCACAACTACATAAATGGAGTCAAAACCTCTTTATGTTCTAGTAAATCCCATCACAAAGTCCATGCTTATGGATTCCAAAGTCATATTTTGGATAGGTAGAGGTTGATATAAACCACAATGGTATTTTTATTTAGCCATTTGATAAATTTTACACCTTTCAACATATATTCTCACTTCTTACATATTAGGCAAAAAATAGTGCCTAGTGAGTTGTTCCAAAGTATTATCAAATCCAAACTAACCTGTCATACTCCCACTATGATTTTCTTGGATCAATTTTTCCCTTATTGAACATCTTGGAACACAGATTCATGCCTTTGAAAAATAACCCATCTTGTATGTTTTATTCCAACTATGGTTCTTTGTTTATTATGGTTGAATGCTTTCAAGAATTTTAGGCTTTAAAATCTTTAAAATCTTCATGCATCTCCCTAAGGGACTCAATACCAAAATTTTAAAGTTGTATCTCATGCACTAACAAGTGTATTATACTCAATTCATCTGCTACCCTATGACTTTGTCCTGGCTTATGATTAATGGTGAAGGTAAAATTATACATATTCTCCACCCATTTCATGATCCTCTGATTTAGTTTAGGTTGATTAGTGATAAATTGAAGTACATGACTATATTTGTAAATGATAAAATATTTAGGTAGTAGGCAATGCCTCCATTTTTTAAGGCCTGCACCATTTCATAAAAATCCATGTCATATTAAGAGTACTTCCTCTTGTCATAATTGAGTTTATAATTAAATCAAAATATTAACATGCTCTATTGGATTAAAATAGATCCTATTTACACTCCACCTACATCACATTCTATTTGGAAAATCTTATTAAAGTCTGGTAGTTCTAGAATGGGCTACTCTATAGTTATTTGATTCAAATATTGAAAATTTATTTCAGATTTCTCAATCCATACAAACTTTTCTTATTTCCCCTAATAGTATTTATTATTAGATCATATATTCTACTAAATTTTTATAATAAATTTTTTATATAAACTTGCAAGCCCAAAGAAACTCCTTACCTCTCCAGTTGTTCTAGGTGTTGGTCAACATGATTGCCTTCACCTTGTCCTTGTCCATCTTAAGAATAAACTTATAAGTGATAAATAATAAGTACAATAGTTATTATTTCATGATCACACATTTATTTAGGTTGATTACCAACCTTTCCTCTTATAACCTTCTCATGACTAGATACAAATGATGCAGATGTTCCTCCTTACTAGGGTTGTAAAAAAGAATATCATTTAAGTAGAACACTAACAACTTACATATAAAAGGTATTAATACTTCATTCATAATCCTAATGAAATTACCTAGTGTGTTTGTTAATCCAAATGGAATAACCATGCATTCATACAAACCCCTTATTGGTATAAAGAGCATTTTTCCATTCATCCCCTTGTCTAATCCTAATATGATAATATCCAATTTTGAGATCAATTATTTATTAGTATATTTCTCCACTTAATAAATCCATAATGTCTTCCATCGAAGGGAAAGGAAACCTATATATGATGTTATACTTTTTATAGCCCTAGAGTCTGTACACATTCTCCACACACCTTCTTTCTTTGGCACCAACACTACAGGGAATACACAAGGACTAAGACTCTCTTTGATCATCCCTTTGTCTAAGAGTTCTTTTACTTGTCTCTTGATTTCTAAATTCTCATTAGGAATTATATTATATGCTAACTCTTTAGGCAGACTTGATCCTAGAAGAAAATATATGTGATGAGTAATATTCCTCACGGGTGGTAATGTACTTCGCATCTCATCAACTATAATTTTTTTATACTCTTCCAACATGTATTGAATCTCTTGAGGCAACTCATTCACTTTGGCAGTAATCCTAATAGTCCTAGGATTGATTACCAATGCCAACCCCAAATCCTCTTCATTCATAACATTTAGTGTCTCTTTCCCACTAAACATCACCATATTTCATCCAAATTATTTCTCACTCTCTTCATCCTTCATAGGTAGTAAGGTTTGAATAACTCAATCTTTTACCAATGCATACACATTTATTCTACCTTCATGGATTATTTTTCTATCATATTTCTACGGACTCCCAAGAAACACATTACAAATATCCATGGGAATCACATCACAAATGACCTTGTCCTTTTATCTTTCAAATTGAAATTCCACATAACTTTGCTCACTAACCAAAACATGCTATCCTTTATTCAACAATTATACTTTATATGGTGTGGGGTGAAGCAAATTATTTAATCTTAGTTTTTATACCATTTTAGTAGAAACTAAATTATCTATACTTCCTAATCTATTAACTTTTTGAAACACTTACCTTGGCACTTGTAAAAAGTTTTGAAAAGTTCTTTCATTTATGGTGGCTCTTTCTCCTTGGGTGTCTTGATCAACACTCTCTTCATAAGTAAAGATTATCCTACCTATGGTTCCTCGATACGTAATGGAGAACAAACACTCTATTCTTAATCATTCTAATTTATACTTTCTATTCCTTGATTTCCTTCTGGTTAATCCTCTAGACATTTCAAAGACCCATTTCCAATAAACTTGTTGTACTTGAAACACCTACTTATAGAACCACATAATCCTCTAGATATTATTACATAACCACCTCTAAAATATGGTGTTATACCTCTAAATCCTCCTCTTGAGATAGATCATTTTTCATGTGAAGTACTTGACACCCATAAACTTCTTTAAGAGTAAACTATACCTCCTTGTTGATCTCTACCCCTAAAACTTCTATCTCTACATCTATTTTATTGGTTTTGCTTCCTATTGAGTTTGTCCTTTACTTTTAAGGACAACTTGTAACACTCATCCAACATTTTTAGACTGGAAAGTCTCAATTCATCCTAAAAATAATATCTCAAACCGTTAAGATACCTAGACACCTTATCAATGTCATCCTCTATGTGACCTGATATGATACTCAACTTGTAAAACTCTTTAGTATATTCTCTTACTCCCATTTTTTCTTTTTTTGGTTTATAAACTTTCTATACAAATTTGTGATATAGTCAATAAGAAATAACTTACTTTTCAACTTGGAAACTATTCTATCCCAAGATCTAATATTGAATTTTCCTTTCTTTCTCCTCTCATCCTATATGTAATGCCACTATAGGGATGTGTGACCCTATAAATTTGTCCCAATAAAGTTCACTTATTGTTATTCTAGTACATCTTCTAAGTTGAAATACTTATCTAACTCTTCTATCCAATCAGTGAGTTCTTATCCACTGAGGTTGCCTACATACACTAGAAGATCTAGTTTGGGCTTGGATCCTTACCCTTTCACTACCTTTAATAGTCTTTCAATCTTTTGTTCTTTAGTTTCTCTCTCTGATTCATCTTACATATTTGGTGTATATGGATCTTCTTCATCTTGGTCACTAAAATAACATGTGACTAATCCTTTCATTTGATTGACCTCAATTGATGTGAGTCTTGCATGAAAGTTGACTCTAAGATTCCTTAACTCCTACAATATTACATCTCCCACTTGTATGATTGGTTCCCTATCACCTATTAAATTTTTCCTAGGTGGAATCGTGTCTCTACTTAGAAAATTAACCAAAAAATCTCAACTTTCCTTCCTGTAAAAAAATCTCACATCCTTCATTCACTTTTAAGTGTCTTATTTTGTCTCTGATGCCAAAATGATGTAGAGGTTAAGCATTTAAAACTTTAATCTCTCAATTTAAAGTTAATTAGTATAAACTACCTCACTTCCTTGTATCCTTTTTTCCCACTTTTCATATGGTAGATTGATCCTAAGAATATAAAGAGATTTTTTATTACCCTCTATTGAATACCTTCTCTCCAAAAAATTTTTGGACCAAATTACACTCAGAAATCACTTTTTCATCCTCTATCGAGTCCCAATTATGTCTCCCAAGGCCTAATTCACTCTCAATCCTCTACTTCCATATATAGAAGTTTTTCACAAGTCCAAATCCTTCAAAATATCTTATATTACATCAGTCCCCAATTAATCACCAAGTTTTGTGATTTTTGGAGGGTATCATCTCTTACACACTCAAATTTTGTTTTGAAACCTAAACACATGATTTACCTTGACTGTGTTAACACAAGAAGGAATACTTTAATATTTCAAGATTTCAAATGATTTTCACTCTTATTTGTTGATTCAATAAGGTCTGTACAAGATTTATATACTTTATTAACTCATTAATCCCCTCTTTCACAACCTCTCTTTGTCAATTTTCACAAGTTTTTAATTTGACTGTATGCGAGAACACATTCTCCTATAGAATTCTAGTTGATTTATACATAAAATAATTATGAAAACATCTAAAGAAATGAATAAATGACTGAACTTCAAAAATAGTGTGACAAACTTAACAACATACAATGATCATTATAATTTATTATTTAGTGGTTTTTTCTCCAATATTCAAACATACACAGTCATCTTTATTACCAAAAACATAGGAAAACAAGTTTTGCACCTTTTCTCTTCAAAATTTAGGATCTTCTTCACAATTTTATTGGAACTTGACTTGATAAAACTTATAATAATCCTCCTTATCAAGCATTCTATACTTTTTAATTATCCTATAAATTCTCTATCTGATCTTTGAATCCTCTAATGATCACTAGAGTGATAATTAAAGTATTTTAACATACATCAAAGTCCATAATTCTTAAGTTCATGATTTAAGACACATGTTATAAACACATGATACCTTAATGAGTTCATCCTAACAATATCATAAATGAAACATTCCTCAAAACACACATGAATCTCCTAAACCAAGCCTCAGAAGATAAAAATTCAAAAAGTTAGTTTTAGCGAGAAAAGCCAAATTTGAAAATTTGAACACCTAGAGCTAAATCCAATAACTAGAAATGAAACCTAAAGGTGATATAAGCATACTAAAATCAATTATACAATAAATAAATAAAAATTTGAGTAGGAAAACTAAAATTTTCAATAATTTAAGCCTAGGAGTGATGCTCCTGCATCACTCTTTATGACAATACTTTGGTTTTTCATGGCATCCTTTATTCTCAAAACAAACCGAACATTAAGAATAATAGAATAAAATTTACTATATATATACAAGGAACATTTTAATCTAACATTAAATTTCAATTTATCTAATAATTTTATTCTTCCTTTAATTTTTTAAATAAAAATAATAATTTTAATGAGTAAATGTGTCAGTGATTATATTATCTAATTTTATTTCTTGTATTATTAAGAATAATTGGTCAAAAATTTAAACAACTAGGTCCTAGCATAATAAATCCAAGCCCATTAAAGCCATTTAATACATTTTTTCCAATTTTGACCTCAAGGTCAAAATAGGATCCCTATAGTCGAATAATTGAACCTTAGGTGATTTAAGAGGTCCTAGTTGAGTCCAACATACCTTATTAGAATATGTTAAGGTAAGTTTCAAAATATTAAGGTAAAGTCATATTTTGGTCACATAGTTGTTTAGGAATGTCATGTGAAGATGAGTCATGGTTAAGTTTTATCATAGGTTATTAGGGATTGATTAATGTCATTTTATGTCATAAACATATTTTCATAATGTTTCATGATTTTTTGTAAAGATTGAAGTAAATGTTTTAACTTTAAGGAGTTTAAAATGAGTGAAAATGTGGATTTTGGCTAAAATTGATGTTTTTAAATGTTAACTAACTTAAAAATACATAAAATACACATTAAAAAATACTTTGATCAGTTAGTTAACTATCACACCAATTAGAAGGATCATGAAAGGTTAGATTCTTGATTTTTAACACTTATTTGAGGAGTTAGAAGTTATACAAACCTATTAGAGGGATTAAGGATGTTAAATCACACACTTGAAACACAAATAATTTATTTATGGTAGATTATAATAATTTTAGTATGTTATTTATCAAAAATAAAATAGTATATGTCGCTAGTGATACTATGGAAACCCTACTTTTTATTGGAATTAGACCACATAAACTATCTAAGAATTTTGGCCAACTTTTCATAGGTGGATTTGGAAGGGGCCCAATAGGTGGAATAATAAACATGAGTATAAGATAGAATTTTGGTTCAAAAATATAACTTACTTTTGAGTGAGAGTGGTTTGGTGACCTAGTACTACACCTTTTTCTCCACTCTATATATGAAAAAATACCACATCTTCATAGGGGATGTATCAAAGGTGAAGGGGATCAAAAAAATTTTAGTTGTTCCCCTTTGTCAGTCCACTTCCATCTATATTATATCAATCAATTGAGTAACAAAATCATATTTTGTTTATAAATAATTAAACCTTTTAAGACATATATGAATGTAAATCTTATGTTGTTAAAGGCTTGACTATGACAATAATTTAGAACAAAAATTTGAAATAAGTGATTCCATTAACCTTTCCATAAATAACAATTGAGAAGATAAAAATTACTTATCTATAATAAAATAGGTATTTACGTGCATCGAAGGATTGAAACAGGCTAAAGAAATAGGTAGATACCTTCCATTCTATGACTATGGTTGAATCCTAGTATTAGATACTAGTACCAATATAAGGACAGTAGCACCATGTGGTACTAGTGCCAAATTATGGTGTTAGTGTCCCTACTATAAGAACTCTATAGAAATTTTAGGGAAGCTATGGGAGGTTTTAGACATCTTTTAGGTCATTTTGTGTCATGTAGGAGTTTGCATACATCACTATTTTAGCTGAATCTCTTCTAAAACCCTAATGAGTACCTACACACATGAAACAACAACAAGATTAAATGTAAAAAGAAGGGAAACACTAGGTTATGGGATGACATGATTCCATATAGTATAAACCTTATTTTCCTCATTACTACTTACATTAACCCCAATGATGAGGGTCTCATATCATATGAATTTATCCCTTAAGGAATGTGCATAATCAACTTGAACAATATGATAGAATGACTTTCTCTTAGGCCCTTTTTTGATCAAGCATGAAATGTCTACATTTCATAGATGAGTATTATGCAGAGTATTGATTTGTACTATTGACTAATTTTATGTAATTATGTGCCAAAAAAGTAATTATTAAACATAAAATGACTTGTGAGGCTCTTTGCATATAAGGAACATTGATTTGAATATAAGACACTATTCACTAGCTGAAAAGTTGTAAAATAGGGATAGAAAACATAAGAGAAGGTTCAATATAAGGTTAGGACTAAAACATAGAAAAATTATTGTTGAACACTAAAGCCATAATTAGATATTTATGCCATATTTCACTACTATCCTAAAAAAGGTGCTAGTGTATGAAGGCCTAAAATAGAGATAAGACTAAAAAAGATAGGCTAGGTCCCCCCATGAATGGAAGGCCTAATATAAATCTAAGACCAAAATGAAAATGCAAATAAGGATCATATTCATCACTAAGATCTTCAGGTGAAAGTTTAAAAACATACATAATACTTACAATTATTTGACCAAATTATGGTGTTTATATTTTCTCCCCTTTTATTCTAATAATTCAATGAAATTAAAGTACTAGATTAAAAAAAAGAGGCATGCATACCTATACTTACTTGTGTGGATATGTTCTAGACTTGGCGCAATTCTTAACCATAGAAGTAGACAAGAGTTGGAGTGAAATATGTGAAGAGAAAATCCATAATATGAATGTCCTATGTACTTAATCTAAATGGTGCACTAAATCATAAGAAATAAAAACTTATTTTTAACTCACCCTAAAATATGTAATGAATTTGAGAATGTAAATCAAATTCATGAATAAATAAGGCTTGTTTCCCCCCACTCTAATATCGTAATTAAATCTAGATATGTAAATTGAATGTGTGGAGAAATAAGAATTGCTTACCCCCACTCTAATATCTAAATTGAATCTAGTATGTAAATTGGGTATGGTGGAAGGCTAAGGATTAAACACTATAAATGGTATTGTGACCCAAACTTGTGAAAACTTAGTGATATCCTACTGATGGTACTAGGTTTAACTTTATAATATGAAAATAAAGATCAGGGATTCATGATCTATATCATGCCTCATAATCTTGAATGTAGATGTGTATCTAAACATCTATACATATGAGTCAAAACTATATATATACATAGTTATAACAAGGTAGATCTATTTCTATGAATAATTATATATGAATAGACATGTGTATCTAAATATCTATATATTTTCATAGACTTAATGTTTAAATGGATTTATCTTAGGAGACTTGTGTATCTATGTGAACCTATGCATATAAATATATGTATATCTACGTAGACCTGTGTGTCTAAATATTTGTATTTGAGTAGAAATGTGTATATGTGTGAACCTATGTATTTAAATATATGTATGTCTCTATAGACCTATTGGTTTGAATACCTATCTATGAATATACCTATCTATCTAAGTGAACCTGTATATTTAAATATCTATATATTTATAACATGTGTGGCTAAATTTGTATCTATGTGAACCCGTGCATATGAAACTCTATATATATGAAGCAATATGCATGTATTTCACCCCTTTTGGTGAGAGAGTTTAGACTATGGTGAGGGTGTCTAACTAAAAGTGGTAATGATTGGTTATACTAGTGTTAATTATCATGTGTTATATTGTTTTAAGTTTGAATAGTTTGTTTATTGTGATGGAACTCATTTTTGAAATTGGTAATATGATTGACATTTTGTCTATATTGAGATTATGATGTAAAAATATTTGTTGTCATTTTATAGAGCTAAAAGTAATTAGGAGATTACTTTAACCAATATAGGGTGAGGCACATTCATGTCAAGTCCCACGTGTAAGAGATAATTCATAAATCATAGTTATGGTTCTCAAGATATCATGCTAGTAAAAAAATATTATTAGTTGGTGAAATTAGTGCACAAGATTATCTTTAATAAGGTGTCATTATATAAATGTGACTTAAATAAGTTATTTGATTAGTTTTTAAATTTATTTTAAGCATTTGAGTTGAGATTAGTTATTTGTCTGAGCTAGAGAATATGTTGAGGAGATAAGGAGCCACTTTGACCTGATATGAGGAAGTGGAGGCATAGATCCAAGTTGGGGAGATGGTTACCTTGGTAAAGAGGCCATACTATTTCTTATTTTTGACATTTAAAATATATTTTTAACTATATTTAGTTAAAAATTAATAATTTTAGGGCCTATTTGGGTATATTAGTCACACTATATTTATATGGGTGCCAGTGTCTAGGACTTGACACAAGTGTCCAAGATGTGGTGTTATTGTCTTGTATACAATGCTAGTGTCTAGTAGGCATGCATTTTAATGGTTATTGTTATTGAATGGTGTTTGACATTTGTCACTATCTAATGGTTTGATATTTTGCATTGTTGATGTCAAATTTATTTTTACTTTTGCATGTTGATGCACATATGAGAGAGTTTAGAATCGATAGATGATGGAGATCCTATGGTGTTTAAAACTATCAGATGTTGAGATGACCTTTCTAGAGAGAGTGGGTATAAGACATGTGGAAATAATAGATATGATGTCTTGGGATAAACACATGATGACTACACTACATGAGAGATGGGATATAGATACCTACACTATCTAATTACTGACTGGGGAGATGACTATTACCTTAGAGGTTGTGTACAAGATCTTGTAGTTACCTATTGTAATAAAGATTAAAGATTTTGATGATTTTAATTATTAATGTGAAGGAGAATTTATACAAATAAGAAATAGTTATTTAGTTTAATAACCTATAGTGTAACTACCAACCAAAACATTATAAAATAACTATGTAATATTATCACTAACACGTACACTAACATTCCCTCATTTATTACATTATTTTTAAAAATGTACCCCCCAAAAAAATCAAATTTCACCTTGCCAAGGGATTTGTTGAGTATATATTCTACTTGTGAACTTGTTGGGCGGTACTAGAACTGACTATGGTATTTCAAGGCTTATTCTTGAATATAGTTGTAATGGACCTCAATGTCATTTTCCTCTCATGAAATACTAGATTCTTGATAAGATTTAACACACCTTGAGTATTGTAAAAAAGGACTAGGGATGATCTTCAAGAATGTCTATGTAAAACAAAATACAACATAACCAAATTAATTGACACATAGCTCATTATGTGGCATTATATTCTACCTTTATGGATGAGAGAGAAACTACAAATTAATTATTACTAATCTTTCAAATTAGTCCATATCCAATATGAAAAATATACCCTAAGGTTGATTTCATATCATGAATAGATCCAACATAGTCTGAGTCTATGTATCCCTACAAGAATAAATTTTTGTTCTTCTTATATTCTATAACATAATCAACTGTAACTTAGACATATATCAAAACATGCTTCATTTCAACCCAACAAAACTTCTTTGGATCTTGCATGAATCTAGAAAGATAGTTGATAACAAATCAAATGTCTAGTCTAGTATAAGTCAAGTAAATTACACTCAGAAACAAGTTTCTAGTAGTGAGTTTCATCTACTTGAGGTGACTCTAGATATCAAGATAATTTCAAACCATTATCCATATGATTTGACATTGGTTTATAATTTCTCATCCTGTATTTCTCAAGGAGCATCTTGACATATTTTAATTGTGAGACAAATAATTTATTCTTCTTTTCTCATATATCCAATCCAAGACAATAATGAAGTAACCCCAAGTATGTCATATCGAAAGATTTATTCAAGTCATTGTTTAAATCTTAAAAAATATTATCTAAACTTATTATGATCACAAGATCATCCACATACACAAATAGAATGAAAACCTATGTTTTTTCCTTCTTGATATACAAATTTATATATGAGGGAATATAAATGAATCCATGCTACAATAAATGATCATCAATATTAATATACCATTTCTTTGGTGCTTGTTTAAGTCTAAAAAATGACTTAATTAGACAAGATACCTTATGTTGATGTTGTTCTCCAATAAATCCTTCCGGTTGGGTCATGTACACTTCTTTGAGATCACCATTTAAGAATGCAATTATAACATCCATCTATTGAATCTTCCATCCTTTTTATGTTGTGAGTGTGAAAATGACTCTGATGGTCTTGATCTTAGTAGTGGTTGTAAAGGTATCCACATAATATATTCCATCTTACTGAGCTTATCCATTTGAAACATGTTGTGCTTTATATTTTGTGATGGATCTATCTACCTTTTATTTTGTCTTAAAAATCCACTTTTAGCTAATGGATTTCTTTGCTATAGGTAAATCGATAAATTATCACATCCCATTTTTGATGAGGGAATCATATTCAAGATCCATGACCTTCTTCCATTGAGGTTGATATAAAGCCTATTGAAATGTATTTGGTTTGATGTTGCCAACTAATGAACTCATTAGTGTGATATTAACTTCATTTATCACCTATCTTCTAGTTTGAACTCCTGATGAAGTATCTGGATTAGAGAATAGGTGTGAGTCCTTGATGGTGCTTTCTAACTATTTTGGACATTGATGTTGGTACTAATTTAATGAATAATTACCTTAAAAATTTCAAAGATTAACAAATAATTTTCCTTTCATCTCACCTTATTTGTGACAATATTATTCATTCTCATCATCTAACTATGGGAATAGTTTATGAGAAGTGGTATGTTCAGACTGCTTCTATGATAATGATTCAAATTATGTCTCATCATAAACCACACATAAAATTTCATAAATATTATTTATCTTAGGATAGATGACATAATAAGATTTTAAGGTAGTACTATACCCTAATTGATGTCAGTAGAGTGTCTTAGGTTTGATCTTCTTCCTCTTTTTAGTAGGGAGACAGATATAAGATGTACAATCAAATACTCTAAGATGAGAGATGGAAGGTTTACAACCAATTCATACCTCCTATGGAATATTCTCTTCCAAGATGTTTATAGATTACCCAATGAGAATATATATAGATGTTGGAACTACTTTTGCCTATAATGGTGCATCTAACTTTGTATTTGAAAGTATGCAATGAGCCATCTCCATGAATGAATGATTTTTTTCACTCTTTTATTCCATTATTCTATGGTGTATATGGATCGTTTAGGTGTTTTTTTGATTATATGTTACTTCAATAATGCCAAGAATTCCATTGATGTGAATTCCCATCCTCGATCTAAGTGGATAAGTCGAATAGGTCTCCCTGACTAGGTGACAACAAGTTGGTAAAAGACCTTAAAATGAGTTAAGGCTTCACTTTTTTTATTAATATATAAGACCCATATATTGTGAGATAAATAATAATAAAACTATTGAAAATTATTTAATCCCTAGAAAAAGTAGGAAGCGATCCACATAGATCAATATTTACCACATCAAGATGATCCTTGGCTTGTGAAAAATTCATCTCAATTCGAACATTATGTTGTTTACTAGAAAGGCATATAGGGAATATAAGGAAAGAATGAACCAACTAAGGAAGTTTATAGACCATACATTTAGAGCTGAGATGGTATAAATAACTAACTAATATTTACCTATATTGATAATACCACAATGTTGTAGATTCTATCATAGAGGTAAAGAGATCAACATCATTAGATGAAACTGCATCTAAAGTAAATAATCAATCCAACAAAAAATATATACCAATGACATGAAATTATCATGATAGGAGATAGGATTTTGTGCCATTATTGATCATAAAATCCACTTTAAATTTATGATTCAAGATCTAACTTACATATGAGATTTATTTTTAAGATAGGTACATAGAGTACCTTTGAGAGTGTATAGGTTTGTATCTTCATAGGAATGGTGATAGTGTTAATTCTTTCTACAACATAATCTTTATCATCTATAATTATATATTGATCTCTATTGGGTTTAGTGATCTATGAATCAAATAGTTCCTTACACATTGTTATATGCTTACTCATACCAGAGTCGATTAACCAAACATTTCTCATGTGTGATGAGGTTTGGGAGACAAGAACTATGTCCTTATATGCATCATTTAATTTTGATTTTACACTTACCTCCTCTTTAAATTCATCATCTTGTTGATGTTGTGCCACTACATTTCTATGTTACTTCAATTATCAAGGACATCTTTTGGATTTATGTGAGTCATCTCTACTAGATGTGCCCTCTTGAATAGATGAGCCTTGTGTCAAGGCATTATAACAGCATCTATCAGTGTCATGCATATTGGTATGGTAAATATGACATCATATTTTTTCCTTAGATTTTTTATATTATTTCAATTAATTTTTTAGTCTTTTTAATAATTTTGAACCACATTACTTAGAAATTAGGGATTTATCCTCAAAATCTTCTTTTACAGATTGGATGGCTTCTTCTTGTTAAAGCAGATCAATAGTTATTTGAAAGACACTATTTACTTAGTGATTTTTAGTGTCATGATGAGCATGCAAAATTGAGAGGGGGTAGCTCTCAATGTGATCATAAACAATAACTTATCCTTGATCTTTTGTCCAACACAATTAATTTTACTTGTGGATTTGATACCTAGTGTAAGAATTCCTCAACTTTTTCACCATATTTCATACTAAGAATATGAATCTCTTTTTATAGATGGAGTATATTGACCTGATTATTCACCTTATATATGGTGCATAAAATATCTTAAGCCTCTTTTGATGTTGATGCATCCCAAATATGATGTTAAACCACTTCTATGACACTGAGTGTGATTAACATTACGGCTTTTACATTTCACTTGTTGGATTTAGTTTTTTCATTAATTCTAGTAGGATAGGTCACAAAACTCATGATGATGCCCCATAATTATTTAAGTCAAATAATCATTTAACATATTCATCTTTCATGCAATGAATTTGTTAAGCATAGAATATACTGAGGGGGGGTGGTGAATTAGTATATTATATATCTTATAAATCTTTCCTTTAACCAAATTCCACTTAATAAATCTTTCAAGATATGCAATAAAACTTAAAAAATAAACATCACACAAGAGAGAGACACCAGATATAACGTGGAAACCTGATGTGGGAAAAACCATGGAGAATCAATCTCAAATATATTCATGAGAACAACCCCATAGGAGCACCATACCCCTTTGCCAAGTATAAACCTCAGCTACAATTCATGAGAACCAACCAACAGGAGCTTCAAACCCCTTTGCAGAGCACCAACCCAGCACCTATTCATGAGCACCAACCCATAGGAGCACCAACTCCTTTTCCAAGCACCAACCCAACAACAATTTGTGAGCACCAACCCAGCAACAATTCGTGAGCACCAACCCATAGGAGCACCAACCCCTTTGTGTATACCACACACCTATCTCTCAATGTTTTTATCTCAATAAATGATAGATCAATACAACATCTCCTTCCTCTCTCTCACCTTTGCTCTTCTAAGCTAGATATAACAAATACAAATCATATTCATCTCTCACAATTGCTCTTCTAAGCTAGATATTACAATATCAAATCAACCTCTCACACTCATGTTACAAATGGCTACTCAAGCCTTTATTTATTGCTTTCTAAATGACCTTTGGCCTTCCCCCTTTGTGACTTTTCAATCCTCATGGAAAATGGTGCCAATCTTGGATGACCCTTCATATCCAAGAATTTAAAAAGTCATGTGGTGACCCTTCATGACCAAAAAAATCTTTCCCACTTTTGACCTTATCTTTGGTGACTTTTCGTATTCCTCAAAGTGTCCCTTCATGATAAATTCGGACTTCACTCATTTGTCTTCACTTCGTGACTCTTGGTATTCCCCAAGATGACTCTTCATGGGAAAATGCATCCCATCCTTCTTTTGTCTTTACCCCATGGCTCTTCGACTTCTCCATGGGCCCTTCTTTTGTCTCATATGCAACCAAAAATATATTCATTAATATTAAATAAATATTAACTCATATTAGCCAAGATATATTTATTACCAATAAAATTAAATGCAATGGGGCCTTTATCACCAATAATGCTAAACCTTTGACATCAATGACAATATTTCCAACAATCTCCCCCTTTGTCATTGATGGCAACCTCAATCTTGAAACTGCCACATCCTATCACCTACACATCCTGTCATCTAAAAACATATAGTAACTCCCCCTTACTGTAACAACCTGTACCTATTCCTTTCACCTATACCTATCCCTGTTATTCTCCCCCTTTGACATCAATGGCAAAGGGCCTACTTAGAGCTAACACTTAGCTTCCCCTCACTTGATGCTAAACATCAATGGCAGGAAGTAATAGAAATTATTCCCAACTCCTCTCGCATGTCTTTGAGAAGATATTTGATTAAAACATTGCCTATCCTTTGATAATTTACAATCAACTCATTTTAATATTTCCTTCTAATGTCACAACCTTCCACATGAAACTTTAAGGTGTATCCGTGAACACATATTTAACTTACACTCAAAATATTATGCTTACAAAACATTCTTAGCTTTGGTTCTACTAATATCCAAACTTAAAATACCTTTTCCAGCTACCCTGGTAGTGGTTTTATCTTCAAATTGCACTACGCCACCATTGATCTTCTTTACTCTTATCTCCTGTCATATGCCTTGAACATCCGCTATCAATGAACCATGGCTGATCTTTATTTCTTACATGCAAATCTGTTTGCACCAACATAGAATCTTCAAGTTGTTTCTTCTGCCATGAACATATCTGAACCTTCTTCCTGATGAATGGAACTTTGAAACTCTGATCCTTCTTCATTGAATCTACATGAGTATCCTTTTCCTTCTTTCTGAAACTATTATCTCTTTTTCAACATTCTAATTTCTTATGTCCATAATCATTTGAAACACTGCATATGCAAGAATCATTCTAATAGCCTCAAACCATAATACTAATGCAAAATTTTCTTCAAAAATCTATTCCCTCAAAAGATATACAAATTAATCTATCAAATCACCTTATTTTCATGCAACATAACCAAGACCCAATAGCATCCACCATGCTTCAATTTTTCTTAAAAGTGTCTCCTTGAAGCTTAGAAGAGACACCCCACACCAAAAGGGTCCTAGAAACAAATCTCAAGAGATTCCCACATCTCCTCTGTTTCTTCCTTGATCTTCTTGTGTTTTTATTTTAGAATCCATTTAAGCATGTATAACTTTTTTGACTTACTAGCCTTATCATTTATGATGTTTTTCTTTTTCTCAACTTTTGCCACTATCTTATCTTGACAAAGCTCATGCTCAAATGTAACAAGAGATTCTGCACAATCCTTCTTATCTGATTCTTTATCTACTATAACAAGTAATTCATTTTCATTCTTGAACTCAACCTGATCAAACTTTACTATTTTAGGTCTCCAAACCTTAATTTGACTCTTCTTATATCTTTTAGGAGCTTTGTAACCTTTGACATACTTTGAATATCTCTTTACTTTATTTTGACATAATCTAGTAATATGTCCAACCTCATGAAAACAAAAGCAAACAATATTTCTCATACCTTTTTCTTGAATGTGACTGAGATCTCCTTTTGACTGATTGCTTCTCCTCATACAATTTCCTGCCTTATGACCAACATGATGACAAATAAAACAATGGCTATGAAAAGAATTTGAAAACTTGAAAGCATTGGGCTGCCTGATCGGCTTCTTTGATTTGCCTTCAAACCCTGCATCCTTCTTTCCTTGGACTGATATTTCATGATCTTTCTCAACCTTGATTATAAGATTCTCATCATTATCCTTTAAAGAGCCTAACTCAACATTCAACTGATTACACTCTTCTTCTTTTGATGTTAAAATTGAAGTTGAAACCTCTAACTAATTCTTAAGATCCTGAATAAATATCTTATTTTCTTTTACTTCTATAGCCAACTTAGAATCCAAGATACACACCTGTTCTTTAAGAGCTTCAACCACAGATTTCAATTCTTGATTCTCCTTTTTTAGCTACTTGGCCATCTGTGCTTTTCCTTTGATCTACCTTCAAGCTGTTAAACCCTTTCTGAAGGAACCTGCTCTAATACCAATTGTTAAGCACGAAATATACTAAGAGGTGGGGGTGAATCAGTATATTATATATCTTATAAATCTTTCCTTTAACCAAATTCCACTTAATCAATCATTCAAGATATGCAATAAAAATTAAACAATAAAAATCACACAAGAGAGAGACACTAGATATAACATGGAAATCCAATGTGGGAAAAACCACAGAGAATCAATCTCAAATATATTCATGAGAACAGCCCCATAGGAGCACCATACCCCTTTGCCAAGTATAAACCTCAACTACAATTCATGAGCACCAACCCACAGGAGCTTCAAACCCCTTTGCCGAGTACCAACCCAACACCTATTCGTGAGCACCAACCCATGGGATCACCAACCCCTTTGCTGAGCACCAACCCAGTAATAATTCATGAGCACCAACCCATAGGAGCACGAACCCCTTTGCTGAGCACCAACCTAGCAAAAATTTGTGAGCACCAACCCATAGGAGCACTAACCCCTTTGTGTATACCACACACCTATCTCTCAATGTTATTATCTCAACAAATGATAGATCAATACAACATCTCCTTCCTCTCTCTCACCTTTGCTCTTCTAAGCTAGATATAACAAATACAAATCATATTCATCTCTCACAATTGATCTTCTAAGCTAGATATTACAATATCATATCAACCTCTCACACTCATGTTACAAATGGCTACTCAAGCCTTTATTTATAGCTTTACAAATGACCTTTGGCCTTCCCCCTTTGTGACCTTTCAATCCTTATGGAAAATGGTGCCAATCTTGGATTACCCTTCATATCCAAGCATTTGAAAAGTCATGTGGTGACCCTTCATGACCAAAAATGTCTTTCCCACTTTTGTCCTTATCTTTGGTGACTTTTTCATTTTCCTCAAAGTGTCCCTTCATGAGAAATTTGGCCTTTACTCATTTGTCTTCACTTGGTGACTCTTGGTATTCCCCAAGATGACTCTTCATTGGAAAATGTGTCCCATCCTTCTTTTATTTTTACCTCGTGGCTCTTTGACTTCTCCATGGGTCCTTATTTTGTCTCATATGCAACCAAAAATATATTCATTAATATTAAATAAATATTAACTCATATTAGCCAAGATTTATTTATTACCAATAACATTAAATGCAATGGGACCTTTATCACCTACAATGCTAAACCTTTGACATCAATGACAATATTTCCAATAATTTTTTCCCTTTGAGGAGTTGGGTATCGAAGAAAAGTAGTTTGGGTGCAAACATATTATTAGTTTTTATTTTTTAATTTTATTTTTTATTTATTTGTACAATATTTCACAATCTAAATAGTATTTATTATTTAAAAATTGTTTTATGTACAAAAAAGTGTACATTTTCAAGGATGAAAAGTAAAACATAAGTGGGATTGATATGCTTGTGAAGTCAGACGTGAACCCTTTTGTGGGCATTTATTTTCACATTCATCATCTACATCATAGCCTTCATTGATATTTGTGCTAATTTTTTGTGCATATCACTTCACATCAAATGGAAAATAGTCGAGTAGGCCTTGGCAAACTAATTTCTATAATTCAGGTTTTTCAATACTTTCGAGGGTATCTTACAGAACATAATAAAATCTAGTGCAATTGGTGGAAATCATTCAAACATACTACTTATGCATTGACACTTCATATTTACTTAGATTTCTTTGGCTTTTTAGGTGTCATTATATAGGTGATCAGGATTTTGGTATGTGTCAATAGACTTACATCTTCTTCTCCTGTCAATCAGATTTTGCTTTCACACTTCCTACATAGGCTCATATTCTAGTTGTGTCAAAGTATTACTCTATCTTAAGTTTCCAAGCCACATGATATGACATGATATATTTTCAGCATACCATTACTTT
This sequence comes from Torreya grandis, assembly GCA_037957365.1. NCBI lineage: Eukaryota > Viridiplantae > Streptophyta > Pinopsida > Cupressales > Taxaceae > Torreya > Torreya grandis. The sequence continues at coordinate 622,122 of JARHVA010006545.1, forward strand.
ATAATCTATAATAATACTTCTGCTACCTTTATTGGCTATCTCTACTAGCCATGTCAATAAACTTTGGTAGATTGTTTAGGTTGTTTGTATGTTCCAATATATTGTTGCACATCTCACCAAGTGACTTCTACACAGTTTTATATGATTGATGTGAGTTTTATCTTCTTGTTACAACATATAAAATAATTTACCAATCAAAATTACCTATCACTTTTACCAACATCTGAAGCTTCCTCACCTATGTCACTTTGAACCCAGATTTTAAGAAAACTAAAAGCTTTCATTGATTTTATTGATCAATTCAAAGGAGAATTTATAAAAATAATAAACATTTGTTAAGTTGAATAAATTATGGTGTAAATTCCAAGAATAACACTAAAAAATAACTAATAATGTAATAATAGTGCTAATAGCTACATTAACACCTATTTCAGGGCATAAATCCATATTATAGGAAGACATAGGTGTCTGGGCTTTACAATAGGCTTCTAAGTATTTCTATGCATATTAAAAGGAATAATTATAGAGGGAACCACATTGATATACTATTGACATTGATTATTACTACTGATGTTTTGTGATAGCAAAAAAATTTAGATATTTTATTATCTTCATTTGTGGTTGTTGATAAAAGTGGGGTATTAATCTCCTATAGGATCCATGAGATAGTTTAGGATATAGAGGAGTATGGTAATATATATTAATGGAGTAAGATGATTTTAGTCGACTATTATAGGTATTTATGCCATTTAGTGTATGATACATGTGTTAAATGGATTGGATCATCTACACTATTACACTATTAGGAATATGAGCACATAGTAGTGAGCAGGATTACGTTTCTTTTACAAAAAAATTAGTCCCACCCACATTCATTTGTATATTTGTGGAATAGGATGGCTCATGGGCCCAGTATGAGCATGATGCATTATCGACATGTGATAGATAGTTTGACAATTAGAGATATTATTTAGAGGCCCTATAAGGGATATGTGGGATGGCCTAAAGATGGTACATAGCTTAGACATATTCAAATGAGTTAATGAATACATGACCATTGGATAATTTTTATGATCATTTCCAATATAAGTGAGTTATGTGATAGTTTAGTGTGATTTAGTATGTTTCCCTAGAAAGAAGGGTTTGGTTAAGGATTTATTAGTCTCCTACAAGGCTAGGTAGTAATCCTAGGCCATCAAATTTTGAGTTATTCCCCATTCCTTTGATCAATTAGGATATTATTATTGACATACCATATGTAAATGACATATAAATCACTAATTCCTATACATCTTGGTGGAGAAATCATAGATGGGAAACTCTATTTCTCAGAGGTAGGATTATTATAGAGGCTGTACTGAATATGGATCCCCTTAGGGATTTTGATGGTAAGTTATAATATTATGGTTTTATATTATATGTATTTGGTTACTCATTTACTTGATTAGGAATCTAATTTATTGCATGTGTATGTGCATGTTTAGGTGATGATGAGTACTAAGAGACTACCATCAAGTTTGTACTCTAAATATTGATGAAGCATATCCATGAGATGTCATGGAAGATGGATTATTATAGCAGGTCAATGATGTTTATAGTGTTCATTCCCATGTATTTGATTGAGTTGAGATATCTACTATGGTATATATATTATAGACCATGCCCACACTCGATTCACTAGGTGAGGCTAGTAGTCAAATGATAGAAAACTACATATATCTACAGTGATAACATGTAAAGTGTATGGTTGAGATGGGTGAGAATCATAATAAAGAGAGAAGACATAGTCACTAATATAGATCATAGAGGGAGTGTATATCCTCCAATTATAAAAAGGATATGTCTGAGAGTGAGAGTGAGGGGGGGTTGGTCATAGTATCCATGTACGCATTACTAAGTGATGTACTATGATTTTATTATAACTATATTCTGAGTTTTATATATGGAGGTTCATTGATATATTGTCACTATGTATATTGGTACCTAGATGTGGTTATATTATATGTTTACATGTGTTTAATTGTTTTGATTATTTTAAATGGTGATATTTTTATATCGTAGTTTGTCTAAGTAAAGGTAATGATTTTTTTATCTATTTAAAAATGTTTAGGGTAAATATATATTGGATTAGGAATGTTATTTATTATTATAGATTTTATATATGTTTTATAATATATCTACATGTAGATCATGTGATTATAGTATGCCCTATCTGAACTTGGATGTCATGGAGAACCAATAAACATATTGCTCATGTTCTGTCAATGTAAAAGTAGAATCTAGAACTAAAATTGCGTGTGATACACTGATAATGGCTAGGTGTTTATACTCTATAGAAAATAGCTTGATTAGTTGGTGTGCTAAAAGTATATTCTGAGGTCTGTGATCTTTGACAAATATCTTACTCGATGTTCAAACTAAGTTTGTATTTTAATCCATGTAATTATTTCCAAATATATTGATAATTTTTCAAGATAAAGATATGATCTAATATCTTTAGTTGTTTCTAAATATCTAAATAAGTGTTTGAAATGATGATGTTCTATGATCTATGTAATTATTTCCAAATATTATGATTGGTGTTAGAATCAATGTTGTGTATTGATCTATGTAGTTGTTTCTAAATATCTTGATTGGTGTATGAACTAATGTTGTGTTCTAATCGATATGAACTAGATGACAAATTTTCTGACCTATGGTTAAAAATATCACTCATAAATAGGTATCCTAGAAACCACATGGCTAATATGATGAGTAACTAATGGCTCTTCAAAGGGAATGTCTTAGGATAAATCTATCATAGATGAGTGTGATCTAGAAAAGTGTAGAGACTGAGATGTTGGTGCCTCTTGTGTGAATGTTATAATTCCTCAATTGACATACTTTTTAATAGGGCTTAAATTGTATAACAATGATCATCTAAATATCTATTTATCTAATGAAAATTATAATATGGATTATTTTTTACCATGTGCAAATGGTATGCTAGATGATTATTAGTAGGAGGGAGGTTGATGATCTCCTTATATAATAATTTAAGTAGTATGTCATGAGGCCTATCCCTATATGAAAATAATAAAACCCATATATGTGTGTCTTATGTTATGTTCATTATAGGATGTTCTTTGAAAAGTGTCTCTTTATCCTTGTTGAGGATTTTTATCAATTTTTTAGCTCCATTAGTTTCTTAACGAAAAATGAATTAGGTTCTTGTAACATGTTAGATAATTGGGGATCTAAGAGATATACATCTAAATATTCCTTTCAATGTGTAATATCTAGTACCAATTTTTATTTTAATACTATGGTTTCATTATATAGATATTAAAATAATTTTGATCTCTGATATAGTAATTTATCCTTAAGTTGAAAAATTAGGCCTCTAACAAGGATGTATTATACATCTAAATTTGTTGGTTGGTAAATTAATTGACACATGATTTTAATATTAAAAGGTATTAAATTGTTGGTTTTATCTTACATTGGTGTAATGAAATTAACATCTCACATGTGACTCGACGTCTATTATTATGTATGTAGTTCCTAAGAAAGCCTATTTCTAACCCCTCATATGTATGTAGTGACCAACTAAGGATTGTACATTCAAAATAATTTAGTGCTCCCCCATATAAGGACCTTGTAAATAATTGTATTAGAGTCAAATTATTGGTGGTTTGTGCCATATATTTCTCATAAGCATGAAGGAGCAAGTATGGGTGTCTATTCCCATAAAATATAGGTAACACTAGTATCTAAAATCTGGATAGTAACCTTTTACTAGATATTTTTCATGGGATAGGAGTTCCATGGATAAAATTCTCATCATCATAAGATTGGTATGATTTAATATCCAATGTGATATTGTGTACTAATTTATGCAAAGTACCCATAACATGCATCAAAAATTAACACTTATGAATGTATATTATCATCATCAAGGGGTTCATTTAATGCTTGAATTTAATTATTTATCATAGCCATTGGTACATTGTATTAGAAACCATTTTTAGGGAGGGTTGGTTTTTTCTTTGTAACATTTAGAGGTGTGATATATGGGACCTAATTAGAGGGAAATGAGCTATCACCCTCATTTAGGTTAGTTTGAGAAATAGGTGATACTATAGTAAAGAGGGTTGGGATAGATTTATTAGTGTCTCATATTTTGTTAATTTATAAATAAGTATCACATGTTAATTGAATATAATGTACTTTATTCTCAACTAAATGTAAATTATGAACATAAGAATGTGTGTGTGTGTGTGTGTGTGTGTGTGTGTGTGTGTGTGTGTGTGTGTGTGTGTGTGTGTGTGTGTGTTTATTTTTAAATGTGACCTAGTATTTATTTGAACAATAGAAATAGGTGAAGTAGGAAAAGACCTAGAAGGTGTAGAATATTATCCTCTTCATATCATAATCATAGTAATCATCATTATCCCAAAGTTTATCAAAATGAGAGTTTAATTCACTTGTAGAAGTAAGAGTAGAAGAAGTGTCATCGACATTCTCACCAAGAGAGAGGTTAGGAGAAGATTTTAAATTTTTACTACTATAAAATGTGTCATCATGTATGGGTGTAATGCAATGAATTTGGTCATTATATATGTGATGAATGCAATAATTATCATCACTTTAAATCTAGGAGTCAAGGGTAGATGAATTATAAATCATGTCTTCTTTTTGCATATTATTTCATGTAGGAGAAGAGTTGGAGACATTTGAATTATCAATTCTTTTGTAAAGAATCATTGAAATGAGTTCAAAATGTAAAATAAGGTGATAAAATAATTCATATACCTTAGTTTGTGCATTGATAAAATGTGTAATGTCATTGGTACATGTTTTTTAAAATTTAACTAAGAAGGGTAAAGGAGATGCATTTTTCTTATTTAATTTACTCGAATCATGTAAAAGTGGATTTTGTGTATTTCACTTATATTGATTTAATTTTAATAAGGAGTTAGAGAAATTAGTTTAAAACCTATGATCCCATTGGAGCAATGCACTACCAACAAGAGGGTCTTTTGCCATTACATTATTAGGTTAATTTTGAGGTGTAAGATAAGAGAGAGAGGAAAGATAAGATTATTTATATAATATATCCTCATTTACATTTTCATTATCTTTCTCATAGTAATCCTTATATCCATCATTATAAAAATAATCATAATCATCATTATAAATGAGTTCATTGTTATTTTCTAATGTACAATCTAGAAAATTTGTCCATTCATTATTATAATAATGAGAGAAATTAAAAAACTCATCAATTATGTGGGGGTAGAAGACTTCTTAGATGCCATTTTAAACTTGCTAAAGAAGATAATGTAGACAATGAATAACAAGTAGACAAGAGGTAAAATGTAATTTAACAAAAGTATATGTGCAACTAAGAAATTTTTAACCAAGTATGTAATTGAAAGTAGGATTGTAAATGAAACCCTAATTGCTAGTACTTGGGTGTGTATGGACCTAGTATGTGGATATAGGGTTTTAAATGAGGGTTTTTTGTCAAAATTTAAATTACATTAAATACATGAAACCCTCATATAGGATTAATTTAAATAAGCTAGGTTATACTAAAAATCAAGAAAAATAAAAGTTTATAACCCTAATTTAGTGCATAAATTTTGTAATAACATATACCTTAGGAAAAACTAGGGTTTTCATTAATATTCGAATTATGTTAGGTTCACCAAAGGTTTTATCATTTTAATACATAGATGAATATAAATACTATGTTGTTAAAGGGATGAGTATGAAAATAATATGGAATGAAAAATAGAAATAACTGGTTTAATTAAGCTTTTCCAAAATAGCAAGTGAGAAGAGAAAGAGTATTTACCTAGAATAAATCAGGTCTTTCTATGGATTGAATAATTAAAAGAGGATATATAAATGAGAAGACACCTTCTATTTTGTGTCTATGGTTGAGGCCTAGTCTTAGATAGTAGTGTCAATATCATGATACTATCACCATGTGGCACTATTATCCAATTATGGTACTAGTGTCCATTTTATAAATACTATTTCAAAATTTTAAGGAAGTTACACAAGGTTTTCGTGGTCTTCTAGGTGGTTATGTGTCATTTGGGAGCCCAGTTGTGTCACTATTTTAGCTTAATCTCTTTCACATCCCTAATGAGTATTTACAAGTATGAAACAACAACTAGCTCAAATTTAAAAGGAAAGGGAAAATTATTTTGTGGGATGTTACGATTGTGTGGAGTATAACCCCCCTTATCCTATTGGGTCTATATTAAGCCTAATGTTAGGGTTTTTAGATTTCATGTAATTCTTCCTTAGTGAACTACATAAGGAACTTACACTTTATGCTATAATGAATTTTTCTTAGGCCCTTTTTAGGTCAAGCACATAATATCTAGATGTGATAGATGAGTAGTATATATAGTATTGATATGTACTATTGAATGATTTTATGTAATTATGTTCCAAAATAGTAATTTATAGATGTAAAATGCCTTTTTAGGCTCTTTATATATAAGGGACATTGATTTTATTATATGACCTTATTTGTTGGCTGACAAGTTATAAAAGAGGGATAAAAACATAATAGAAGACTCAATATAAGGTTAGGACTCAAACATGGGATAAAATGACCATAAAACACTAGATCCATAGTCAGACACTAACACCTCATGGTGGTATTTTCTTTAAAATGGTGATAGTGTCCTAGGGCTTAAAATAGATATATTACTAGGTAGGACATGCTAGAGGCCCCTCTGACTAGGAGGAGATGACTTAGGACCATTGGGTGTGCAATATATAATGAAAATAAGATATAATAAAAATCAAAAGAATAAAAATGGCCACACAAACAAGGACTATATTCATCACTAATAACTTCATGTGATATAAGAATAAAAGACAATATTTGTGGTTACTTGACCAAATTAAGGTGTTTAAAATAAAAATGATTTTTATTACACTACAACATAGATATGAAGCTACATAAAAAATGTCCAAATAGTGCACAACTTCCTTGAAATACTTTTATTTCTTTTCCAAAGTGAGGAAGGTGTCATCTGTAAATTTTTCATTAATGAGTTAAGAGGATCAATTATGGAGAGTAATACCTTGAACAAGGCACTACTTGATTCGATGAGTTAACAATTACCATCAAGATTCAAAATACAAGACAAACAAGGCTAGGGTAAAGGGAAACCATGAAAAATGGATAAATATAATTCAATTCAGTTAAATTTGAGACCATTTTTTATAGTGATACAAGTTGAGCCATCCAAAAAATATTTTTTAACCACTGAAATAAAGAATCATCAAAAGCTAAGGTCTTGTATCATTGACAAAATCAAAGACAATTTAGTCATCTCATATTATTTATATAAATCAAGTTCAATATGTATGGCTCTCTTATGAGAGGATGCCACACCTTCTATACCCTCCCAAAAAATAATAAAGTTTTCAATAATGTATCTACTTTTGAAAAAAAACTACATTTCTCAGATCTAATAATGGTAATAAGGATGAGCCAAAGATGGTTGGCTAAATTTTTATAGAAATAATCTTGAAAGATATATTCACAAAGGTAAATAGGTGTTATCTAGTAATGAGTTCTATATTTCATGCTTTAGGTATGAAATTAATGTTTGCATGATTAAGAAGAGAACCCAATGCTTTTTGATAAGTTTTTTTTATATAAGATCATATTGTGACCGAAAAATTCCCAGGGAGATTTATGAAATTCACAACGTAATCCATAAATTCCCACTACTTTGTCACTACTCATGTTATGAATAGGATAGGAGAGATCATGAAGTGTGAAAGGATCAGTATGTAGTTATTTCTCTAAAGTTTTGAGTTTTCAAATAACCACATTGAGTCATTCCTATAAGACTTGATCCCTATCAATTATTTCCTCATTATCTTGAAACATTAATTTATATTAGTAAAAAAAATAAGATGATATGTTAGGAAGAGCAGTCAATCTTATATGGGATGACATGATGGTCTTGATTTGGTCTCAAGTCTATTTAGTTGTGAGAGTATTAAATAATTACTTTGAAACCTTATTTCCAATTTTTAATAAATAAATGTGAGCATGACGTTGTTCCCCCATTAATGCATTAAGATCAACCACTTTGAGTTGGTGTTTAAGATCATAAACTTGGGTTTAAAACTATAAATCAAAATGGTTGTATTAAAAAATAGGGGAAATCATCTTGTAATATTTGAGGACAAAATTATGCACCCAATTTGTAACATCTTAAATATTATTTCCATAATGGCAGAAAAAGGTGATGGTGTAATAGATAAAATCATTCCACCACTCTATCCAATTGGCAACAAAAGGTGGACAATGAACAAGATTCCATATATATAAAGTGAGGTAGATAGTGTCCTCATGGCATGGGAGGGAGGTGTTGAAAATGAGTCATTACTCAAAATATTTAATGGACTATTTCTCCACACCACTTTTTAAGTGACCAAAGAGTGATCTAAGAGAACATGTTCTAGATGTATATATACATTATTTCCATTAATAGTGGAATTTCATATCAAAGATACATATTTGGATCCATTGGAAACATGTAAAACCTACACATGACAGTCCTATAAGTGAACAATAATGAAACTCATTTATTTTTCCACTATATAATTTACTAAAGCTACAAATAAATAGGGACGATGAAAGAACAATTTACACAAACATTGTAACTATTGGTTTGAGAGAAGAGTTAAAAACTCTTACATTAGATGAATACTTACAATTAAGTGAAAAACAAGAAGTAGAGAAGGAGTTGGTTAAGATAAAATCAAGGAAAAAATAAAAATTACAATATAGGAAGGAAAATAATATCTTTTAATAATAAAATATATAAACAAGTCAAATTTAAATATAGTTTAAAATACAAAGGAAGTACTTGGAGAAGATGAAACAACAACAAGAAATGGAGGATATAGGCTTCAATATGAGAAAGATGGGATTGAAAGGGAGATGAATAGATAAATATTTCTAATTAGTTAATAAAATAATCTTCCTTTATAACAAAAAAATTTATTGGATTTGTAAAAATTTTAGAATACATAATTTACAAATGCCCCTAGTTTTCAAGCATGTATCCCCTCTTATCTTACAAACCAAAATTTGTTTCCTTCTTAAAAAAAATATGAATTTTCTTATCTCAACAATGATGATTTATACCACTTTAAAAACCATGAGTTTTCATACAATCTGAGATCAACATCCTACTTCATATCCCACACATGTTAATAATTGAAGATAAATGAAGTTGACTCATACAAGTCAGTTTCAATTTCCTTCAACAAGTATTATTAACACATCATGTACACCCCAGAAAGGAGAAGGGAACAATAACGGTCAATATAAAATAAATTACTGAGACACCACATAGTCTTTAATAATAATCCTCCTTAAGTATAATATAATAAAATTTCACTTACAATAACATGACAATACATAAAAAAAAATTGATTTAAGTAAATTTTTCTTAAAGTAATAAATTGTGTCCTATGTTAGGTAGATATTATGTTTCATATGTATGTAAGCATGTTTTTTGTGAAATCTATCTTGATATCAAATTTCAAATTTATTTTAAAGTGATTGTTTGATCCTATTGTAATAATATTCGGTAGTAATTTTTTTCATGGCCTCATACATACCCAATATATTTTATCTATTTTTTCTTTTGTGATCAATGGATACAAATCTAGTGCAAAATTTTTATAATATTTTAATTGATTTCCATTTTGATTCATTCACCATGTTATTCATTGTTCTTTGAGCTAATAATTTTTAATTTTTAATTCTTATATGTATATCTTATATATGTATGTGTGCACATGTGTGTGAGTACCCCCTACCCACCCTCACTCCCTTCCCACCCATCCCGCCCTCCCCCCACGCCCCTCTGACACACACACATGTATATTTATATAAATTTACACATACATTTGTGTAAAATATAGCTATTTACATATGTGTTATATGTGTACACACACACACACACACACACACACACACACACACACACACACACACACACACACACACACACACACACACACACACACACACACACACACACACACACACACACACACACACACACACACACACACACACACACACACACGTTCCATTCATGTAATTGAACTATATGTGCGTCTGAGGATACACTACCTTGTTCTAATATACAGGAAAATTAAATTTAATATATATGCATAAATTAAATCAATGAAATAATTAAAAAAGGTTCATTACCTTGGTAAGGTTGGGATAAACCTCAACATAAAAACATGATGAATTTATTCCTCCTCTCTTGCCTAAAAATAATCCAAATATGATGTTTTAAAAAAACTATTCAAATATTACTAAAATAAACCCTAATGTCCCTTTCTATTTTTATTAAATCCCTACATTATTAATTAAAATGTTATTCAAACATTAATTACAACCCCAATTTATCAATAAAAAAACATAATGAGATGAAGTAGGAAAAATGATTCCTAATAATGAATTATGTTAAAAAATAAAACATAATATGAAATCATTTTTAACACAATGCTTCAAAAGTGATGGTGGCATGCTTGTGATTGTATTTAATGTTGTGATTTTTACCTTTTTCCTCATTCCTCTATTCCTTCATGTCCATCTAAAGGTCAATTGGATTGGTGGCCCATATAAAACAAAATTCTATTAGGGAATGTCTATAATAAGTCATGAAAACACAATGACAAATTAGATGGAAAAATTAGTATCCTATGTTAGGACCTGATCTTCATAATTATTTATAGATTAATAAAATATTCAGTGCAAATTAACTTCATAATTTGGTTGTATTTTTATCAAAATTGATGCTAAATTAACTTAAGGTGTGTGTATCTAAACATTCCATGAAAGTTGATAAATAGTCATAATGATACATGGTGGTTTTACTAGGGATTATAAAACAATATATATGCATTTGCCTTGGGTTATATAAAACTTGTTAATGAATTTTTTTAGAATATTTCTTATGCTAAAAAAATTGGGAAGTTTAAAAGATAGAATTAGATATGTGTCTTAATTATTTTAATATTTTTGAATAAATAAATGGTATTTTGAAGTACTACCTGTAGACATCTAATTCCTAACACCATTTGTGTTGAAATTGTCAATCTCACTCAAATTACACCCAAATGCACATTTTAGGCTAAAATACATAAAATACCCTAAATGGTTTAAACTTATCATTTAAAATTGCCAATTTAGGTCAAAGAATACCTAAATGGGATACTGCATTTGATGGTCAAGCTAACATTGATCAGATCATTTCAAGTTAGAATGTCAATTTTACACCTGGGTGACTTGGATTAATCTCTTCTATCAAATCTCTTACACAAGACATGTGCCCTTGTTATTTGGTGTTGATAACATCCTAAATGGGAATACAGTTCCAATTCATCTAAAATCACCTTCCAATTCCTCTCTTGTCAAATTCTGACCCAATAATATGAATTTATCACCATTTTGATTAATTGAGGGCTAATTTCCAAAATATTTGCACAAATGTTGATTAACCTTGTTTAAGTATAATTGATCCAAATCAAGAGCTTAAGTGGATTTTTCATGAGATTTATTAAATATTTCTTTTTTGAAATTGATTTCTATTAACTGCATCACCTAATGAAACCATCATATTGGGTGGCATCCATAAGCCATAAATACATAAAATATCAGGATTATGGGTCTCCCATTCCTCATTAAAACCCTCCATGCCTCTTCAATGCCCCTCTATCCCAAATATTTATGAGGGATGTTTATGGATTCAATTATATAGTTTGATTAATTCATGGCCACACATCTCAATCTTGAGATGGATGGTCATGGTTGATCCAAATCAATCTAAAAAATCTATAAATAGAAAGGCTGCGAACATCATTTTTAAGATTGAATATTTCAAAGTTATAATGTTAAATTGTTTCCACAATCCTTTATATTTGATCATTTATTTTATTTTCAAGCTTCATTAATAGACTAGTTTAGTGATTCTAAATGATGAGTCTTAGTTTTAAAAAGAGTTCTTGAGACATTAGAGGATTTGACCACCATTATAGTTGAAGACAAGAGCTCTTGATTAAGGGAGAACATGATTTTGAGCTACATTGATATGGTGAATCCATTTGAGAAGGTTATATGATTATTCTTTCTTTCATTTGTTTCTTGATATCCTTTGTAACTCCCACTTGTATAGATAGGATTAATTTGGTTTGTTATTATGCATTCTTCCCTTGATTTATTGGACTAGTATTTAAATAATCATGTTATGTAATCCTTTCTACATTTTGGCATGCTCAGTGGAACCATTATCCACAAATTTGGTCACAAAGATATTTTAAGCAAACTACTAATCATTTATATGTAGGATCATAGATTTGGAGGGCCAAAAGAGTGAAAATTTAGCTTAAAATTTCATTTTTTTATAATCATATTTTTGTTTTTAGAAGCCTCAATTTTGCTGTCTAGAATGACATCACTATTACATAGTTGAGATTTTTTGTAACTAAAATCACTATTTGATAAATAATTATTTCATATAATTGAGAAAAGATATCATAAGGGTAGTGATATCATTATTTTGTGTAGTGATATCATTCCTCTAGGAAGCGATATCATCATGGCAGTGATATCATCATTTGTGCAGTGATATCATGCCTCTAGTCAATGATATTGTATGTCTATGCAGTGATTTTGTGTTTGACTATGTTTTTCTATCTGTAATAGTGATTTTGTCTACAAATAATGATTTTTTTCATCTATGTAGTGATTTTATAGGTAAAATAGTGATATTGTGTTTTCTTTTTGGTCTAGCCAATAACAATGATTTTATTGTCTGTACTTATGATTTTGTAGGAAACAATGATATTGACTAAGTAATTTTAATTTTGTAACAAAGACCTCCAATTTTTTATCCTTTCATTTGTAATTTAGTTTCAAAGCTAAAGGATACTCTAACTTTTCATTGCAGGACCAATCTTGGGAATTTAAATAAAACATGTTTTAGACCACCTTTTGCATGCTTTAAAATGAATTAGGAACCTTATTTTGGTGCATAATGAAAATTATATATGCTTAAGTGAATGATTTTGATAAATAGGCTTTCGAAGTTACAAATTAAGAGCAAGGGGTCAATAAAACATCACAACATATTTTTTTTGGGTTTTAAAATTGAACACACTTGTCAATTCTGATTTTTAATAGCTATTTAAATTAGAATTTGCTTAGAAAAATGAAGTTTTGCATGTGTATGTTATTCCATTTCTCCCTTTTAGGGAACCCTTAGAATAAAAAGCACCATATTTATTACAAAAATCCTATTCCAAGGCTTAGAAAGAATGTCATCTAAATCACTCCCAAAAAACTCATCATAATTTGGGTGACCTTGAAAATGACCCTAAAGACTTTGTTTTTATGTCTTTCATTTCATTGCATCTTAGCTTGCAAGGGGGATGCCATTACCTCCCATGAGTTATTTAGGTAATATTTTACCTAGGGTTTCACCTCTTGGCACTGACTTCAATCATTCACACTAGGATCAAAGGTTTGAGTGGTTAAAGCACATTCTAGTGTTAGAATCACACATAAGAAGTATTTGTACTTTGGGCATCATGATACATTGAGCAAACAATAGGATGTAGTGGTTACAAGAAGGACTAGACCTTTTTGAAACAAGTGAATAACTATGTAAACCTAATTTTCATGATTTTATTTTTCATCATTTGACGTGAAATTCAGTTTGTAATTGATCTCCCTAAAAACAATCAAAAACCAATTAGTTTAGTTGACCCCATCTTGTCATACCTTATCAGTTAGACTTAAGATTATTATTTTTTGTCATTAGCTTCCTTGGTCTTGATTTGTGTCTAAAACTTATTTTTACCATAACAAACTTAACCAAAGCATATTGTCCTCAATTTTCTTGAGCAAGGGATGTGTTACGTTGTCAAATTGGAAATTTCCTCTTTTCCTTGTTTAAATTGTTATCAAAAGATTTTGTGTCATGTCATCCATCTTTGCACAGTCATGATACCCAATTGAGTCTAGATATTTTACCATATTTATTTAAGTCCCTCATTTATTATTCGTATTTGAAATTGAATCTTTCTAGGTTTTAAAGGTTGATGTGTTAAATTGGGTTCGCCATTTGCACACTAAACTTGTTCTAACTTTGGTTTAATTCTCCATTTGAATTGAGGGCCATTTGTTAGAATCAAAATCACATTATCATCTTGGTGGACTTAAGTCATCCTACATACTTCTCATGCTTTAAGCCATAGAACATATTTTATCCTACTAGAAACATGTGGTGACATTGTTCCACCTATTTGATCTTAGCTTTGTACTTAGTAATTCATGTCTATTTTTACATCTTGAGTTTCTTAGTTAATTTTGTCTTCTTCATAATTTGGAGAGATTTCCTCTAATTTTATAGGGTAAAATCATCACAATTAAAACTATCTTTTATAGTATAGGTGTATCACAAAAATTTAGGATTTGGTGTACTAGTTTTCACCTTGGGTCTTTGAGTTACCTTTACCCTCTACCAATCTATATGGTTTCAGATTCACCAAAAAATGAGTAAATTCGTGAACCAAATCTTATAATTGTGTGTGGTTCTAAGTCACCCTCCTTTAGTCTCTTTGGTACCCTAGTTATTTGTTTAAAGAGAGCCAAATCATACCTTGTTTTAACGTTTACAAAACATTGATCCAAACCTAGTCAAACGTAGTGAATAACTCTTTTTAGACATGACTCAATATTTCACTTGTGGTGGGGCCTCTTATGGCCTTAACTATGGGGATGAGGAACTTTATGATGGTCAAGATAACCCCATTTTTTTAATGACATCCCCCTAATAGTAGGATCTGAAGATTATTACAATGAATATCAATATGAAGCACTTCTTAGGTTTATAAAATCAGGTGGTAGACTACCATCGGACTTTCTTATAGAGAAATAACATACCTTAGTTAGAGAAGGAGAATAATGATGACAAGAGAAATATTTTGCAAAAAAATACATACTTTATTCTTCTAACAAAGGAAAATACATACAAATATAATCAAAGCCCACAAATCTGGATCTTCTAGCCAATATCCAATTAAAAATTCAATGATATGTGGATCAACTTGTCAAAAACTTAATTGACTCATTAGTTGCCACTTTAATTCAAAATTATGCAACAAGAATTTGATTAAAATATAACCATAGTGGATGAAGATAACCTAAACAAGAAGTTAAAGTCACATGAGATCTTAGAAAATGTTCCATTTGACATGAAATATACACTCCTGAATCATCAAGAACCTCTTGTTACATTACCAAATAAGAGATCCAAACATTTAGTTTGAATTGAGGAAATCCTTAAAGACAATTTGGATAGTTCAATCCAACCAACAAAATGATTAGTAAATAAACACAAAACTATCCCAAGTTATAAGGTACTAAATAGTCGAATTAAGGGAATGTTTTACAATCCAAAGATCAATGGTCTATTTTATTGATTCTAGGAGCAAATCATAACCAAATCATGGATTTAAAGGTATACATTCCTTATAGATCTATAGAAAATCAGGGGCACATTCCACCCCAATAACAACAAAACTAGGGCTACATACCACCTCAACAACATCTTATCCCATCCACAAATGCACAAAACATGTAAGAGGTAAATTCTATGAAAGAAATTGTTCAAATATTGGAGACAAATAATATAGTTAAAAAGTACAAATTTGATGAGATATGTCCATATCTATTTGATTTATATATTCTCCAAAACCTCTTTCCACCTCATTTTGAGGCACCAAAATTTGATAAATACAAAGGAAAGGGATATCCATGTGAGCACATAGAGGCAATCTTTGTCTTATGTCAAGAGGTTGCTTATAGTAGTACGTACTTACTTTGATTGTTTCCATGAAGTTTAATGGGATAGGCTTTAGATTGGATACTTAAACTACCCAAGGGTTCAGTTGGAGATTGGAATGGCTTATCAAAAAAGTTTGTTAACCATTTATCATATAACATAGAATATGAATTGACCATTTTTGACTTATGTAAAGCCAAATACCATGATGGTGAAAGTTTTGTTGTATATTTGCAAAGGTTAAGAGCATTGGTGGGATACTTTCCACATAACTTTCTAGACAAATAGTTAGTTGATATATTTACACAGAACTTACATCTTGAAGTCAAGCATAGTCTATAGTTAGGTTGCACTAACTCATTTAATGAAATTATCGACAAAGGAGTGCATATTGAAAAGGATCTTATTATGAAAGGCCTTGTCAAGATTTTTACATAGGGTCAAACATATAATTAGACTAAATCACTAGTTCAAATAGTTACATAGGATAATCCTACGAGCTTTAGTAAAAATAAGAACATTGTTGCAAGTGGGGTGATGTAAATAAGACACATACAAATAGTGTAGGTTATGCCTCCCCTAAATGTACAATTAAATCCCCCAAATCCACCACCTAATTTACATAGACAACCTCCATAAAGGACATTTCATAAAAATTTTAGAGTCTTTAGCAAGTTAGGAAAATTGGTTGAAATAGTGTTATAAAAGCTCATTGTAGCTAATTTCATTATATGGCTAGTGTCAAGGTGATTTCCTCAAGATCAACCAAAACTAGATGGTATAAGGAGAATGAATGGTGTAAATTCCATTGTGTTGTTGGTCTTGATGCATATTGTTGCATCTAGTTATGACACATTATTAGATATTTTATTGAATTTGGTGAACTAGAAATTAAGTTGGGACTAAATTAGGACACAAATCAGGATCTAGGAATCTACAAAGACCCCTTTCCTTGACATAATCCACCACCTACAAAAAATAACCAAAACCAAAGTCAGAATCAATGACAAAGGTAGAATTAAAACCAATATTAAGGTTAGAATCATAATAAGCATACTACGGATCATAATTCCCATACTGACAATGTGGCTTATAACAACATGCCTTATGACTATAAAAATACTATGGGGCACATTTATGCTACCAAAGTTTCCACTATTACTATGAAAGCACATGGAAAATCTCATGTTCCTCACAACACAAGACCCATAATTATAGGATCAACACCTTCTCCCCCTAATAATACCATGTTGAGTTAACATAATCATGTTGTGACTCCATTTGCATGGGTTACTAGTTATAAACAATAGCACCCTTATTCTAATTATAAAAGCTCCTTGTTAACTTAAAATTGTATCAATATAGCTAGATGCTCGTGAGTCACCATATAAGGCCCTTTGCCTCTCTTTCTTAATTATAATGACTCCTTGCCACCTCTAGGTTGTGCATTCATAACTAGACAACCATGAGTTACCATCCAAGACCCTTTGCCCACTTCTTCCATGACACCTAATGAGAACATTGTGTCGATGATTACAAAGTAGAATACTGTAATGAGAACATTGTGTCGATGATTACAAAGTAGAATACTGTGTCAATAAAGATTAAAGTGGCTCAATCCACAATTAAAAATCCTTATATTTTAATAGACTAATTGATCAAAAACCATACGCATATTTTTATATTAAAAATCTTGTAGACATTTGATGTCCATATAACTATTATGGATAACCTTTTAAAATAATCTATTATGCGTAATGATATTAACGCTAATCAGTTCTAGAACCTAGTTGGACATTTGTCTTCATTTTGGTAAATCACATTTGATAAAATGGACATGTCCACTCTTGGTCCAAGCCACAATAACCCACTATACATAGAGATAGTCATTGTGGATTATAAGATCAATCAGGTTCTTATAGATAATGGTTCATGGTTGAACATCATATCTCTCAAGTTGGTATGATGATTAGGCTACCTAGATAATGACATTTATCCAAAAACTATTACAATCAAGGCTTACAATAATGCTGAGAGGGAATCTTCAAGTATAATTTGGTTGTCAATAATGATTGTGTCTATTTATCATCACACATTATTAAAGATTGTGGATATTGAACTTCCTTATAACATAATTCTTGGTTGTCCCTGGATCCATGAAGTATAGGTAGTCCCATCTACTCTTCACCAGTTCCTTACATTTCCCCATGATGGGATCAAGGTTACTATTCCTACTGATCAACAACCATATCAGTGTTTTAAACATCTTTAAGTTAAGTTTCATAATTATAACTATTGCCTAAGTTTTGAGTTCCTTGTGAACAAGAATAAATCCATTATTTCCCATCTAACTCTGTCTAATTGTATCAACCTTGGTGATCTAGCTTCTACTTCAATTGATTGATTTCTTTCAGCTCTTTTAAAATAGGTTATTATTAAAGGCATGGGTATTTCAACATACCATCTTAAGGATGTTCTCCATATTGAAAAATTTCCTAAATCCCCTAAATAATTAGTAAATCCTAAACCATCTAAGACTCCTAATGGACCCAACTAGATTTAACAACAAAAGAAGAAACAACCAAAACC
Source organism: Torreya grandis (assembly GCA_037957365.1). Classification (NCBI taxonomy): domain Eukaryota; kingdom Viridiplantae; phylum Streptophyta; class Pinopsida; order Cupressales; family Taxaceae; genus Torreya; species Torreya grandis. The sequence continues at coordinate 640,616 of JARHVA010006545.1, forward strand.
ACTTGTAGTTTTTATACCCATAATCACCCCAAAGAAAGATCGAGAGGATTTTACCAAAGGAGATTGGTTATATTTTTAAGGCCTTACTGATTGCTTTCAAAATCCAAAGAATCCTATCCCTAACTAGATAATGGATCATCTTGACTACATAGGGAAAGGCCTTGTCCTACAAGTGTAAAGAATCTTGGAGCTATTATCAGCTAAATTTATTAATTGAAATCACGATCTTGGATTTAAACCACCAGAGGGTGACCTCATGACTTTCGATAGTGACTCTTTTGCAGTAACTACTGATGAGACTCTTAGCAGAAACACAACATCCCATTTTAGACTTTTTGATGAGCTTACTGACTTGGATTTATTTGATTCAAATGCTATATTAACCATATCTCCCCTTGGAGCTTCTTTTCCTAAAGAAAGAACCTATCCTAGTGGTGCTTCCCTTCCTGAATTAGGACATTATATCTTTACCATTGGAGATTCCCATCTTAAAGCAATCCACTATTATTCCCTACACCTTTGCCACCCTATACTCATAAATTTATACCAAATTTTTTTGTTCAAATGCCTCAATGAGTTTCAAAATGAAGAATCAATTACATAATACATGGACCTAAGAGATGGATTTCCAATAAATGATCACAAGCATGAATTTGATTTTTTGTTATATTCTTCTACTTACTTTGGAGACCAAGAAAACTTTCTTGGTCATAATAAAGAACAAACATCAAGATATTTAGGTGAAAACCTCTTTAAGGCACTCGTCAATTAGGGAAAAAGTAAAGAAAAAGACAAGCCTTTGAGTGAAAAATTATTTTAGGTGCTCCTAGGTAGGAAAGTTTATTCATCCCCTCAGGACACAAAACATCCATCTATCCCAAGTTCTATATCCATTAAAAGAATTTTTTCATAACAACATCAACTATTTGAGCATCTTACTCTTGAGTTTCTAGAGGTTTTTGCTACTTGGCCTTTACCTAAGATGTCAAATTCTAATTCTTCACACTCTCCAAATATTTAGGAGGAACAACAAGAAGATATGGTAGAGAAGATGATCATGACCATAACTTGCCTATAATTCTATAAAATGGATCCACACTTGTGAAAAACATAATAGAAGTGAACCTAGGAACCTATGAGGATCCAAAAATTATTTATCTTGGAGCTTCCCTTATTGAAGCAAAATACGAGCATATTATATCCATTATTAAAGATTATATAGACATATTCTCAAAGACATACTCTAACATGCCAAGATTGGACCCTGATTTGGTTGTACGTTACTTTATTTTTCATCTTGAGGCCAAACTAGTAAAGCAAAAATTGAGAAATGTGCATCCACACATTACCATATTGGTTAAAGCTGAACTGGAAGCATTGCTAAGAGCCAATTTTATTATACCATTGGATTACTTTGAATGGGTTTCCAATATACTCCCAATGAGTAAAAAGACCCCACGTATATGTGCTTATACTAATTTTTATGATATCAACAAAGCATTCCCCAAAAATGATTTTCTTCTACCTAATATTGACATGATCATCGACTCAACTACTAGGTATGAGATGTTATCCTTAATGGATAGATTTTATGGTTACAATCAGATCAAGATAGCTCCTAAATACCAACGCAAGACTATATTCACCACTCTATGGGGGATATTCAATTATTAAGTCATGCCATTTGGCTTCAAGAATGCTAGAGAAACATATCAATGTGCAATGGAAATAATCTTTCATGACATGATGAATGATATTGTAGAAGACTATGCTGATGATATACTAGTAAAATCATGAACAAGAATTAGACATCCTAATGTTCTAGAATTAATATTTGAAAGGTTTTGTGAATATAAAGTCTATTTGAATCCTAATGAATGTGTCTTCAGAGTCACATCAAAAAAATTTCTAGGGTTCATTATATCACAATGAGGGATTAAAGTTTACCATACAAAAGTTAAAACTATTATGGAAATGCCTCCACCAAACAATCTTAAATAGCTATGAACCTACAAGGGAAAATCTACTCTATACATAGGTTCATCTCTCAATTGGTAAATAAGTGCCACCCATTTACTCATATTTTGAAGAAAGGGGTAACATTTAAATGGGATGAAGATTTTTAGATATAATTTTCAAAGCTTAAGACATACTTGGCCAATCCACTAGTCTTAAGACCACCAACACAATAAAAACCACTACTTCTTTGTATATCAGCCACAGAGCATGCACAGGGGGCACTTTTGGCCCATCATGATGATCATGGTAAGGAAAATGTTGTTTATTATTTAAGCCACAAATTCATGGCTTATGAACATAATTATATGCCTATTGAGAAGGCATGTTTAGCTATGGTGTTCACCACTCAAAAATTGTGACATTATATGCTAAATAACAAAACTATTGTCATTGCCAAAGTGGATCCTCTCAATTTCCTCTTATCTAAATTAGTTCTTCAAGGATAAATGGATAAATGGTTTATCCTCCTAAGTGAGTTTGATATTGAATACTAGAATCAAAGGTAATTAAAGGATATGTAATTACTGGCCAACTTGTAAAATCTCTTATTGAGGCCACTCAACCTCTCAAGTTTGACCTTATAGATGACTCTATCATGATGATAGAACAAGCACCGTATGAGCCTAAATAGTACATTCTCTATTTTGATGGATCATTCACATCTTATAGATCTGAAGCTAAAATATTTTTGATCACATCACAAGGGGATTTGATTCCCAAAGCATTCTATATACAATTTAATTTTACAAACTATATGGCCAAGTATGAGGCCTTGGTTCTAGGGCTCCACATTTATCTATAGTGGGATATTCAAAGATTAAAGGTTTATGAAGATTCATAGTTAATCATTAATAAAACCACTAATCAGTAACAAACAAGAGATGACAAGCTTAATCCTTACAAGTGTATTGTCAATAACCTCAAAACATATTTTAAATCTCTGTAGTTTGCGCAATTTCCAAGAGTAAACAATATATCCACTAATGAAAAGGTAAAAATTGGTTCGATGATTCAAATTCATAATAATGATAAAGAGTATTAGTTCTTGATTGAAAATCTTCTTCAACCTATTCATATTATAATAGATTTAGAGAGGGTATGTAATATTGTTGGTCCTAATCCCCCACCTAAGCTAACATGGTGCCAAGACTTTTGTAACTATTTCCATAGTCATGTCTTCCCTTCTAACCTTTCCAAAAACCAACAAAAACTATTCCTTCATTTCTTAACATGTTATACTCTCCTAGGAAACATGATTTATCATGAAGTCTATCATGGAGTGCTTCTTCATTGTTTATATTTAGGATAATCTAAGATGCCACTAAAAGAGGTTCATGAAAGAATGTGTGGGGCTCACACCAATGATGTAGTCCTAAAAAAGACACTCCTTAGAATAGGGTATTATTATCCAAAAATAAATATTGATGCTTGAAACTATGTGAAGAAGTGTGTTCCTTTTTAGCAGTACGGTAAATTGATACATGCACCTTCTTTACCATTACAACCGATCACAACACCATGATAATTATCAATGTGGGGTCTTGATCTCATCAGGAAAATTAACCTAACCTCTTAAAATGGCCATAAAAACATTTTAACTACAAATAATTACTTTATCAAGTGGATTGAGGCCATTCCTTTCACTTATGTTACCAGGAAATAGATAGACAAATTCATTTATTACCATATCATCTATCGATATGGCATTATAGTGTGTATTATGTCTGATAATGGTGGTTCTTTTGTTAAACAAGATGTAAAATATCTTTGTGAAAAATTCAAGATCAAGCACAAGAAGTCAACTCCATATAACCCACAAGGCAATGGACAAGCTGAGGCATCAAACAAAACCATTGTATCCATCTTAAAGAATATTGTCAATGATGTTGGCCGTAATTGACACTTGTAACTCTTTCCTGCCTTTTGGGCTTATAAAACCAATCATCGAACTCAAAATGGAGCCACTCCATACTCCCTTATTTTTGTAATTGAAGCTATCATCCCAATTGAGATTGAGATACCATCATTATGAATATATCTAGAGCACATCAAAGAGGATGAAGACTATAGAGCCTCATAGATGCAAGAACTAGAACTTCTTGATGATAAGCATTTGGCTGCCCTAGAAAACTTGTAGGTATATCAAAATATATTGTAGATAAGATACAAAAAGTGCATTCTACCTCAATAATTGGAGATTGGTGACTTGGTTTCAGAAGAAAATGAAAAGAACATGAATGTTGAATGTAAAAATAAAGTTAAGTTTTAGCCTAATTGGTTGGGACCATAAATTGTCATGGTAAACTATGGATCATGGGCATATCAACTAGATGAATCTAATGGTGAACAACTTCTACAGCCCATGAACATAGTACACCTTAAGAGGTTATATGCATGAATAGCTTTGAACCATTGTCTACAAGACCCTTGACTTGGGGATAACTTATGTTGAAGTAATTTTATCTTACCATTTTATCCTATTTTGAATGTATTTTATACCACCTTGACCCATAACACACGACTCTAGATAGTGAAAGCTTTGAATCATTGGCACTTTACACACTTTTTATCCCATCCTAGACCATTCTCAAAAGAGAACCATATTCTTCATCCCACTCTAGACCGTCCATGTGTTGGACCCTATTCTTTGGACTATTCTCCTTGATGACCATGGCATGTTGTAAATCTTGAAACACTTTTTATCCATTGACAAATTATGATCTCGATTATGTCTCATGAACATTACGATAATATTAAGTACCGGTTCTACAAAGTAGTTAAGCTAAAACAATATTTTATAACTTTTTCAATAGACAAGTGAGCTAGAGCATCTATTTAATTCCAAACTTTGCTACATTATTAGAATAAGTTAAATGTAGATACTTCTTCAAAGTTACTTCATGTGGAAAACTATTCTAAATTAAATTTACTATTATTTATAGGCACTTGTTGACTTATCAGGACCTTCACTCTTGATGATTTGTGAGCATGGGCCATTACAGCTAGCTTAGCTATTTTATTGGAACCTCTACACTTGAATGTGCATCTCTTTGACTAGATGGTCCCACCTTGTGCATATTTTATTCCAAAAACACCAAAAACATTGTAAATACTTTGAAAATACCACAAAAATTTGAACATGATCCAAAAAAGAATAAAAACATCATCTTATGCTTCTATACATTTGTATATTCCCATCCCACCATGCTACGCTCTTAGTATTTTATAAGTAAAGGAACATGAGTTCATCTTATCCCATGCACTTGACATTTTAAAAGATCATTCTATCAGCGTGTTTTTTACATGACCATTCTCATTTATTTTTCATATCTTCTATTTATTTTATAACATCAATCATGCTAGTCTGATCATCATTTTTCTTCTATCCCATTTCTTGGGAGAACTACATTTGGCTTAAAGTTCATGCTAGAACATGAGTCCTTGGAACTATGTAGGTAGCATGCAATTGCCTTGTACATCTAGAGTCAACTCAACTAACCCCTTCCTTTTCTTCTCTTCCCCTATTTCTTCTATCATTGTTCCTCTTTAAATAGAGAACAACTTGTGTATTTATTCTTTGTTATTCTGTGGTGGAAATCAATGCCTCTATCACACATATATGAACATTTATGTTTAAACTATACTAACTTATTTATTGTTTATGTGTGTTTATTAAAGTTTTCTTGATGGTTTTTTATGCTTTAAAACATCTCCTTTTATTTCTTCTCCTTTTCTATTTTTAGTACTTCTTGTCTCATTTTGGTCTTGTGTTTCCTTGTATGTTTTTGCTTATCTCTTTTGTGTTTCCGAACATCTTGATGATTCACATGGATCTTGATTGTTTATATGTTGTGGTGGAAAGTAATGCCTCTACTTCATGTACATGAAAATTTGTCTTTAAAATATACTAACTTGTTTATTATTTATGTGTGTTTATTTGAGTTTTCTTGATGTTTTGTTATACTTTCACACCTCTCCTTTTATTTCTTCTCCTTTTCTCTTTTTATTACTTATTGTCTCATTTTGGTTTTATTTTTCCCTATCTATTTTTGCTTATCTCTTTTGTGTTTCATAACATCTTGATGATTCACATGAATCTTGATTTTTTATATCTTGATCCTATGTAATTAAGTTTTTATTGGACCATTTTGTTTATTTGATTATTGTTGGTGTCTTATTTTTCTATTTGATTTTGCTTTTGTCTTTTGTGTTCAATAATGTCTTGATGGTCCACGTGGATCTTGATTATTTATATCTTGGTCTCATGTCATTTATAAGTTATTACTTTTTGTTTTCAAACACATTTTTTGTTCCTACTTATGTCTTGATTAATCATATCTTGATTTCAGGTCAGGTTCATTTATTTTTAACTTTTTCTTTGTCTTTGCTTTTTTGTTTAAATGTAAATAGTTGTAACTCTATTTTTGGTCATTGTTTTACCGTTATCCTTATTTATAGATATTAAAATTTAAATCAATTCAATGAAATTATAATATTATTTTAGTCTAAGTTATTCTTACTTATGATGCCTAACTTATTTTTCTATATCAAGCACTTTGTGCTCATGTCTTAAAGTCTTAACATCAACATCACTTCAATGAATAGTTCTAAAGAAAACTTTACATAATATAGGCTCATGATATGGAATTAGGCATCTAGATATCATGCATTTTATCACCTCAACTCTATGCTTAGACATGCATCTCTTTACATACATTATGAGTCTAATCAATTTTTGGTCAATTTTAATCATTCCTCATTCCATTCTCTCCCAAACTTGGGTGAACTAAATTGGCTTAAAGTTCATTTTGGAACATGAGTCCATAGAATTATGTTTGTATCTTCCACTTGTCTACCACATTTGGAGTTAGTTCGGCTATCTTTCATTCTTTTTTTCATCTCTCTCATCACTTTGTGCATTATCCTAAGCTGAATTTTATATGGATTTTTAAGCCATTACACCTTCGCATGTATGTTTTCACCTACTCACTTTAACCTATCTTTTGGGTTATATCCTTTATCTATTTCACTTGTTAATTTTCCATACTAAAGCATAATATCTGAATAACATCTAAATGAAATTAGCTCTAAAGGAGAAAACCATTATTTATTCTTTATCAATGATCAAAATTAGCCCTAGTAGGGCAAAACTATTTTATAATGATCAAATTTGATCTACTAGGGAGCTTATTATTCTCTTCTATTTAGAGACCACATTCTAGTGGTGCTTCCCTTCTTGAATCAGAACGTTCTCTCTTTTCCTCTAATTCCAAGATCTCCACACTACTGCCCATGATGGCAATATTTTAGCATAGAACTTATCTTAGGATTGATCAATATTGTAAGTGATCAACTTATACTCTCAAAATGGGTATGTTTAAAGTGTTTCCCTTACATTTATAGATTTCATGTTTCCCATTCACCCTATATTTGGGGCCTATTATACCTCTAATTATATTTTCATCATTGATGATAACCAAATGTGTAATTACTAGCTCATCTAGATGTGATTTATTCCATGGTTAATCTCTCATTGACCATCTCTTTGTGAGTGTCCATCTTTACCTTTCATCCCAGTATGTCCTCTCGAGGGGGAATCATGGGTTTGTTCCAATTTCTTCCTGATAACTCTTTTATTTGAAAATAATTTGCATCACTTGAATGTTTCACTATACCTTCTCCAACAGGGGAAAAATGTAGACATCCAATTCTTAACACCATTTCTATTGAAATTAACAATCTTATTCGAATTGAACTCAAATGCACATTTTAGGCTAAAATCCATAAAACACCCTAAATGGTTATAACTTGTCATTTACAAGTGATGATTTAGGTCAAAGCATTCCTCAATGGGGAAATGCATTTTATGGGCTAGCTAACTTTGATCAAATCATTTTGAGTAAGAATGGAAATTTTGTACTTGGGTGCCTTGGATTGATCTCTTATGTCAAATATCTTACACAAGACATGTGCCATTGTTATTTGGTGTTGATAACATCATAAATGAGAATAAAATTCCAACACACCTAACATCATCTTTAAATTCTTCTCCATTCAAATTATGACCCATAAATATGAATTTCTTACCATTTTGATTATTTGAGGGTGAATTTCCAAAATATTTTCAAAAATGTTGATTATCCTTATTTAAGGCTAATTCATACAAATCAAGAGTTTAAGTAGATTTTCCATGAGAGTTGTTTAATATTTCTTTTTGGAAATTGATTTCTATTAACTGCATCGCCTAATGACATCATCATATGGGGTGGCATCCATAAGCCATAAATACATAAAATATAAAGATTAAAAGCCTCCCATGCCTCATTAAAACCCTCCATGACTATTAAATTCCCCTTTATCCCAAATATTTATGATGGATATTTATGGATTTAAATACATAATTATATTAATTCATGGCTAAACATCTCAATCTTGAGATGGATGGTCGTGACTGATCAATCTAAAAAATATATAAATAGAGAGGCCATGAACATAATTTTTAAGCTTGTATATTTAAAATTTATAATGTTAAACTATTTCCATAATCCTTTGCATTTGATCATTGATTTTGTTTTTAAGCTTCATTGATAGGCTAGTTTAGTGATTCCAAATCATGAGCCTAGGTTTTACAAAGATCTCTTGAGACATTGAAGGAGTTGGAGACCATTATTGTTGAATAAAAGAGCTATTGATCAAGGGAGAACATGATTTTGATCCACTTTGGTATGGTGAATCCATTTGGTAAGGTAATATGATGTTGCTTTCTTTCATTTGTTTCTTGCTATCCTTTGTAATTCCCACATGAATAGATACATTTAATTTGGTTTATTATTATGTATTTTCCCTTTGATTTATTGGATTAATGTTTGACTAATCATGTTATGTAATACTCTATACACTACCTATAATTCTAATTTTCCTCCTATTCTTTAAAAAAATGAAGAAAATTGTGAGAGATGATATTACTAAAAATGAAACATAAGATATGGAGAACAATAAATGAATTTTAATATTTTATTTAATTAATTTTCATCAAAATTTACCCAATGTAACATTAATAATAAAAATATATTAGATTTAAATGATTAAAACAAACTATCTATCCTTTCACGAGTGGTCTTATGAGGCTTTGATTAATCCATAGAAAATTGATATGCCCAAAACATAAGCTTAGAGGAATAGGTTGTCTTCAATGTATGTGTCTTTGCTATATAGGAATAATGTTTTTCTCATATACTAGTTATTATCCATAGCTAACATTTACCTAAATGAGATCTCACATTTCACTATGTTACACAAAAGGGCACATGTGTTCATGCAAACACACACACACATGAATAGGTATGTATATATAATTGAAAAATAAAAATGGAACCATAAGACTCATTTTGTATTATTTATTTTTACACTCGACCATTAGTTACTCTAAATTGATTTAAATTTGATCCATGAAAAATTAGCACTCATCTTTGTAATAGATGAGAAATGATTGAAATAATAAGTTAGCAAATTTGGTATAAATTAGAGGAAGGAATTAATGAAAGCAAATTTTAATTCAAAATATGTCCAGAAAAAGAATAACCTCAAATAATTTTATCACATGAGCTTAGCTAGAGTGAATAGTTTTTAGTTCAATTGTAGTTGAGATAACATAAATAGTTTTGTGAGCCTATTCTCTCCACACTCACTACCAAAATAATGAGAGAGGAAAACAAATATTTCTATGTAATTATAGCCTTTCACCATATGAATCCTATGGATTGTAGTACCAATTCACATTGATGGTAGTATGTTTATACATATTGAGATTCATTTTTAGATGTACAAACATAAAATACTATGATAAAAAGGTGGCCATAGGTTATACACATACTAAAATGACATAATTTCCTAGTAGTAAAATAGAAAAAAAAACTACCATGAAAACAAGGACATAGGGTCTATGTATGTTAAAATCCTAGCCATTATTGGTTTCTTAAACAAATGGCTATGGAAATGAAATTAGTACTAAATGTTTGATCGTAGGGTCTGATAATTTATGGATATTTTATACCTAACTATCAATGGAGTTTTTTATTTCAAGTATTGGTACTCCAACGGCCAATATTGGTACTCCAAAGAACAATTTTTAAACATATGTTCAAAATTTGCTTATAATGACTTCTCATGATAAAATTTATAATAAATAGAAATGTATAATGAATCATACCTTAAAAAATAGTTATATGTAATTAAGATAACACATTATGATATGTAAAAAATTTAAGGTCTAATGTGATACTACATAAACTCTATTTGACCATGAAGTTAGGGTGTTTAAAATCTAGGGCATTTCCCCAATATTATCTACACTATAGATATAATGTAAGTTATTTAGTGTTAATATATACTATTAAGTGTGTGTGTGTGTGTGTGTGTGTGTGTGTGTGTGTGTGTGTGTGTGTGTGTGTGTGTGTGTGAGTTATGTGCATTACATTATTATAAATTGTATTTTGAAATTTCTAATGATAGTTTTAATTAGACTAAATATTGAGGCTAGAAAAATATGACCTCAATTTTAAAATATAAAAATTTGAAAGCACAAAAAACAAATTAACGTGAAATATGTAATACAAAACCCAAAAAACATAAATCATGAAAATTGAAAATTCCAAACCTTAAAACCCAAAATACACAAAAAATAATCAAACAACAAACTTAATAATTTTATTGTCCTATACTTGAAAATCCCCAAATCATTGAAACTTGAAAATCGAAACCCAATACTTCTAGAAATTAAGAACCCTAAACCCAAAATTTATGAGGTGATAAACTTTAAAAAATAAAATTAGATTGATATAAAACTACCTTGAAACCTAAAACCATGAAACTAAAAAACCCAAAATCTTGAACTTTAAAAACTTAAAATTGAACAAAACGAAACATGAAAACACTAAAATTGGGAAATAAAAATTGGAATTACCTAAATTAGAATTCAAAACTTGAAACTTCCAAACTTGATGTCCCAAAATATAAAAACCCAAATCATTAAAAAATGAAAATCATGAACCTGGACATCTTGAGAATATAAATAATATATTCGTATAGAATACACCACTGAAACATAAAATATGAATCCCAAATTATGATAATCAAAACCTAAAACTTAAAACCCTAAAAAATTTAAAGCCTAAGAAAATAAAATCCCCAAACCTATTAACCCTAAAAACATATAAATGTGAACCACAAAATATAATATACTTAAACTGAAATACATGAAAAGAATCAATAAACTTAATATTTTAAAATCCTAAAGTTGAATACCTTTGAAATCCATAAACATGAAACCTAACACCCAAATATCCATGAAACTAAAACTAAAAAATCCCAAGACAAAAAATTGTCAACATGTAAATATTAAAAACATGAAAAATAGATTGATGTAAAGATTCATATAAACACAAAATCCAAAACTCAAAACCTAAAAAGCTTGAGAATGAAGAATTGAAAGCCCCAAACTATATATAATCTTGAAAAAAATCATTTAAAAAATTGTAAAACCTAATACTAGAAAACCTCAAAACTTGAAAACCATGAAGCATGAAACCAAAAATCAATTCAAATCAATACTCTAAAAATAATGAATTAAAAAACCATTAGAGTAAAACACCGATAAAATTAATAGTAGATATCAACTGTTTCTATCCTATTCAAATTTTAAAATAAAAAGCATTTTTATATTTATATAATATTACTAGAAGAATACTATTAATGATTCTAGATTTTATTTAATAATAATTAATATTTTTAGTCATATGCTATGAATAAAATAATAATGTCTATTAAAAATAATAATAATAATTTAAAAAAATCATGTTAGCTTTGACACACACACACAAATGTTATACTTTTAATATATATGTTGGATTTTATATATGATATATACATTTTATTTATTAATTATGAATTTGACATATATAATTATTCTTTTTGATCTATAGTAAAAATTTGAATGAGTATTATTGGTTCAAACATCCGTGTAAGATGTTAATTTTAATAGTGAAAACACTTTTGGTATAATAACACATATAGTGTGGGGTGGGAATGGTATATTAATTGAAAGAGCTTTTGATACATGGTTTAACTCTACTCACGGTAAAGGTTATTTTGTGGGTTATGTAAGTTTTTATCTTTCATTCTAATGAAAGAGGAAAGGCACATTCAAATTATACAAACCCACATCCATCTCATTTGTATTCATGTATAAGAGTGGAAAACACACTATTATATTAAATTCCAACATGGGTGGCCCTTGTATGGAGCATAGAATTTTACTGGCTATAGTTAGTTTATAAATATTTTTAATGATTTGAAATGTATTCATATAAACATAATAGGCATAACTAAATTTATCAAATGACCTATTATAGATTTGAACCTAGGTCACACTAAAAAAAACACGTTATCAAATCAGTTGCTTGCATGCTATGTTATTCACCTCAAAAGGTGGTATATTAGTATTTTTATCATAGATACATAATACTCCATGAGCACATATATAATAATTTTAGGCATAATAAAAAATCATGATTTTTATAATGGTTTAGATATTAGATGGGTTCATATATGACACACATATTCATATACTTGTACACATTATAGGGTCAAATATCATGCATATGAACTCACTTTATAGAGACATGATTTATAATTCATATATTTAGATACACTTTAGTTCATATTCCATGTATTTGCACACCATTTACATGGAAAATTATTAGATGCATACACATACAGACACATTTGAGATATAGATTCTCAAATTTAACATAGAGATGCATAACATTCTATATCAGATGGTGTTGATTGATTATGGTATGATCCTAGTTCATGCATAAATATAATATTTAATATGTTATTTGGCATTGATTAAAGTAAATTAATAATTTTCCATGCACATTTAAAAACTTTCAATTGGTACTATAATAGTTTTTTATTTTAAAACATAATTTTATGGCACCAAGTAGTGAATGACCTTAAATCTATAGGTCTATCTATAACAATTATTTTTTTTTTTGATGTAACATGTTTGAGTTTAAACAATATCTGAAAAAAATAAACTGGCTCATATCAACCTTTAAATACTAATGGTTGAGATCAAATATACATAGGCTAATTGAGTTATAACAATTGAGGTTCAACAATACTCAAAGGTTTAGGCTCTAATTCTTAGATATGAGGGTAGGAAAAATTTATTGTCCCAACTCATGGGTTTGCATAGTTATACAATAAGTTGGTTTTTATCACCATATATTATCCAATGGTTAAAATAAGGAACAATTCTATAATGATTCAACAAGGATTAATGAATTCCAACAAGTTACAAGGAAACACAGTTTCAACCATACTTAGGTGTACTCCTTCCTTTATCTTAAAAATAATTTCAAATTTAAGGTATACTTCATATTTTAAAATTCATTCTAAGGATATTCAGTAATATATTTTAAATATATGTTTTACTAGAATACCTTATGAATTTGGAGTCTTCTCCCAAAGACAAAGTGTGTTATCTATACTAAATTACATATTTATCCTTTTACTCTAGTATTTGTATTGCATTTTAATACTAGAAAAAAATGGGGAAGTTGTAGATATCAATATTTTGTATTAGAGATTTTAAATGTCCATTTTTAAGCCACATTCAGCCTACATTACTTTTGTATACATGTGTAACTCTAACTCTCCATTCTCCCACACCCTCATGCTATTTATGGGTTTATTCATTCCAAGTTATTATGAGTCACCAACAAGAAAATAATAATCTCTACTAAACTTGCTATCTATATTTCAATGACATATCGAGACCATCAAATTAATAATTTTATCTCCTATATGGAAAATTATAATTTAGAATATACCATGTGGATAATTTTTTCTAAATATAATGGTTATGTCTCTTGTCAAGAAACAAAAAATTTTCGAAATAAAATCATTCTTGGGTCAGCCATTTTCATAATTTGTGAATGGAATGGGAAATAATTGATTTTAAATCATATATATACAAAATCAATTTGATTATCTAGATAGAAATTATCACACGTTTAAACACTTACACATTCAAGAGGGCTTTCCTATTCATCATGAATTATAAATAAGTCACTAAAAGTAGATCCATATCAAGTATAAAGAACTCAAGCACCAAGTCAAAGTTTTAATTTGAAAATGTCTAAATATAGATTATAAGTTGCATATATTGAATAAGTACTATTTTACACATAAACCTAATGGGGAGGGTTATATGCATATTGATTCTCCTCATTGGATTATTATATATGTAGAAAATACTCAACCAAACATTTGAGACTAATTTATATCATTTTAAAATGC
>JARHVA010006545.1:660000-675000 GCA_037957365.1 Torreya grandis
ATAGAAATGAAATCAATGTGGTACATATGTGTTTATACAAATAAACATGAATGAAATAAAAATATTGGGCCAAGTATATGAATAACTAAGCTTATGATTTCAATAAAAGAATGCTATAGTTGTTGATTCAACATAGAATATGAATAATGTAGTTATATAATGTTTTGTGCAAATTATATATATTTATGGTTGTAAAATGCAGTGTGTGGTGTTCTTAAGCTTAAGAACCAATGTCCCTGATTTATGAACCAATTAAAAATAATGTTTCTTATTAATATAATATAGGTAAAATATATCACATGTATACCACCTTTCAAGTATCGAATATCTAAGTGTTAATGTGGGGCCCATTGATTGGTCATATTTGTGTATATACATAATTTTTTTCTATCAAAATAATAAATTTGTATAATTATGTCTTTGTGAAATAATGTAATATTTATAAGATATTTACAATTAGTAATATTAAATGTATCAAAAAATATATTAAACCTAAAAGTGAATATATTTTGAAACATGATCCTAAAATATCTAAATTTTGCTAGGGTTTTTGGCTCTGCTAGGACTTTTTCCATGCACACCATTGAGTTATTCCTTGATTTTTTGTATGTCTATCTTTTGTCACACTATGGCCTTGAGTCACGTATGGGACCTATATTTGTTTCCATTTAAGTTTCTCACCTTTGGGTGAGGCCAAATTTATAATGACTTCTCCACATTCTATCTTGGCTATTTTGACTACAAAGAAGAATGATAGAGAATTGAGTAATGCCCCTTACAAGTTCTTGAGAAATTTTGTCTCGAAGGTTTACCATTAGATAATGATTCATAACCTGATGTTATATTTCCTATTCCTAAATTTAATTCTACATGATAATGGTTAGATAAATTTTGTTTGATATGATATTTTGTTGGGAGAATTCCCTCTAAAAGTATGTTATAGTATTGGGTTCAAACCCACTAGGTAGCTCACATCATTAAGTTGGAGAGCATTCAGAACATGACTAAGGGTTTTTATTTTATTTTTTGCTTTGCTGACCCATCCCATGTAGGAGGAATCCTCCATAGGCCTACCACTTGGTATGCCAGGAATTTACTCATGGTTGTCCCCCCTTGGACATGAGACTTTATGGTCTCAAAGCACATTACTCTAAGAGTCCTAGTTTGGGTTGAATTTCTAGGCCTCCCACTCCCCTATTGGAACTTTATTTACCAAATCATTTCCTCTATAGGTCTGGTGGTTTACCATGAACAAAACTAGTTCTACTCTATTAGACTACAAAAGCAGGTTTGTGTAGAAGTACACCTTTATTGAGACCTTAAGGAGTTTGTCAAAATTAAATATAGGGACATGAGACACTCATAAAAAGTCTTGTATATCAACTTTCATAACACTTGATTTTAATACCAAGCCATATACCATAATATACAAGATTGTCTCCTTTAGTTGGATCATAATAATGTGTCCAATTGCTAATCCTCTCCCCGTAAAACCATCTTTAGAAGCTAATGAAAACCTAGTTGAGGATGGATGGACTATGGTAGGAAAGAATAAAAACCATCCCAAAGTCAAAAGTTTAACTACTACTCCCAAGGGATGAAATCCATTTTTGAGAAATGGCCCATAGGAGTCAGCTCTTATTGAGAAAGATCCTCCTCAAGATGAAACCCCAAAATTAGTGGAAAAACCTAGGGTAGTCAACACCCCTCTAGATACCAATGTCTTATCCCAAGGTATCAAGGATTCATTTCTCAGTTATTCTATATATTTAGACTCAAAACTAGCTACTCTTCTACTTCTTACTCAGTGGGATGTACCCAAGTGTTCTTGTAGACCTCTTGGAGGAGTGACAAGGTGGGAGAGTTTCAAATTGACACAGCTGTGAGGAAGTAATTTGATGATTTTATAAGTGCCAAAAGTGGGAATTTTATACATAATCGGTATGATGCGTTAGAATTTATAGACTTAAAGGACATGTCTCTTGACAATTGTCATCTATGAATTTTTTTAATGGAATGTTTAGTGTCTCACAGACCTAAAACATAAGTTCATTATGCATGATTTTAGAAGGAAGTTTTTTGAGATGGATATTCTTTATTTACAAGAATTCAAAGTGGCATGTTTTTCATTGGTAGCTATAATTAATTCCATATATCATGATAGTATCATTATACATAATAATCATTATACAAAGCATGGAGGGGTTATCACATTCATTTCTCCAAAGTGGCAGTCGTACTTAGTGTAATACGGCATAAAACCCACTAGTCAGTTAGTATGGGATTTTTCTAGGTTTAAAAGTCATTCTTTTGGTTTTATTAACATTTATTCCTTGAATGACCCCTTGGATCATACCCATTTATGGTGATGGATAGTGGATGAGATCCCCAATTCCCATTGGGTCTTATGTGTTGACATTAATATGGTGGAATATCCCAAGGATAAAATGGGCCACTTGCCAATGTGGTAGGTAGTTGGTGAAAGGGAGGCATGGTATTATATGTGTAGTAAATGGGGATTTTATGATCATAATTTATTCGCTAGCCTACAGATGGAGTTTGGTACACTTTGAATAATCTCAAAGAGGGCCCCATTCATATTATGAAGTACCTACATAGGGAAATGTAATCCACCCAACCATAATTCTCCTCTGATAATGATTTTTCCCCTCTGGTATAGACACTATCAAATTTTGGGATCTTTGACCATGCCCTTACTTGGTTCAGAGTTATATGGTAGTTTATGAAACTTAAAGTCCACACAGCATAATTCCTTGGTAACACCTCTTTTCTCAAGCATGGGCTAATGATGGTGCATATTCAAAGAGTTTAGAATTGGGATCTACATCCTTCCCAAGAATCTAGTTGGATTTTTTGGTGGGATAATGCTATCAAAATGATGTCTTGATTTTTGCAAATCTATGGCCACTAAATTGAAAGTATTTGGAGACACTCTTACTATATTACTTCCTCAAAGCTGATCCACATGGCCATAGCCCTAGAAAAGGATCCATTCAATGATATCTTGTAGGTCAAAGTTTATTCTTTTTTCCATCACATATAGATTACAAAAAAGTACAATACTAAAGGAGCTCAAGTTAAATCCAAGCTTCACTAGCTCAAAATAGGGGACAAAGATTCGAAGGAGTTATTTAAAATGATGCAAGCTAAGAACTAAAAGTAGCAAATTCAAGTCATATCTGATGCTTATAATAGACTCATAGAGACCCCACACATTGTTCAATCCTTTATCTACCACTATCAACAAGTTTTTAAAGCTCAAGCATCCTTGCCTAAAAGTTAAA
The DNA here is from genome assembly GCA_037957365.1 of Torreya grandis. Taxonomy (NCBI): domain Eukaryota; kingdom Viridiplantae; phylum Streptophyta; class Pinopsida; order Cupressales; family Taxaceae; genus Torreya; species Torreya grandis. Next base: position 663,306 of record JARHVA010006545.1, read on the forward strand.
TTACCCTTTAACAATGTCTGTCAATGGTGCCATACAAACTCACTCCTACCTAGTGGGCGGTTTATGATAGGATCATCACTATTGATAACTTGCATGAGGTAGTTTCTCATATAGATAATGAAAAGGTTATAGGCATTAATGGCTTCCCTTGAGAATTTTATAAAACCTTATGGGATCTTGTGGGCATTGAATTTCATAAGGTTTATCAAGAAGCATTTCACATTCATTTTATAAGTAAAAATATAAACAAAGGACACATTACATTCATACCTAACTAGGGAGATCCTGAATTGATATATAATTGGTAGCCCATCTCTCTCTTAAATATTTCCTTTAAAATAATTACCAAGGTTTTGGTTATCTAGTTATACAATATGATGCCTCTCATCATATACCCTAAAAAAATAGGTTTGATAAGAAGATGTTATATTTTAGACAACATTATAGCAATACTAGAAGGGTTAAACTAGGCTAGAAGGTTTAACCACCAATCTATGTTCATTAAAATTGACTTTAAGAAAGATGACTGGATTGAATGGCCATTTATATTGGCCAAGTTTCAAGCCTTGGGATTTGGGTCCAAATTCATCCAAAACATCCAAATGATTTATACATATGCCTCATATGTCCTCTCCATTAATATATTTACCTCTGATAAATTTTATTTGTTTCTCTCTATTCATCAAGGGTTCCCTTTAGTTCCTACTTTGTATGTGCTTAGAGTTGAGGGTTTTGGATATCTCCTTAGCAATTCCCAAGTTAGGGGTCTTGTTAAGATAATTTATCTCCCTCTAAATTACAAGAACCCATAATAAGATATGTAATCTATTAATGGTCACTTTATAGATGACTCCTTCCTTACTCTCAATGAGGATGATTCTAATGTGCACAATTCCTTGTAATGTCTAAACACCTTCTACCTCACCTTTGGGATCTAGCATACAATGGTAGAAAAATCATTGATTTAGGAAATCATACCTCCATCCATTAGTGTGGGATGATAATTATGGTTAGAAGTGGATCCAACATGATGAAATATTCAAATTTATTTCCATCCCCTTTGGCTTTGATGCCTTGCCATCCTTGTCTTGACAATATGTTGTAAGTAGATTTACTAAGAAGCTAGAATACTAGGTGACCAAGTCTCTTTAGTTAATAGGAAAATTTAAAATATGCTTGAAAATACTTGAGACCACCCATGTGTACTACTCTTCATGTTGGGTGCCTTCTAATAAATCTTACCATTAGTTGGAGAAATTGCTCAGAGACTTTTATTCAGTCAATTATCCTCAAGATAAATGATTCCACAGGGTGGATTAGGAATATTTATACCTCACACAGGATGATAGAGGGATGGGTCTCATTGAAATATCTTAGCATGGAACTATGTTATGTTCTAAATGGATTATGTGGGCCATTGATGGCAAAGAATCTTGGAAGGTGCTGTTTAGACAATGTATCTCCTTTGGCTTGCCTAAGGTTAAGAAATCTTGGAAATGGATTGACTTCCCTAATTTGTTGATCATTAAGTATCCAATTCAAATAATTGGGTCATTTGTGGCTAAAATCATCTAAAATACATGGGAAAATATTAAAACATAACTTATCTATAATGGTTTATGGTTCTAAGATGGGTTGTCTATAAATACCCACTCACTCTGGTGGTCACTAGTTAATAATTTCAGTTAAGTTCCCCTAGCATAAGTCCCTTGGATCAATACTCTTAATTTATTTTGTAGGGGTATTCATTATATCAAATATATCTACTATAGACAATCTCACTCTTGGCTATCTTGGGAAGACGTGAAATCCAAATTTTGACTAGCTAATTATGATCAAGAGTCCTACCAAGAGATACATAATGTCACAATACTCTCCGTGCTTCATAAAATACATATTATCTCCACTCATCCTTGGAGGAAGCACTAGAAGTGATATGTTGAGACCACTTTCATAATTACTCTCCTTGGTTTGGTTATGGATGGCTGACCCCCATTTGCCCATGGTGGACAACCTCAACTCCCATTGGGGTCTGCATTATTTTGTTAGTATGTGGAGCTTCTAATTTATCACTTTCTAGTGGGCTTGTGTGGATCCTAATATTACTCATTTTTATTGGTGTATACTATATCAAGGCTTACCTATTAGAAGAATGTTTCTCTAGCTAGGAGTTCCCCTTCCTACTTGCCCTTTCTATGCTCACCTTGAGATGTTTCCTCATATTTTTTAGTACTATACCAAAGGTCAAAGAATTTGGAAGTGGATACATGATCTCTTCATACCTTTCCAACCCAAATTTTTAATTTAGAAGCACATCTTCCTTAGAGATAAACATGTGATGCCCTTCAATTACACTCAAGTCTGGCATACTTTCAGAGTGGAGATTCCCTTCTAGGTTTGAAAAGAAAGAAATAATTATGTGTTTAATAATGCTTCTTTAAATTATAATATTTTTTCCTTGAGAAAGTCCTGTATCATCTCTAATTTTATTTTTGAGATTCAATTTCAAGATAACAAAGTTGTTATATAGTGTGGGCACCTTCAGGATCTCCTCTCTCACTTAATAGATGATCCTTATGTAATAGCTTAGGTTCTGCCATCTCTGCTTAGGGATCCTATACTAGAGGTTTGAATTTATTTTCCACGACATGGTGGGCATCATCTCAACTATTCTTGGTGTCATGCTCATAATGGCACCCCATACTAGTACATGATCCCTCTTGGGTAGTAGAATGGGTGGTAGCCTTCACCTCCTTCCCCTATTGGGTAGGATGGTTAGGATGTTTCTCCTCCTCCTCTATGGCCAAATGCCTAAGTGTACCACCTACAAGCCATTCAAATGTGTTAGATAAATTACTCAGGCTCTCTCTGGTCATTTTACCCACTTAGACATAGGAAGAAGAAGATGATAGGGACACTACTCAAGCTACTATCTAGGATCCTATTCTAGATGGTAAGGACTTACCAAGCTCAAGATGAGGACCTAATGATATGGATCATCCATCTTCTATCCTTTCTATGTCTTCTTAAAGTTATCTTTTATTATGACATTACGACTTGCTCATAGGCTTTGCCTAGCTATTTGTGGTTCTTCTATTTTTGGTCCTAGGCTTTGTTTAGTGTGGATACATGACATGCTCTTATACAACTATATTTTTCTTTGAATTATATGTATAGTTATGTTAAATTAATATATAGATATATTTCATCAAAAAAAAAATTGAAACGCAAAAAATCTAAAATATGTGTTTGAATATTCATTTAAGGTGACAAGTTGTGAAAACTAAGTGTTGACATTTGTTGATAAAATACATAGAACTAGGTTCAAATCCCCTGTAGACTTTAGGTGATGCACAAAAAACATATATTGGAAAATTGGCGTAGAGGAAATATAAAGGATGTAACACCTACTTATATTCTTGATCAGGTTTGAGCTTGCCAACCTCATAAATATCATGTATAAAAAAACATTTATAAAGTACTAATTTGTACATGTAACCATCCCTAATAGTACATATATATATATTACCACTTATGTTCAAATTTTGAAACATAATTTTCAACATTTTAATAATAATGAATATAAAATCAGCCACTTGATCCCAAGATCCAACTCCACCAATTTCACCTACGTAAGAATTTATGTACAACTATTGCACCTTCAACTCTATTAAATCTAGTACCTCAAAAAATACTTAGTAATGATCACTATTTTATTTTAAATATAAAATTATAGTAAAATTTGAAAAATTCCTCAATTTTTTCAATAATCCATATGATTATAAAAATATCAACTAAAATTTGAAATTGAATCTCAAAAACTTTTTATAAATTTGAGGAATGAGGACGACCAATGGTTTCAGATAATTCCTATAGACTAGATATTCAAACATAATAGACTAGAGATTCAGACTGATAAATTAATCAAATTTTCTATGCTGAGATGATTGATACAAGCTCCAACAATTTTCAGCACCATAGTTGGTAGATAAATGAATTAATCTTAATTAAACTACATAGTAAATTGTAAAATTTAAATTATTGAAGTAAAATTTGAAAATGTTTTCATCATGTGAAAAAATAGTTTTTATATTTAAATTTGTACATATTTTAGTTCCAATTATGATGTGTGTAATTGAGAGAAAATATTATTTAAAAAAAAAAAGGAAAACTCAAAATATAATTACCAATAAGCAAGAGGAGTGACTAGTGAAACAAACATGCATATATAGTTCATGTTAGTCATCTTAGGAATAGATTTTATTAACTTATATCGTAATCTATATTATTAAATTTAATTACCAATATTAACATAGAATATATTAAGGAAATTATAATAATATAGATCTTTTTTTCCCAATCCTTTCCCCATTAATTTCATGGCATACTTTGTGTGAAAAAAAAATATTTAAAAATAATAGCAAATAGGTTTCTATATATTGACCATGCATCTCTAAATCTACCATCAAATTTCAACCCATCTAATAATTTACTCTCTCCTTTAATTTATGAAATAATAACATAATTCTCAAAAAAAATTCATTACTAAGTGTGTCTGTGATAATGTTGTCTACTTTCACTTCTTGTATTGATAACAACAAAAGGAAAAAATATTAGACCATTATGTCTTAGCATACCAAATCCAAACCCAAATCTAATACCCTTCACCACTTTGAAACTTTGAGGTTATGTTTTAAATCGATATTTTTAAAAATATCAATGATCATGCCATTAAAATATAATATTTTATGGTTGATTATGTGCTACGCCTTGTTGAATATTGAATTAAAATTACTGATGAGTCTCCATTTTAAATGAATCTAGAGGATAGTTTGAAATTTAAATAAGAATCCAATACCCATTATATTTATTAATAGGAAAAATATTGAAAATATAGATCATTCCATACAAAATAAAATTATGAATGGATGATCATACAAATGAAACTTATTCAAATAATTACAATTGAGGAGCCCCTGATGTTGGAGACCTAGACTTCCACTACAATCTAGTGTATGCTTTATTGAGATGATAAAACCTTAGCATGAATATTATGAACCTCATGTATAATGTATTTTACATCTAGAGTGGAGTAAATAACCACAATAGGTGTAGTTCTTAGTAAAGTTTATTGAATTATAGTTGTTGGTTGTGATATCTAAATTGAACCCTTTGTAGGTATAACAATGTTATTAGTTAGGGAAGTTGAAGATTAACCATTATTTGATTTTTGAAGCTCTTGAATAATTGTGATGAGGTCATCTTGAATATATGAATGTTTGAAAATAAAATCTTGCAATTATTTCTTATCAGTCTCATCAAATTAGTTGTTGAATTTTTCCATTGTAGTTTGGGAAGTAGGAAAACAAGTTGTATATTTTAAACCTTTAAATAATTTTTATGTAAGAAAGATTTAAAAAAACACATATTGAAACAAATATAAAATTTTAGAACTAATATTTAACATAGACACAAATAGGATACAAACCCTAAGGGCATATAGGTTTAAGGTTTGAGCAGTCTGGAAGTCAGTTAGGGTTACCAAATATTTTAACTTTTTAGGACTTAGTGAATTTCAAGAAAATGTTATTAAAGGGATGAGTAGACTAAATATGGAAAATAATGTGAAATAAATATAACCACTGATTTATTATATAAATGACTATCTTTGAATTTTTTCTAGAGTATCTATTTCTTATGACTGCTAATTATTAACTAGTTATTTTGTCCTTTTGGTTGTTTTTCCTATGTGAGTATTTATCCCAAATTGGTTAGTTAGGATAGCTATTTTTTTAAATATTTCCTACATATGCAAGGGTTACCTATTGTACTAGAATCTCATTTCTAAATAATATTTGACTTACATTGTTTTACATATCATTTGTCTATAGTTTCCTTGTGTGATATTTTTTCTTGTTAACAATTCAAAATTTCAGGTTGGAATATTTCTTCACAATTCCTAACATGATACTAGAGCCTTGAGTTTGGCATCCATTTGCACTATTTATTTTTTGCCAGATACTTACCTTATCATAGTTGCTTATTCCCTTCTTGTACATCTTAATTTTTTCTCTTCCCTCTTTAGGATCTACAATGGCATTCAAGAGTCTCTTTGATTGAAATTTTGAAGAAAGCATTTTTCACACCTATGCTATACCTATTTACATCTTACATATGCATTATCAAGAGGAGAGAGGGAATTAAAAAGTATCTTGGCATTGGATATGAAATTGGAAGGAGAATATAGGTATTAAAGTTTTCCAAAAATGGTGCTTTGCCTTGTCCTGCATTAAATGTTATTGATGGCTCCTTTTATTCCTTTTATCTTATCTGCATTATATTATTATTTTGATATACATTGGTTTTTTTATTAGTGATTTGTTTTTAATGAAATTCAACTTATGCAGATCATATTCCTTATATGTATTGAAGCATTGGGATATTTTTTTGACTATGCATTTCTTTATAGGGCATTAACAATTCATTTTATGATGTTTTATTGTGTTATCCGAGAATCAAATGGAATGTTGTAAGGATATCATGGTCTTTGAAAGCATCTAGAATTTATTTCTCTCATATATAATTTGTGTTTGAGGGTATAAATCAGTATTGGTATTTGGAGGAGTGTAGCATTGACATTCGAAGATTTTTTTACACTTTTATGTAATAGCCACTACATGGAGGTCTAGATCTTCAAGGTATCATTTACATTATATGTTGGAGGTCTGAGTGGAGATAAAAAGGCTTGTGTGGTACTATGTGTATAAAATATAAGGTCTCACATACCATATGTCCTCCCAACCATCCTTCTGGTTATCTTCTTAGCTTGGATCTATTGTAGGGTTTCAACAAGCATCCATTGTCAAAGGATTCGTTTCATTAAGATGAAAACTTGTCAATTATAATTTAATCCTAAGATGTGCTCTACAAAAAGTAAAAGTTCCTTTTATGGGCCATACAAGTATTTTAGAGTAAACTATTTTAATTTTTCTTTCTAAATAAGCTATATTTTTTCCTTAAAGTTGAAGTTAATCTCACTTTCATGCACATAGAGGTTAGTAAGTTGGTTTTTTTTTTCACTTTGGTTCACTCAATTAAATTTTAGATTTAATTTTGGTTCTAATAAGTGGTTTTATGCATATATTCATTTCTAATTTGGTCAATAAAATCAGTTTGTAGTGTCCTTTTAATTTTTTCACCCATTTTATGAGAATTTGTAAAGCCTCTAACTTTTGAATGGTAACTCAAATTTGAGTTCTTATTTTCCAAAAGTGTGTGGTTTTCAATTATGTATCCATTGGTGTTATTAATTTTTAAAACATGCTACTTTTGTAATGTGCCAAATTGGGGGGTCCTTAATACAATCTTTTGGGGGGTTTTCTTGGTGTCAATTTTGTGCACCCTTTTGCATTATTTATGAGCTTTGGTGATTCACTAGCATGTATTTTAATTCTAGTATTGACCATTGAAATAATTTGACTACACATAATTGCCATACATGAAGACCTTAAATGAAAATAATCATAAAACACAAAGGATTATGGTCCCTAATTAATGAAATTCAACCACAGTTTACACGTGAATTTGAAAAGTTTTAGTATTGCTGTAATTTTGAAGAGTGTATGGGTTTAATTGAGACTTATACAAGTTATGGATTATTGTTTCATTTGAATGGGTGTGATACTCCATTCACAATACGGGTTAAGATAAATAGTTTATTTCAAAAAGTAGATCACTTGAGAGCTATGCATCATGAAGTGGAGCTTACATCACTCAATCTAGATGAATTTGATTCTACTATAGACCACTTCACTATTTTTAAGTATTTATTGACATAGTTTAAAGGGAGTGAATGAGATAAGAAAGATGAAGAGTGTTTGTACATGATCTTTTCTAAGTTGAGTGGCCCATTCCAAATCATTGCTCACACCTTTTTTTGTAGGATTGATGCCTTAGGTGGCACATTAAAAATGCCAAATCTAGAGTTGTTTTGTGAGAGACTTACTACGGAGGAATTGAAATTGTCTCACTTTGAGTCTTCCACCTCTGAAAAAGCATTAGTATCATCACATCCTAAGAACAATGGTAAAATAAAGTGTAAGAGGAAGAACACTCATCCATTATCTCAAAATGCACTTGAGCCCAACACCAATGAATATAAACCTAAATCATCTCCCAAGTCCAAGAATATGTCTAGCTTGTCATGTTCTTATTGTGGGGAGACTAGTCATGAAGAGTCTAGGTGTTTAACATAATGCATGACCTATATGATACTATTAAGAAACACAAGATTTATATCTCTAATCCTTCTCCATCTCATGATCATGGGAAAACACTTAATATTATCAGGAGATCATAGTCATGTATTTTAAATAGTTGGGTTATATATTTTGGTACTTCACACCATATGACTTCTTCTAAGGAGTTATTTGTATCTCTTGGTTTGATATATACTTCCAACATTAAGGTTGGAGATTCTTCCTTTATTTATGTTAAGGGAAAGGCTAACATAAAACTAGATGGTCTCTACATCAATGATTCATTATATGTTATAGACATCAACACTAATATAATTTTAGTTTATAAGATTTTCCATTATCACTAAGGTAAAATAGTGACTTTTACACCATAGAATGTTGATGTTTGATCTATGTTAGATCCACACACACTTATTAAATAAGGTTTTGTTGATCATAGTTCTCAAATCTATTATTTTGAGGGTTATGATAATACTTCTCCTATATTGATGTGTATATTTTATCATGAAAATTCTAAGATTTGGGTTGTGCATGAGATATTTGGACACCTAAACTACATATATTTAAAGGAGTTGAGCACTAAAAGTATGGTAAAGGGTTTTATTATAGTCACATGTCTTGATAGAGTTTGCATTGGTTGTGAATTAGGCCAAGAACATCAAGATCCATTTCCTAAGGGTATGTTAAGAGATATTCTTCACCATTTGAGCTTGTACATAGTTATTTGATAGTCTTTCCTAATCCTTTAAAGAGAGATAAGTATGTACTTAGCTTTCTTGATAATTTCTCAAGATGTACCTAGGTTTATTTCCTGAAGTAAAATAATGATGTCTTTTATTTTTTCAAAGTCTTTAAGGATTTGGTCGAGAAGCAATCTTCTAGTTGTATCAATAAGATTCATATAGATAATGAGGGGAGTGCATCAATTGAGATTTATTTGATTTTTTGGCATCCCATGGTATTATTCACCAATATTTTGTTACACATTCTCCATAGTAGAATAGCTTAACAAAATTCAAGAACTGAACTTTTAAGGAGATGGATAACTTCATGATGCATTCATGGGATTTACCTCCTATCTATTGGGTAGAGGTAATTAATTATGTTAAATAAATTTATAACCACACACCACATAAAGCACTTGAGAATATCACTCTAGAATAGGATTGGTCTGGAATGAACCTTGATATCCCATTTGTTTGTGTCTTTGGGAGCCTTTCTTGGGTGTTTGTACCAGATAAGAAAAATGAAAACATTAGATAAGAAGATCAAATATTTTATTTTTTTAAGGTATTGAAAGGACATGAGAGCTTGTTGAATTTTTGATCCTAATACTCAGGATGTTCAATTTATAGCACATGTATAGTTTGATGAACAGTTCACATCTCATGATCCCTCATCTTCTTCTATGCCTTATTCTTCTTTTGATTATTCATCATCTCCTATTAAGAATTTATTATTTGAGGAGATAGTTCAAGATATTCTTGAGGAGGTTATAAAGGTTGAGGATCTTACTCACACTAATGTTTTCACTATGCCTGTGTGGGCTCATATTATAGTTTTTGAGGCAATATCTTTCATATAAAATATTTTGTATGTAGTTAGAATTACATGATGTACATGAATTAATCCTAGATTTAATAAGATATAACACACCTACACTTAAAATTGGGTATAAACTTGTTAAGCTAGAGCATGACCAATATGAGGATCTATCAAACCTGATTAGGGGATCACTTATATCACTTGTCACAACATGTCATGCTAGCAAAGGTTTCAAATCCTATCATCCAACACTATCACAAAATAACCCTAAAAGAGTCATATGATTTAATATCTCACTTATGATAGTAAAAAAGAGAGTAAACTATTTTAATAAAAAAAAAAGTAAACTAATCTAGTGCACACCAAACCTTGTGGCACAAAGTGGGGGTTAGAGAAAAATGAATAAACACCAACTAAACTAAACATGCATCAGAGAAATATACTATTGTCAATGTATACATAATTATAATATATAGAAGAGAAAAATACATACCACATTATCTATCTGCTCTTACAAAGGAGAAATAAAGTTAGGAATACTTACCTTTGAAGATGAACCTATCGAACCTCAATCTCTCCCTTGGCCAAGGTTCTTCACAATAGATTGTTGTGGTTTGTAAAGATAACAAAGATAAATAAGCTCTAGGATAAAAAAAACACCTAAGCATCCAAAATAATTATCCAAAATATAAGATCAGAGATCCAAATAGATTATTAAACCCAAAATCTTTATTTCTCAAGTAAAATGGTCAATAAGTAGATGTTTATTTGCACTTCTAAGCTTAATTATTTGATCTTTTATGAAATGGTGGTAAATAACCCTATATATATAGTAGTATCTTGCATAAAAAACTTTAGACATGTCAATTTTACTAGTTCAAATGGGTTAAGCTAGCACATTTTCAAGCTAGCTCACTAGGTTTGTGCTAGGTCAGTCAGGAAGATAACAATCCAAAAGAGTTGAAGTGTCCCCAAAACACACTAGGTCAACTAGGTTTTCCTAATTTACTGACATGTCAAAATGGTATAAATGAAATAAATTAAGGAATAAAGAATGATAATTATTATAATGGATAGGAAAGAGAAGAATAATCATACAGTTCAAACTCTTAGGAGACAAGAGTGTGGATGATAAGTGACAAAAGGAACAACAATCTTATGAAGCAAAAATGGTTTACCCACCTCTTTCTATATGCACCCATTAAGGCATAAACTTAAAGAGATTGAGAATTGATAGGTTATTTTAGGATATGAAGTGTCAGTAATCAATAAATGTTTGAAAATATTATGTTTATAAATATGCCATAGTCAAAGCTCAGTACGTGTCATGTAAGTACAACACGAGATGGTACTTTGGAAGAAAACATGACAACACATAATGTTGATGCTAAGTATGGTGAAATTAGTAAAAAATAATATAAATTAAAATATATAATTTAAAAACACAAATATCTAACTTACCTTAGTGCCATAGATAAGGAGGAAGACTACAAGAAATGAAGGCATCCAATGTAAAGCACACTAGGCGAACCTATAGAAGTTAGTGAAAAAATAGCCAAAAATTGAAAATTTTGGGAGATAAACATGTAGTAGTGGAAAAAAACTCTCTACATCATCATGATTCTAACACATTTTACATTTTTCAAAACAGATAAGCATAAACAAAGATAAAGGCAAAACAAGGAATCTATCTAAAAATAAATAAAATTTTTTGAATTGTTAAAGAGTCATTTTATATAGGAAAAAGAGAAGTCATTTTGTTATTATTCATTGTGAAAGAAAGGAAAGAAATATTTGAGACCAAACAAGTCTAGGATGGTGAGGGAATGATAGGCTAGACGAGGAGAACACCTAGACGTGAAAATAGGTGCACTATAAGTATGTAACTATAT
>JARHVA010006545.1:682500-695000 GCA_037957365.1 Torreya grandis
GCACACATCCAATCCAAATATAAATGAGAAAGCACCATCCATGTGCTCATAAATACTAGTGAATTTATCCACATATATTATCCAAGACATCAAGTAAATCTCTATGAAGTTGAATATGAACTGCTACTATAGTCTCATCAATCTTTGCTAAATACTAGGCAAATACTTCTTTTCTAATCTCCTCAACTAAAAAATTAGGAATAATCATTGGATCATGCTAAGGAGAGGAATTGGGCAAAGGAAGGTTAGGAGAATGCAAGGGAACATGATATATGGGAGATGTAGGAATCGCTAGTGGAGAAGGATCCATGGGTGAAAGAGGGTCCATGGGTGGAGAAGGAACCACAAGTTGAGTGATAGAAGGTGGTGAAGGGACCATAGGTGGTGTAGCTATGGGAGAATAAGGGGGATCCTTTTTTCAAGAATGACCTATGGGAGGAATGGTAGAAGGTCTAGGAATAGCTATAAGATGATCCTTAAGATGCCACTGAAGGATATGACAATGATCAGTTTGATGTGTACTAGATTGTTGCCATAAATAACACTGCTCACCATACTTGGGTATATATTCAAGAAGTATCTTTGGAAGAGGTAAGGTAGTCTCTATTGATGGGAAAGAAGGATGAAAGGTATTATCATATTATTTTAAATTATGACAATGGGTAGAAGAGTGATTATCTATCCCATGGAAGCAATAGGTACACTTGTAAGTATTTTTAAGAGAATAAGCTCACTGAAGAAGGTGTAATAGGCATGGAAAAAGATAGATATGGATCATCAGCCCATTTTGTGGGTATAGGATCCATATTAGGCAAAGTAATCAAACCATCAACAAGAGAATGTGGTGGTGGAGAGGGAATTGAACTAGGTGAAATAGAAGGAACACTAATGGAAGAAGAAAGAGTAGGCTCAACAAAAGTAGACATAACAATAATAATTTGTTCTGATAAAGGTTTCACTATGGGAGGGACATGATGAATAGAAGGTATAAGGAGGGTTTCACTAACCTCAGTGGTGAACCACTGATGGGAGTCAGTCAACCTTAAAAAAAGGTAAGGTCTGGTCATAGCATGATCCATGAGCATAGTCCTATGGGGATCCTCAGAAACTGGAGGTGTCAATGCCATCTGTACTCTATGATAAAGAGGAATAATGCAAAAATAATTAAATATAAATGTTAAAACATGAGAATATACACACAAATACTTAAGTAAATAATATCGATAACACACAATCTTGGCATCACAGGCTTGGACAAGACCACCTAATAAAGGATCTTCTAAAGAATAACCATCATCATAATATGGCATATGAATATTAATGACACAAGTTGGTAAATTTTTCCTTAGAATAATCATGGTAAATATAATTTTGAGTCTTGGATAATAGTATGGGACTGTCATCACAAGGAGGCAAGAACAAGGTTGTAAGGAAGTAGGAAGCTACGAGATGAGATGAGGTGTGAGATCAGATGTTTTGATCTTTATGTTAATCTCACCAGGCTCATCATCATCATAATCTAAAAGGTTTGGAGGAATGTTACCAATGAGCTTGAGATTCCTATTCTAACCTTTAGTTGAGTTGATAGGAAAATTTAAACATTAAGACTCATAAAATGGGATGCTAGGCAAAGGCTCAAGAGTAAAAATCATGAAAACACCATGATCTTGCAATTGTTCAAAATTACAAGGGTTAGTATCTCCTTGAATCCTATAAATGGCTCCATTATGAGGGAATTTAATGTATTGGTAGGTAAAATAGGTGATAGCTCACATATGATGATTCCACGACCTACTAAGTAAAATATTATAAGAAAGGGGAAAGCTAAAGATCATCACCTTTATATGAATGATGATAGGTGGGACAATAAAAGGAATATACACCCACCCAAGATGAGGCATTTTATTTATATCATATCCTTGGTAGGTGTTACATGTGGAATTAATATTGCATTCTAAATATCCAAGGGTTTTAATGAAATCAAGAGCAGCAACGGAAGTTCCAAAAACCTCATCAACCAATCCTAATTTAACTTGGATATCACCTATTTAAATGATAATAAATAAGGGAGGATAATCTACATGAATAAAAATCTCATCAAGAATTATAGATGCAATGGGATATTTCAAAAAAAGAGAAGTGTCGATATTTTAATCAACATTGGTGGACATCTCTTCACACTATTGCAAGATACTATCCTCAGAACAAGATAATGTTGCCTCCTATCCTATTAAGAGAGGATGAGGCAAATTAAACTCAAATAATAGTTTTATAATATGGTTATGATGATGGGGGGAAGTGCTCATAAGCTCAAGGAATAGAATTTGAGATGGAAGATTAGTGAGCTCTGTAATGGGATCTCACTCATCATAACCCATGAGATGATTGTTAGATATAGGAACATAATGGTTAAGGAGGTCTTTGGAAGGAGGAGCCAAAGAGCATTGAAATTTGTGTTGATAAAAATGAGAAGTTTTAGAAGAAGGTTTCAAATCATATTGAGATGATAACGTAATAGGTTCATATTGATCTTGAGAAGTAGAAGTGTTAATAGAAGGTTGATTATCATTGGTATTAGAAGATGATGGAAGAATGGTAGAAATAGAATGGGATGTGTTATCCAAGGGAGAATCATAAGTTGGACTATTATCAAATTTTATAAAATCTTCTCACCCTAACTCATTCAAATGAGTTAGAGAATAATTTTAGATAACAAAGCATGTTTGAGAAGGAGGTGAGGTGTAGATAGGTTGAGAATCGATGAAAGCTACCACCCTTCACATATTAGTCATCCTAAACACATTATCTTTATAATTTAGTTCAACAAGAATTTCTACATTATTGGTGGAAGGGGTGGGCTTGTCATGGTTTTCTTGAATGGGTTGATGATTAGTTAAAGGATATTTATAGATAGCTAGATGAAAGAATTTTTGATTCAAGGATTTAGATTTATCATGAGTTTTGTAATCCTTGAGAGAATTTTCATAACTGTATTGATGCTTACAAATGATATAATCATGATAAAAATTATTTTCAAGAAAGTCCATATCTAAATTATGAAGTTGTCTATAGGTCTCATAAGAGTGATCCTAACTAGAATGAAAGTAACAAAACATGCTAGGATCATATTAGGTTTTCATAAGATAATTAGGGTCCATATCTCAAGGAAGAGGCTTAGGTATACACTTAAGCGACTTAGCTAAGGAAAGAGTTTTATGAAAATTAATGTTATTTGGTGAAGATAAATGAGGATTAATATATTATTGTTAAGGAACTAGTTTTGAAGGGGTAGGAATGACAACTTGAACATTGTGAATGGTATCATATGAATTGGTATACCATCATTGGGAATATTGTGGTTTTTGTTTTTAAGAAATAAATGAGGACCCGTAGAATGTTGGGGTGGCTCAAATTGATGGATAAGGAAATGTTGTCATTTGGCTTGGTCAATGGCCTCTTCCAAGATATGTGGAGAGATGGTAAGCACTTGATATTATAATTTAGGACAAAAATCACTGGTAAAAAGATGAAAGAGATTATCATGAGCCATGTTATGCTTACACTTGTTTGACAAAGTGTTCCATCATTTAACAAAGGCTTGGGCAGTTTTGTTTGTAATTGATGAATGGGCCAAAGTGCTTTTCAGGAATATCACTAGTTTGTAATTTTTGTAATAAAGCATTCACTTAATCCTCCAAACTATTAATGGAATAAGATCTAAGTTGATTATACCAATCCAAGGCATTACTTGTGAGGGTTTTGCCAAGGAATTTTGTAACAACAAAGGTGTTTAATTTAACCCAATCCTTATAAATATTTCCAAATGTCTTAAGATGAAGGGTAGGATCAGTTGATCCATTATAATAAATTGTAGGTGTTATACCTCTTATATCAATGTTAGTAATTTCAGTAGTGAGAGGTTCAATTTGAAAAACCTTGATGAATTTATTGACTAGTGGAGGTTGAGGAATGAGATTTCCTTGAGAATATTGAAGAGGGGGAGGAGGAACACTTTGGTTATGTGTGCCCCAAGTCATTGGTTAAGGATTGGATTTAAGATTAAGAAGGTGAATTTGCATTCTATTCATTCTATTCATATTACGAGCTTGGAATGTGTTCATTTGATTGAGAGTTTGCAATAATAGTTGATGAGTTTGATTAGTGTTATTAGAAGACGTTGTATTAGTGTTTGTGTTGGTATTAATGGCTCAGGTACCACTATTAGTGTTAATATGAGCTTGAGAAGAGCTATGGTAATTTGAGGCACTAGTGGTAACATTCTATTATGAAACAAAAGATGGAATAGTAAATGGTTGAGATGAAGAAGCACTAGAAGAATGAGTGCCTTGGGTGGCAAATAATTAACTAGTAAAAGGATTAACGATAGTGGATCTTATGAGAGGCCCACTAGATGTAGAACTCACCATGTTAGTTATGATACTAGGCATGGAGGTAGAAGTTAAAGAAGATGATGTCATGGTATAAGAAGGAGTCAATATTGAAGGAAGAGGTTGAGAAGCATAGAAATTGGTAGCCCTGAATCCAGTTGAGAAAGTACAAGTAGGAGAATGAGGCTCTTCAACTTGATAGATAATCATGAAGTTATAAATGGTAGATGGATCTTTCCCTATATATTGAGGGAATTTCATGATAGAGAAAATAATTTAAAGAGTATTATCTAACTCAATTTTATCCTCCAAGAGAAGGGGAGGGTTTTGATGCAAAGAGGTATGAAGATTCTCATAGTTCATTGTATGGGTTGCAATATGAACAATACTAGAATTATCAAAAGGGACCCTACTTTGTCTATGAGAGACCTTATTAGGATTGGTAAATTCCATCATGTCTGTTGACTAAACTCTAGTGTTGTCACTAAATAGAAAATTCATGATGAAAGGGAGAGAATCAAGATGAGAAATCAAGGAATAAAGTGACTAAAATAAAACTAGGTCAGCCTGATCGACCTAGTGTAAAAACAAGGACTATGAAACTATATAGGCTCCACAAGATCAACCTAGAGACTAAAAAAAGGGGAAAAATCCTATAAATATTGCTAGGTCAACCTAGTGTAGTGTATAGGGGTTAAAAAAGATGATAGGTTGATAGGGTTGAGCTAGTGCAGTAAATAAGAAGTAAAATAAAGAGCTGATAATAAGTTTGTGAAATGAAATAATATACTTTGCATTTGATCTAAGAAAGTAAATGGTAAAATTAAATAGATAGTTAATTGAATTGATGATGACCAATCTAATTGATACACAATTAATCAAATAGCGAGCATACAACTTAGAAAATAGAGATAGATAATTGGTCAACCTAGAATGTTAATTAGATTATTCAAAATAATTTTAAATGATAGGGAGTTGGATGAAAACAAGGTACTAAATAATAATATATAGATGGTTTTAGGTGATTTAGGATGAAAGAGACTATAATGGTAATGATGCAAGCTTGGTATTGGGGCCTACCCCCTCACTTCACACAATGTAGTGATAAGGGTGTTGGGTGCTTAGCTAGAATGTACCATTAACCATGTTTTATAATTGACTATAACATCAATTTATCTTCTTCCTTAGTGATGAAATCTAAGTATTTTGGCTTGGGTAGACAAATGTTAAAATTATTATTGATGTTATGTGATTTGTCTATGTGTGCATAAAATAGAAATAATGAAACTAAGTATTTAATTAAAAACCTCCTACTTAGACTATGTGAACTATTCTAATCATCCAAGAAACTAAAATAAAATATGTGATTAACATTGAAGATGAATTTGAACAATGAAACAAGGTATAGTGAAAATATTATATACACAACATACAAAAATAGGTCGATAGGAACGAGTTAGTACTACTAAAGATAGGGTATAGAAAACCTACTAGGTCAATTAGGTCAACCTAGTTGTTTCAAACAACAAAAAATATATATAACTACATCGACTAGGTCGATCTAATTGGTTGTGTAAGGGCAGTTTTGAAGACTATAAATTTGAAAGGAAAGTATAGAACACAAAGAGACAAAAGAATTAAAAATTGACCTTGATGGTTCAGAGATGGAAATGAAGGAGATTTATAATCTGTAACCTTGGATAAATCTATAAAAAATTTGCAAACTCAGTCAAATTAGTCAACTAAGCAATACAAAAACTTACTAAAAAAGTGATAGAAATGCATTAGGTTAACTTGGTCAATCTAGTTGACTACACTGGAAGTTTAAAAATGTACTATGTTGAGTTGGTTGACCTAGTAGGCTAATATGGAAGTTTAGAAAACTAAAATCTATACTAGGTCAAGATGATCAATCATGTTATATAGAAACCTACTGTAATGTGGATGAAAATGTGCTAGGTCAACCTAGTTGACCTAGTAGGCTGAATTAAAAGTCTAAAAAATGATGAGAACTTATATTGGGTCAAGTTAATTGATGTAGTTACCTTTTCTTGTGCATAGAGAAAAATAATTTAGTCGATAGAATCAAACCAGTATTTCAAAATATATGATACCAATGATGATAAAAATAATAAAATAAATGGAAGAAAAGTGAACAAATATGGCAAGGGTTTAACTCACATTGGGCTCACTAGAATGTATACAATTAGAATTTCATGATATACAAGAATTAATCCTATATCAGATAAGATAAATCACACCTACACTTTTGATTAGGTATACACTTATTAAGCAAGAGCATGACCAATATGGGGATCCACTAGACCTTATTAGGGTATCACTTGTATCACTTGTCATAACATATCATTCTAAGAAGGGTTCTAAAGACTACAGTCTAACACAAATCACACAATAACCCTAAAGAATACATATGATTTTATATTTAACTTATGCTGATAAATAATAAAGCAAACTATTCTAGTAACA
Organism: Torreya grandis; assembly: GCA_037957365.1. Classification (NCBI taxonomy): domain Eukaryota; kingdom Viridiplantae; phylum Streptophyta; class Pinopsida; order Cupressales; family Taxaceae; genus Torreya; species Torreya grandis. The sequence goes on from JARHVA010006545.1 coordinate 689,376, forward strand.
AGAAAATTACACTAATTTAGTGTGCACCAAAGCTTGTGGCATAAAATGGGGGTTAGAGCAAAACAAATAAATAACAACTAAATTAAACATGCATAAGAGACATATACTCATGTCAATGTATATGTAATTCTAATACATGGAAGAGAAGAATTATTACCATATTATCTATCTACTCTTACAAAGGAGAAATAAAGTTAGGAATACTTACCTTTGAAGATGAACCTGCCAAGCCTCAATCTCTCCCTTGGCCAAGGTGATTCACAAAAGATTGTTGTAGTTTATAAGGATGACCAATATAAATCATCTCTAGGATACACAACCTACCTAATCATCCAAAATACTTCTACAAAAAACAAGATTAGAGTTCTAAACAAAGTATTGGACCCTAAATTTTTATTTCTCAAGTAGAATGGTCAATAAGAAGATGTTTTTTTGCACTTCTTCACTTAATTATTCACTTCATTAATAAGTGGTGTTAAATGACCTATATATATATATATATATATATATATATATATATATATATATATATATATATATATTACCTAAAAAATTATGAACATGCCAGCTTTACTAGGTTGATCAAGTCTACCTAGCATGATTTTAGGTTAACTCACTAAATCTTTGCCAGGTCGGTCGGGAGGCTACCAATCCAAAAGAGTTGAAGTGTCCCCAAAACACACTTGGTCAACCATGTTGACCTAGTTTGATAAGAAAATAATAAACCCTAGGTTTAAGGTTTTAAGAGACAAGAGTGTGAATGCCAAGTGGGAAAAAGAACAACAATATTACAAAGCATTGATGGTCTGACACCGCTTTCTTAGTGCACCCCTTAAGGTATGCACTCAGAGAGATTGAGACTCAAAGGTTCTTACATGATATGAAGTGTCAATAATAAATAAAAATTTTAAAATATTATGTGCATACATATTTCACCTTCTCAACATCATCATGCACATTTTATGGGTAGTAGACTTTTGAGTCAGCCATTCTCTATGGAACCACAATCTTTTTCATAGGCCTATGGGATACAAGAGTGGGATGATGAAATGATAGATGAGTATTCTTCATTGATGAAGAAAAACACTTGGGATTTAGTCACACTTCATAATGTAAGAATATTGGTTAGGTCAAAGTGGATTTACCGCACCAAGTATGTAGCTGATGGGTCCATTGATAAGTATAAGGTACATCTGATTACAAAGGGGTTACTACAAGTTGAAGTTATTGACTACTCTAAAATTTTTGCTCCCATTTCCAAGATGGATTTTATTTTCCTTCTACTTTCTATTGATGCATCATAGGGTTGGCTAGTGTATCATATGGATGTTAAGAGTGATTTTTTGTATGGAGACTTGCATGAGGAAATCTAGATAGAGTAGCCTGCTATATTTTTTCATGATTCTTATCTTTTTTGTTGTCTTAGGATGTCTCTTTACATTATTAAATGGAACTTGAGGGTTTGATATGAGAAAATAGACTATTTTATTATCTCCAATGAATTTATTCATTACCAATCTAAACCCATAGTTTATATTCAACATATTAGGGAGGAAATTGTTATATTGGTCTTATATGTTGATGTTCTACTTCTCATAGGTGACTCCTCATCTTAAATTTAGGCTACCTATTAGGTACTCTCAACACATTTCAACACGAGAGTTCTTGGTTTTTTTGAATTTCTTCATTTGTTTACAAATATTAGAGTGAAATATAGGGATTTATTTGAGTCAGTAGAATTACACCTTGATCTTATCCAGCATTTTTGCATGGATGATTGTAATCCAAGTCATTTTTATTTCCACTCTATAGTGACTCTCATTGCCACTTTTACTACTCTACTTTGTGATATGACATTATATTGTTAGATGGTTATGAGTCTTATGTAATTTACCCATACTCCCCCTTGACATTTCATTTAAAGTTAGACCTATATCTAGGATTGCACATGACCCTTATGATAGTCATTGGTAGGCATCCAAGATGATTTTATGATATCTACGAGGAACTAATCATTTTGGATTACACTACACCAATGGTTATACTCAATTGGTTGGGCATAATGATTTAGATTAAGTAGGTTATCTTGATGACAAACATTCCACTTTTGGGTACATATTTAGTCTCAGTTCTTCACCTATTGCTTGGTTGTTTAAAAATAAGCAGGCTATTGCACATTCATCTACATAGGCTAAGAATAAGGCATAAATTAAAATGAGTTAGGAGATTCATTATCTTCATCAATTATTAATAGATTTTGGCTTGATATATGATTCACCTACTATACTTTGGTGTGACAAATAGAGTAAAATTCACATATCTCATAACCTAGTTGAGCACCAACAAAACAAGCTCATTGAGGTACATATGGAATTAATTTGTTAGTACATTCAAGATGGAGTTCTTAGCTTGGAGTACATCCTAAATAAAAAATAAGTTATAGACATATTCATGAATCCTTTTGAATCACCTCATTTATTTGATTTGTGTGGCATGCTTGGGGTTTTAAAAATTGTCTTTGGGGAGTGTTTGTGAGGACATCTTCCTTCTTCATGGATACATATTGTACATGATTATCTTATCGGACATAGTTGTTAGGACACATACTATGAATGTGCCAATATTGTTTTGGATATTTTTAGCCCTTAGCTTCACTTGTGATGTGGTGTTAGAGTCTGTATTTATCATGTTTGCTATTTATTAGCTAGTTATTTCATCCTTTTACTAGTTTGTCTTATCTGAGGATTTATCCCACATTTCTTATTTAGGATATTTTTTGTTTTACCTTTCCTACTAATACAAGGGCTACATATTGTCCTAGAATCTCATTTATGAATAAAATTTGGTTTTTTTCTTTGAATATCATTTGTCTATAGCTTCCTTTAATGAGGTTTTTTATTGTTAACACTTTTTAATCTTGGGTTGGAATGATTCTTCACAATTCTTAATGCTTTTATAAAATTTAAATAAATAATGAAAGTAATAACTTAGCCAAAAAAAAAAGAGATGAATGATTTGGGTTTTGCAAATTGAGGTGGAATCTAGTTTGAATGTCTTAAACTAGATCATGATGTTATAACCCATCTTGTATAGCAGCACCGTAGTTGGATAGTAGTACCATTATTGGAAAAGTGGTAGTAGTGTCTTGATAATGGTAGTAGTATCCTCTATGAAGGACCCTCCTAGGCTTATAGGTAAACCTATCTATAGGTATATGAAGTCCGTTCCTATGTTCATAAGTCATGAAATTTTATGTTTTTCTTGCGATGAATGATTTATGGTTTAAACCTTAATCTTCCATGTAATTGGGGAATCTAGTTGATATGAGTTGAAAAGTTTATTTATTAGTATGATAGAATGGACAACCTTAACACCCCACTAGGAAGAGAGTTGCTTACATACCAACACTCCAAATATAGATCAAGCCCAATGTAGTTCTCCGCACATACGTGTTAGTGCACGTGAAATTGATGCTAGTATGATATGGCCTTGAGTACTTTAAATGTGATTGAGATTAGAAATATGGATAATCTAATCCTATGGATACTATAGAGGGTAGTATGTAGGAGTAGGGTAGAATAGGGATTGATAACCTTAATTATGTTCAACATATTCTCAATTTGAATGCATATTCTATACACAATTTCCATATAGTTGTTAGATGGCTAAAAGTCATATAGTTTTACTTTTATTCTACTTGTGTGGGTGATAGTAGAGGTCTAGGATGACCCAAAAAATATTTAGTTTTTAAAAGATATCTATTTGGGAAAATATAGGGAAAAATAAATTAGCCCAATTTTTTGGATTATTGAACCATGTGACACTAGTGTCCTTATTATGGCACTAGTATCGAGCTAGTAAAATACTAGGCACAATGGAACAAAAGTGAGAAATTAATGTTTAGAACTACTTTAAGGTTTATGAAAAACACATGTGGCATGTACGAAGGATGGATAAGTGTGATAATATGCTCTAGAATAATATGTCCAACCAATAGTATTGTATGTGATAATATAAACAATGATTAAGTAATATAAGTACACAACAACCAATTTTCATAAATTATCGTGATAAATCATGTTTTTCCATACATGGGATAATGATAAAATAATTTTATAATCTATAATAGATAAGAACAACTATATCTCAAACCACATTAAATATTCTCTATAAAATATTTAATACATTTCTATGAATTAATATATGTTTCCTAATTAATTTAGTGTCGTTTGAACTATTACTTCAATAAACCTATGTATTAACCTATAGAGTTATCCCAAAGTTTTTATGAAACCTAATCTTTACTTGTACCAAAACACCAATGTAAAAATAATTTGAAATTTGATCTCGTGTATATGGTGGTAATCCATACCCCCGCTCCATTAGTTTGGGGTTTGAAAATGTCATTGAATGAATCCTATGTATCTCAAATCAAATTAAATCAAGGGTTTAGAAAGTGATAAAGTTTCCGCGAAAGTTAGGTTTTATTACACAATATTAAAAATTAAACAATGTGAACTAGTTAATACACATAGTAACAAATAAATATATACAAGGCATCACACCAAAACATAATAAAACACACTCATGTTTTTAATTTTAGACTTCATTTCATATATAAGTCATCTACATGTGGGACAAATTAGGACAAATCCTACCCACCAGGATTTAACATACAAAACCACATTACCATCTCAACAACATTCTCGCTCAAAACCAAATGAAATAGAAACTAAATTAGCTTTGAAATGTTGATAAGGAAAAGGTGTGAGTTTAAAGTAGGGTGAGGGCCATCCACGTAACCCACACACTTCTTAAGGTTTCCATCAATAATAAAATATTATCCATTCATATATATAAAATAATAATCAAATAAACTACTAGCCAAAATGCCCTTTGTTTTTGTTGATTTTCTTCTGCCCTATTATGTTTTCACTACCACTATGTTGTTTTTTACATATTACTTGGGTAAAATATTAATTAACCATATATTTCTCCAAAATAATACATTTACACACCAAATCATTAATTCCTCCAAGATATGGATTATGAAAACAATTTTCCACTAACATCATATTTGTGGCCAAAATGTACCCCTGAAATCCTACATTTTCTCAATGTTTTCCTCACTCCAAATTTCCCTTAAAATTCAATGAATAGATTGAAAATCCAAAATAATGGTCAAACAACAAAACCTTTAAATTAATGGTTTTATCTTAATAATGAAATATAATTCCTTAGCAATTTTGTGACCTCATCATTATTCAGAAAACCTTTTTAGAGATAAGAAAACCATACAATATTTTGTGATGGAAATTAATAATTATACCATATTTAATAAAAAAATTCTCAAAGAATTAATAAGGACCAAGGAATTATTATTATTCCAAAAATAGTTAAACATACCAAACATTAATAAATCTCATGACACATGGGATCCTTTGCAAGCCTGTGTTACTTTAATGTAATAACTCATTCAAATCACCTCCTGTAATGCACATTAAAATAATATAATGAGCACACTTAGCTATAAATCAATGATGGGTACTAAATAAACAAATATATTCTTTCTTATAAAAATTAGGTTAACATAATACAAGACACCACAGAAGGTAATGGTGGATA
>JARHVA010006545.1:702500-760000 GCA_037957365.1 Torreya grandis
CTCCCTTGGCCAAATGTGATTTGTAAGAGGTTGTTATGGTTTATAAGGATCACTAAGAAAGGCTAAATCATCTAAGACTTCTCTACAAGACTAGATTATTCTCCATGTATAAACCTTAAGCTAAGACTCCTCATGTATAATGGCAAAAGAATAGAATGTAAAGAAATGAAAATGAATAATTAAATCCTATTGTGTCTCTAATAATAGCGAAATGGATGTGTTTATATAGTCATATCTAATCCTAAACCCTTTTTAAAGTTTCATCTAACTAGATTGACCTAGTATTGAAATTGACAAAAACTTGCTAGGTTATGAACTATGCCATCGATGGCCGATCTAGTTCTTAGTAAGCTTTGTAAATAACAAAATAAGGTTGATGTGACTGATATAGTTATTAAAACTAATAAAATGGGGTTTATGTTATGGAAATGGTTAATAAAGGTGGTAAATTACTAGAGGAGGGTGCCAAATAGGAAAAAAATCTTAGGGGAATGTTTTTAAGAACTGGTTGGATTGGTAACAAGTTGCAATAAGGGATAACAATACTGTGAAGCACTATTGGTCTACACACCCCTTTTTTGGTTCACCCATTAGGGCATGCAGTCAAAGATATTAAGACTTGATGGGTACCTACAACATAAAAAATATCAATAATTGATAAAGTTTGAGAATATTATGTGTATTCATATGCCCCACTCAAAGCTCATCATGTGTCACTTAGGTGAAGTAGGGGATGGTGCTTCAAGAAAAGAACATTATAACACAAAAATATTAGGCTAAAAATATATTTCATTATTTTAAATAAAAAATAACCAAAATTAAATGATTGAAAGGGAAATAACTAAAATAGTTAATTTATATGTACCTTGAATCACCTTTATTTTTGGATGGTTGTTTGCTATGTTTGTAGTTCTAGCTATGGAGGGTGTAGAGATTTATTTCAACAAACCTAAAGGTATAAAACTAAATATCAAAAGCAAATAAATATAGGAAAGCCAAGATAATTGGTGCTATGTAGATGGGATGTACTTATAAATTTGGCAAACTGGGGTGACAAGTGCTATATTAGACCAAATGACAAAGTTAAAATTTAGATTAAATCAAGTAATCAAAAAATCCAAGGCTACTATAGATCAAAAAACTCAAAAAAGTAAACCTTAACTAAGAAAGGTAAACTCACTAATTTAAAACAAGGATACATGTTAATAAAGTATGGTAATCAAACATCAATATGAAAGTAGTAACAATCTGTACATTTAAAAAATACACAAAAAAATGTTAAAACAACGTTGGTGAATGAGTAATACTAATACTTACTCAATCATCAATGGGAAAAGCTGTATAAAAGAGAAAACAACATTGGTGAATTAAAATTAGCAAACCAACCTCACTCAATAATGGAAAAAGTAAATGAAACTAGAAATGGACACAGGGATTCAAAAAAATGGGTGGTACAAAAAATAGAAAATGGTAAAATAAATCAAGGAAATTATAGAAATATATAACCATGGTGGAAAGAAAGTAAGACATAGTTACTAAAGCATATTCTTTTTCTCTAAGAAAAGATAAAAATGAAATAAAGTAGTACTAGCATGTTTTTAAGATGTGAATAATAAGTAATATAGAAGAAGGGAAAATAAATTTAGAGTCATACTTAGCCTATCAAGAGGGGAAACGAAATGGGTGGAAGAGAGAATGAAGGAAACACCAAGGTAGAGGAACTCTTTATCAAATTCAAGATAATTAAATTAGGTTTATCAAAATAAGAGGACTTTTGACATTAAGGATTTTGAATAACTTATTCTAGCCATGCAAGTCTTAGGTCAAGAAATGAATTATGTCTATCATTCCATGAAGGCTATATGCATGAATATTAAAATATACCCACCTTCCTATACTATGTTCCCTATTCCTTAGGACCCCTTATAGAGCCATCAGTCTACTATAAAGATTGGGTACTTGAATGAAAATGTAGGTAGTACCAAAGATTTTATTAAATTGGCCTAGTCCAATCTACTGAAATAGTACATCCCAATAGACCTTGACTCTATTGTGAGGTCAATTGTGGAATTTAATATTCAATTAGAGATAGGAGATGTGCTTGTAATAACATATTTTTGTGTGATTTTGATTTTTGAGATTTTTATGTTGCATTTTTTATAGCATTGCCTTTTGTGTTAAATGATTAGGATTTAAATTTCTTGATGGATTTTTATATTCCTCCTCCATATGGATTTGGAAAAATAAACATGGGTTATAAAAATGGCTTTAATTTGAATAATTAGGACTTGGTTTCTACGAAAAAGAACTCAAATAACATGGTGTCTAAGAGTGTCATAAATCTAGGTGAAATAAATTTTTTATCTTGACTTCAACCTTGTTTTATCTAATATGGAGTGAAAGGAAAAGAAATCAAGAGGAATAAAAAATGAAACAATTTGAATTACAACAAATTAAAAAATGTGATAAAAAGAAATAAAGTGATACAATAATATAAAAATGTGATTCTTTGTCATAAGAATGAGGTAAATGTAGAAAAAATGCTAACACAAGATGTTATGGAAATTTCATCTATCAAAAGAAGCAAAAGCTAAAGTTGAGAACAAGGATCAAATATTTGTAACAATTAGAGAACACAATCTAGACATGAATACTACAAGATGGTGGTTTTATGAGGAAGGTCAGGTCCTACCTATCGTCTTCAAGTACAACTCATAAAAAATAAACCCATAGTGGTGTACAAATCATGTAAAAAATAAATGGGATAAGAAAAAGATGGTATTTGTAAGTAAGGCCAAGTCTTATTCATGGTCTTTTACTGTAAATAACAAATATAAACCCAAAGGGTACCAAAACATTTTTATAAAGTTTGAAAACAAATAAAATGAAATCATGAGGAAGATAGGGCCCTATCTATGATTTTATAATGCAACTAATGTGAAAAAAAGAAACCAAAAGACCAAAAGGGAGGATTAAAGTTTGTAAAAATAAAGAACTATTACAGATAATGAGACTCATTTAAATATCATGAAAAGAGTAGTAGATAGATAACATATAGAAAGTAAGGGAAAAAGAAGGGAAGGATTAAACAAAATACTTTTAGAGGAATTGCATATTGGTGGGTTCTTTAAAAATATTATCTTGACTGGTTTGAAGGTGATAGGTACTTGGACCAAGAATTTCTTTGACTAAATAGGGGCCACATAATTTTTGGGTGTAGTTACCTTATTTATCATGAGTGTAGTATAATTTAAGGGAAATATCATCAACATTAAATGTGTGAACTTTAAATCATTTGTTAGGTTATTTGGCAATACAGGCCTTATATTGATCATTATGTTACAATGCAAAAACCTAGTGTTCATCATGGAGATCAAGAACATGAAGGTGAGATTAACATAATTATTCATCGACTATGATACCATTAAGAGATATATAGGGAGAAAGAAGCTCAAATTCTAATGGGCGGACTGATTCAAAACCATATATGAGATAGAATGGCATTACCCCAAAGGTAGTTCATATGCTAGTATAATAGGCCCAAAGAGTAGGATAAAGATGATGGTTCCAATCAATGTAGGTTTCACAAATTGTCTTTTGAATAATTTTATTAATAAATTTAATTATGTCATTAGCTTTGCCATTACATTATGGATGATAGGGTTTGGATAGTTTGGGATTTATTTTAAATTTAACACAAATCTATTTGACATATTCATTTTTAAAATTACCACCAATATATGAAATGATAGTATGAGGCACACCAAAGTGTCAAATGATTTGATTAAGGATGAAAATTAAAAATAGTCATAGTCTCGACCCATTTCGTAAAATATTCTATGTTTGTGATTATAAAGGCATGCCCATCTTGAGATCAAGGTGATTTGACTTTGAGATATAATCACGACATGGATAATGGCCAAGGAGCTTCTATGGTTTGACACTCGACTAGAGGTGAATGACTTAAATCATCATGAAAGTGGCAAGGAGTATACTTTTTAGAAAATGTGATAGAATCATTTTCAAGAATGGGACAAAATTATCCCATACGTAAGCATTTATGGGCTATAGCATGTCCTCTATAGTGGCCACCACAAATTATCCCATGTGCTTATTCAAGAAGAGGAGGAACCTCATATTTCATAACACAACAAAGCAAGGTATCTTTAACATTATAATAATATAGGATGTTATATCGAAATACATATGTAAAAGTTTATTTGTGAATTTGAATCATTTCATGAGAATTGAGAATGGGAGGGTAAGTTTGGTGTTCTAAAAATTTAATGATGTCTTTATACCATGGGATTTATCAAATGGTTATGGAATTGATGTTACAAATAAGTGAATCTTGTGGTTAAGTAAAATATGTATATTTTATCATTTTTATAAGAAAAGTGGGATCGATAAGAACTTGCTGCAAATGAAAAAGTATTGATGAAGAAGCAAGAGAATAAGAAATAGAATTTTGATATCATGGGATAGACTTGATGGTGAAAGAAATGAAATATTTAGTGTAAGTGGTTGTAATTTGATTATAATAAATGAGATTCTCACTTTTTCATTGGTAATCACCATTGACTTGACATAGAATAAGTTTGGAATTGCCTAAAGCATATAGGTATTGGATATATAAATCAAAGGGGGATCTCATGACTAAGAATAAAGATTCATATTCTATCATGTTGTTAGTGATGTCAAATGTTAGGTGAAAACCTAATGGGATGATTTCTCCAAGAGGGATCATAAGGATACACCCTATCCTACTTATTTGAAGGAATTTATTGCCGCCAAAATGAAGGGTCCAAATATCCTCAGGTAAATTTACATTAGTCTAAGTAATTTCTTTGATAAATACTTTTGGTTTAGTAGTATCAAGGATGATAGTGGAGTCTTCTATATTACTTGCTTCGATATCAGTAGTGATGTCATGGAAGAAATATTTAATGGAGATGGCTTGCTTGAGACCTTTAATATAAAGAATGTTGTCATTGAGAAAATTATCTTGAAGATGGTTGATAATGGGTATAGGAGTTGTAGCAGATTGATCAAGGATGATTTAATATTTGATGGCTTTTTGAGTAATAATTCAAAGATTAAATTCCATGCAAAGAACCATCCACTTGCCAATTCTATCTCTAGTTAGAAATGATTTGGAGAAGAAATGATGAAGTGTATTAGAATGGATGATAACATAAGTAATTTAATAAAGAATATAATTTTGATGTTTTTTAGTCGTAAAATATATGGCAAGGCAATCATGTTTGATTTTTTTTTTTGTCATTTTTCATAATCAATGAGGCCTTAGATGATATAGTAGATGGCATATTCTCTTTCAGTATCATTTTTTAGGGAAAACATTACTCCAATTGATATGGGTGTGGAAGAGGTATATAGGATTAAAGGTCAATCAATTAAATGGGGATGAAGAGTAAGTGGGTGAAACAATTATCCTTTTATTTTATCAAATTCATTTTCACAAGGATCTTTCCATTATAAATCATTACCTTTCTTAAGAAGAGAATTGAAAGAATAGATATGATAACCATTCTCAGAATGAAGCATCTAATTATCACAAGTTTATCAAGGTAAGTGAGAATATCCATAATCGATCGAGTAATGGGCATGTTGATGATAATGTTAATATTAGTAGTGTTAACATCGATGTTACAAATAAAAACTAAAAATCTTGATTGTTTGCGAGATGTGACACTAAAAACACATCTATAAAGATTTAGTTGAGCTTTATATTTAATAAGGCAATTAAAGATCATGGCAAGATCAGAAAGATGAGTCTTGTGACATTTAGATTTAAAAAATAAGGTCATCCACATAGGTTTCTACAATTTAGTGAATAATATCATGAAAGATATGAGTCATTGATCATTGAAAGGTATCTTTGACATTTTTTAATCCAAAGGGAATTTTAAAATATCAATAGTTGCCCCATTTAATGGTGAAATTTGTCTTATGTTTGTCTTTAGGGGTAATGTGAATTTGGTTATATCTTGAGAAACCATCCGTAAGAGATAGTATTTCATAGCCAACTATGGAATGAAAAATGGCATCTATTAAATGTAGAGGGAAATTATCTTTGGGATAATCAAGATTAAGATTACAAAAATCAATGCAAATGTGAATGACCATAGTGACCTTTTTTTTTTATTAATGACTAAGTTATAAATCCATTCATAATATTCTATTGGTTTGATAAACTTAACATCAAAAAGTTTGATAATTTATTTATGGCATAAGGAGGAAATTTCTATGAATTTTGGTGTATACATTTGGCATCAGGATAAGTGATGGTATTGTGAACCATAATTCTAGGGTAAATACCAAGAATGTCATTTTAGGACCAAGAAAATATATCATGATATTTTTCAAAAAATAAGCTAAAGTTATCATGTTTAGTAGGTGTGAGTTTGAGAGAAACTGTAATTTGTCAAGGACATGATGGGGTACCATATTTGATGTCAGTATTTTCTTTGATAGGCATGGCATTTCCATCTTCGAAGTGATATGGTGAATTTGGTAAATAAGATATTGGATTAGCTTTATGGTCAATGCTAAAGATGAAATTATTGAAACAAGGGGATTTATTTTTGAATTTCTCAAGTTTGTGATGTTTCCAAGGAAGTTGAGGTTCTCAATCATGAAGTAATTCAAGAATAGATTCATCACTAGGCAATGTGGGAAGAGGACCATAATATTCAACATCTACTTCAAGATCAAGAATTTGATTACCTTGGTGATCATATTCATAATGTATCTAATAGACATCAATGGCCTTAGCATCTAGTGTAATATTGAGAGTAGGAGTAGGTTGATCAGATGAGATTGGTGTATCTTTAGTTTATTTTACTAGAAAAGAATCATATGTAATGATGGGATATATAGGTGGTAGAGAAGATTCAATAATTTCTATATGTTTGGAAGCAAGTATTTGTTGGACCACCAAAGGAATACTATGAAGCATAAAATTAATGGGAGGTACATGACATTTGAAAGTGAATTAAAAATTTATGGAAATGGTGCGAACACCCTAGTTGAATGCATGTATTTAAGATAAAGTTTAAGATAATGTTAAACATTAAAGTCTTGAGATTAATCTTGGGTCATGATGTAGTCATCATCATAGATTAGAGAAATGGTACATTTTTGAGATTTAAGAGGAGTTTTAGAAGGTGAAGTAATGAGATCACTGAACTTGCATAGAGTCATGATTAGAGGATCTTGAAATAATTTGGCCACTCCATAATCATTGCATGTGAAGGTGTATTTTGGCTATGAATGTTCTTGAGCATTGCATGGAGGGGGAAAATCAGTGATCTCATTAATGAGAGGAATAATCCAATCATGAGGTAATAAAAAGTGAAGAAAAAACTATGAGATATAAGGAGTTAACTTAGTAGTGTTGTAAGTCATTAGGTTCATCATCATCTAAATTATCAAGAGTGACATGTAAATCTAGATTGATGTGGATGAATCTAAGGGAACACTATTGATGGTAAGGATGGTAGGAATGTGATATTGATATTTTGGATTGGGAATTTGAATACTCTAAGTTTTGGGATAGGGATCACGCTCATATAATTTGCAGTTATGTTAGAATTTGATGTATTAGATACCAGAAGAAGTGATAGCCCTCATTATTATTGAAGTTGTTGCTAGAATCTGGATAATGCGAATGCAATGGAGATGTGATCACATGAGATGAAGCAAGTGCACACCACATAGATGCTAAAGTAATTTGAAATTATACAAGAAGATAAATTGCACAAGAAAAAATGGAGAAAACCAAAATTTGATTAACATGAGATGGCCAAAGTGAAGAATACATATAGGAGAGTACTTAAGTAACTCCTCCACAAAAGGTGGCTAAGGCACCCCAAGAATACACTGTAACTCCTCCATGAAAGGTGGTGACAAGGTGCTAAGAATAGAGAAGTAACTCCCAAAAAGGGAGTTACTTATGACACCTATGACACATCTATGACACACATCTCCACACAAGCTAACCTATCCCAAAAATGTAGGAAAACTTCATGTATGCACAAAAATACAATTTCCCTAATTAAAAAATAAGGAAAAATAAAAACCTACGCTAATACCTCCCCATAAGCATAGCTTAGGTGGGCAATGTGGAAATATAAAATGGGTCTTGGAAACTAGGCCTGATGAGGTACCCATGTACAAATGTAATCTCCCATAAGATAGATAAAATGAGAAAAATCGTAGGAAAAAACTCCCCCCCCCTAAAAGAGAGACATAAAAGAAAAGAAGAGGCTAGAAGCCCCCCCAAAGATGATGCTCCTACAGATGTGAACCGCACCCGAAGAAGAGCTCGTAGATGAATGAACTTGCTCTCAGTGAAAGGTTTGGTGAAGATGTCTACAACCTACTCTAAAGACTGGAAAAATATCAAGTCAATGGCTTGACTATGAATAAGCTCCTGAATGAAATGCATGTGTATCTCTATGTGTTTGCTCCACTGGTGCTGAATTGGATACCTACAAATTTGAATAGTACTCTAGTTGTCACAATAAATGATGGTGGGCTGCCTGATAAGAATGCCAAGCTCAAAAAGTATCCCCTAAAGCCAAATAGCCTCCGTAGATGCATTAATAGTTCCCTTGTACTCTGCCTTTGTGGATGATATAGCAATAGCATTCTGCTTCTTGCTAGACCAATTGATAAGACCAAAACCTAGAGAGAAATTATAACTAGAAGTGGACTTGTGAGTCTGTGAATCGCCAGCCCAGTATGAATTTGTATATCCAACCAAGTCAACCTCTATGCCAAATCTGTAATGAATCATGTATCTATGTGAACCCTGTATGTAATGCAAGATCCTCTTAGCTACTTTCCAATGCAGCTCATGAGGTTCCTGCATGAATCTGGAGACAAGTCCCACTGTATATGATATGTTGGGCCTAGTGTGAGTCAAGTAGATGAGACTACCAACAATTTTTTGATATCGAGTGGCATCAACCAACGGTGAAGAATAATCAGCCTCAATCTTGACTCCTGATAGAAAGGGAGTCAGAGATGGCTTGCAATCAACCATGTGAAATTGAGTCAATAAGTCAAGAGCATACTTAAGCTATTGAAGAGAAATCCCTAAATCTAACTGTGAAATATCGATACCAAGGATGTAATGCAACAAACCCAAGTCTATCATGTCAAATCTATCCTAGAGAGATGCCTTCACCATTGCAATAGCTGATGAAGAACTCCCAGTGATCAAAAGGTCATCAACATATAGAACCTAAATCAGGAGTGAATCATCCTGCTATAAGAAGTAGACATTGGGGTTAGAATTTCACCTAGTGAAACCTGCTATGAGAAGGAAGGAATCCATCTTGGCGTACCATGCCCGAGGGGCCTGTTTGAGGCTATAGATAGATTTCCTAAGTTTACATACTAAGGAAAAATCCTAAACAAATCCTGGTGGTTGTTTCATGTAGATCTCCTCATCTAGGTCTCCATGAAGAAAGGCACTCTTCACATCCATCTGGTGCATGTCCCAACCATGTGCTGTGGCAATATCCAAGGTGACTCAAATAGAAGTCATCTTTGCAACAGGTTCATAGGTCTTTGAGTAGTCAATGCCTGCCACCTGTGAGAAACCCTTGATGACCAGTCACACCTTGGACTTATCAACCGACCCATGTACAACAAACTTGGTCTGATATATCCACCTACATCGAACCATCTTTCTTCCCTTAAGAAGTGAAGTCAAATCCCAAGTGTGATTTTTGATTAAGAAAGAATGTTCTTCCTCCATAGCATTATCCCACTCAGGTACCCCTGATGCCTCTCAAAAAGTCTATGGATTCAAAATTAAAGCAAAGAAGGCATATGGATCTCTCTGGAAATCCCCCTAGTACATCTATCATCTGTGGGATCTCCTGCCCAAGTGTTAGCACTCTCAAGTGTCTATCTGGCCCAAAGTTACCCAAAAGTGGGTGAGTCAGGTGCTAACTCCTTATCCTATGACTGACTAGAGGTGGATGACTCTGCATCAATATCATCACTATTTGAACTCAAAGAAGAAGAAGATGTCTCTGGCTCAAGAACCTATTGTGGCTGATCTAAATCTGATGAGGAGTCATCATGAAGAAGTAGATCTGATGAGGGAGAAGTGTCAAGTGTTGAGTCTCTAGAAATCTCCTAAAAATGGACACTTCTCTCAATAAATAACTCATGAGTGCCTAGATCTAGAAGATGTTACCCCTTAATACCATCCAGATATCCTACAAAGATGCAAGGCTTGGATTGACATTCCATAGCTTTGCATTTCTTCTTCAGAATGTGGGCCATGGCTAGGGATCTGAAAACCCTAAGGTGCTCAACATCAGGTTTCCTTTTATGCCAAGCTTCAAAGGGTGTTATCCCTTTTAAAGATTTATGAGGAACCCTATTTTGAATGTAGTAAGCACAATTGATAGCTTCAGCCCAGTACTATGGTGCTAAGGATTTGGAGTGAATCATATAGCTACCCATCTCTTTTAAGAACCTATTTTTGCATTATGTAACCCCATTCTATGAAGGATTGTAAGTGAGTGTGCTACAAATCAATTCCCTCTGTGGTACAAAACTACTCAAACTTGTTGCTGACATACTCCTCTCCATTATCAGTTCGAAGAACCTTGATGGATTTCTCACTCTATTTCTCAACAAGAGCCTTGAAGTCTAGAAATTTTTCAAACACTTTAGACTTTTGTCTAAGAAAATATATCCAAGTGTACCTAGAGAAATCATCAATGAAAGTGAGGATGTACTTGGCCCTTGTGAAAGATGGTTTGGGAAAGGGTCCTGATACATCACTGTGGACTAACTCCAAAGGTTGTGAAGCCCTCCAAGCTTTGCCTTTGTCAAATTTTACTTCAGGATGCTTCCCAAGGGAGCACCCCTCGCAAAGTCCTTTTGAGAATTGGACATGAGGCAAGCCAATGACGATGTCATGTTTGCAAAGTTGCTCAAGGTAGCAGTAGTTAAGGTGGCCGAACCGCTCATGCCAAAATTTTCTAACTCCATCTAAATGAGTCAGCAATGCTATTGGAGAAGAATCTAGTGCAAAATGTGAGAAAGTGTATAACCTTGCTTGGTGATCTACCCTACCCACTGCCACTGTAGTATCACTATGTAACTCCCTGATAGACATTAAATCTGGTGAAAACTCAACTCTCATGCCCTAAACAATAGAAACTAATGTGTCATCACCCAAATTAATTGAAGTCATGCTACAAGGCTCTAAAGATGAAAACTCAACTAGTGAAGAGCCCATGTGGTGAGGAGCACCTGAATCAATGACCAATGATGATGTAGAAGCTACAGTAGCTATAAGGGCCTTGCCCTTTTCTTTCTCCTTACCCTTGCCTTTTGCCTTAGTAGAATCTTGGGTAGATGAATTATGCTTGATGGACTCAGGAACACCTATGTTGTGTTTCTCTAGAAGATGAGTTACGTGATCTATTTATTTCTTCATGCATTTGTGTTCATCATGCCCTGTATTTTTACAATAGGAACACTTAACCTTCTCCTTCTTAGGTTTAGCATTGGAAGACGAAGACTCAATGTTGTTTTTGGCAGGATTGTTGTTTTCTTTCTTCTTCTCCTGGTCCTTACTCTTTTTCTTCTTCTCCTTTGTTGAAGTCTTATCCTTACCATTTCCAGCTATCAAAGCTTGGGGTTGAGTAGACTTCATTGTGTCCATTTGAATTAGCTTATCTTGCTCCCTAGTCAAATCGGTAATGAATGAATCTAAAGAAGGCATTTTCCATGTAGTTCCAAGGGCACTTTTTGTGGCATGGAAAGTGGAGACAAAGACTAAATAGCTTGGACCTAACTTTGTGAGAATAGAAAGGATGAGTTTATCATCTTTCTTCTTTATCCCACATTCTTTAAATTTCAATTTAAGGGCCTTAAACTTAGTGAAGAAGTCATGTAGGGTGTCAAAGTTGCTAGGACTTAGACTTATGAGTTCATTTTTGAGCTCATGACCTCTCATCTCATCAAGCTTCCCAAATAAGAGTTCTAAGGTGTCCCATATGTCTTTGGGATTCTTAACGGTTTCCAAATGGAAGAGAAGTTTTGGAGACATGAACAAGCTAAGTAATCCATAGGCTTCACTATGGTTCTACCACTTGACCTTTTCAGCATCAGTGTTGGGTTCTACTCCAATACCCATGGTGATCTTCTATTCATGATAGTTGAAGGGTGTTAGGGGTATAGGTTGAAAAGAGTCCATTTTAAGCTGAATTTAGGTGAAGTTGTGTTGATTGCAAGTTGTGAATTTATGCAAAAAGGAGAATGAAAGCAAAGATTTGTAAGTTGTGAAAAGTAATCACACCCCCCCAAAAATGTTGAGCCCCTGCCAAATATGCAAGTGCATGGTCAAAATATGTCGGGCTTAGCTGAGAATGTGTCTTAGATCAATCAGTGAAAGACTTAAAGCAAACAAGATGTCAGACTCAGCGAAAAATGCATCCTAGGAGACCCAATTTTTTTTGGCACTTTATAAACTAGTGTGTTTTTAACAAATAACAAGCCTACAATGGAGAATTGAATTACAAACACTTTTTCAAAAAATAGCACCAAAACCAAGCTACCATTTACAAGATATTAAAGGTTCAGTTTTCCCGTAAACTAGTGTTTTTGTAAAAAAAATCACTAAAACATTAAAAAAATGCCTATTTTGAGAGAGAAAGTGGCCTTCGAACCACTCATTAGATTTAGCACAGAGTGAGGAATCCAAATGAGATCTTTGTGAGGGGGAATTGGCATCCTGCCAACCGGGGCCTCACCCTTCATCTTCGTAGGTTGAAGATACAAGTTTAAAAAAACTCTAAATTGCTCTTTTTAAAAATGTTTTCAACTTACTTGTTTTACAACATACTGAATGACACTGTAAAGTCATTAAAGTCAGAAAACATAAAAAAAATAGTTACCAATGCTTAGTTCAAGTATCCATGGACTTATTTTAGCTTTTTTCCACCCTCCACGTGGCTGCAACTTTCAGATCCATAACCAGAAGCTCATGCCATGACCAAAAGAATGCTTGACCAGTCTGCATTGCATTACAAAAGGATGCTTGACCAGTCTGCGTGGCATTGTAGAACAGTCTGCACGGAGTGTTGTGCCTGAACTGATTGTGTGGAGTGCTGTGCCTGGATTGACTGTGTGGAGTGATGTGCCTGGACTGACTGTATGGAGTCCTACACTTGGACTGACTATGTGGAGTGTTGCTCCTCCCTGCACACAACAATGGCACCCAATAGCTTGAAACAAAGTCAGCCCCTCCAACATCCAAGAAGTAGAACTAGATTTCAGAGATCTATCTTTTTCATGTAGAGTGACCAGAAAAAAAAAATTCCACTGCCTTACTGAAGCCACAATAGATCTAAACAAGATGTCTTGGAAAATTCTAACTCAGAAGTAATTTTTTGAACAAGTTTCCATATGGATTTGCATGAGTTTTCAAAAAACACTACCAAAACTCTAAAATGAAATGGAGTTAAGCAAAAAAACTACTAAAGAAGCAAAGTATGAATTTCAGAATAAACTAATAGCATAACCAGACACATGATTACCAGAGTTGTTGCCAAAATCTAGATAATGCAAATGTAATGGAGACGTGATCACATGAGATGAAGCAAGTGCACACCACATAGATGCTAAAGCAATTTGAAATTATACAAGAAGATAAATTTCACAAGACAAAATGGAGAAAATCAAAATATAATTAACATGAGATGGCCAAAGTGAAGAATACATTTACGAGAGTACATAAGTAACTCCTCCACAAAAGGTGGCCAAGGCACCCCAAGAATAGACTGTAACTCCTCCATGAAAGGCGGTGACAAGGTGATAAGAATAGAGAAGTAACTCCCAACAAGGGAGTTACTTATGACATTCTTATGACACCTATGACACATCTATGACACACATCTCTACATAAGCTATCCTATCCCACAAATTTAGGAAAACTCCATGTATGTACAAAAATACAATTTCCCTAATTCAAAATAGGAAAAAATAAAAACCTACACTAATAATTATATGAGTCCAATGATGATCAAGGATTATGTTATAATATAGTGGCAAATCAAGGACCATAAGTTTAGTTTGAATGGTATTAGGTATAATTGTTAGGGGAATCCAAATACAACCAAGTGTCTTTTGATTAGTTTTATCAAATCCACGATAGGTGAGGTGGGTTTACTTGAGATGATCTTTATTGTAACTAATTTTTTGGATAAGCCATAAACCACATTAATCCTAGGCCTTTGTGAACTAAAAATTTATGAATAAAGGTAGTATTAATGGCTATTCTAATGAATAGGGGTGGATCATCAACACAAAAAATGATTTCATATTTAATCATGTCCTCTTATAGAAATTAAATAGAAGACTTGGAAGAAAGACAAATGGATTCAATGGTATGCACATTGGTGGGTTGAGGATCAATGGAGGGTGGTATTTTAGGAGATGGATATTTAATTTTAGGTAATTGTTTCATAAAGAGTTTGTGATGATAAGGGGAGGTGTGAACTAAATCCATAATTGAAATCTTGTAAGGCATGGAGTTAATTTCCTCAATAAATTTCAAATGGGATTTGGAAGAAGAACCCATTTGAGGTTTAGAAGGTAACATAGATTTTAAATGAATTGAAGTTATTGGGGGTTTAGAAGAAGGGGGTGGTTCCTCATGGGATTCCTAAGCTAAATGAGTTGTTGTGGTATATTTGAGAATTTTTTCTTCCAATGATGGTTTCTTAGGATGTGTGATGAGATCTTTGTGAGATGGTTTACGATGACAGTTGACCTTAATGGTGTTAAAATATTGAATTTTTTTGTAATATTGGTCATGATTGGCTTCAATAACACAAACATACTTAGTATTTTATTTATTATTAGATGTGGAGAAATATATTTGGTTATTATAATAAGAATATTTGGGAACTTGTAATTTTTGAGGAGTGTTTTACACTTGATGACAGTGTTAGATCATGCCTTCATGATTGAAGGAATCATCAAACATATAGGAGACATCAAATTTAGTAATCTCTCAACAAGTTTCATGAGAATGACCAATATCAGTTTGGAACCAACAAAATTTATTAGGTTTATACCATTTAGGATGATTATTACGATAAATAAAGGGCTTAGAGGGCAATAAGAATTATTTCATTTATTGCACAGTTAGTGGTGTCTGAGAGATGGGAAATTGTCAATTTTGGAAACTCTTGGTTTAGTTTGATGAGTATTATTAGTGATGGCATTGGTAGAAGTTTCAAAGGATCATTTAAGGTATTTTGTATTAGGTTTGAATTGCTTTATGAGGATGTCTTGATGTCTGGCTTGGTCAAGAGCTTCATTAAGCATTTAAGAAGCAAAAGTTTAAACCTTACATTGAAGTGAAGAAGTTACAAAAATTATAAATAATTTGAAAAAATTATCATTAGTAATTTTATGATCAACCTTATGGGCCACAAATTTACATCATTTGATAAAGTCATGAGCTTATTTGGTGGGAGATTGCTTAACATTGATGAAATGAGTAAGGCAATTTTTAGGAAATTCATTATGTTTAAAATCCTATACTATAGGATTGACTAAATACTCAAGTTTCTAGATGGAATGGTGGGGATGTTGGTTGTACCACTCTAAAATATCTCCATTGAAGGTTTTAACTAGGAGTTTAGTTGTGACAAAAGTATTAGTTTGGATCCACTTTTTATAAACATTAATAAATGCTTTAAGAAATGATACATGGTCTTTATTCCCATCATAGTTGATAGTCTAAAAAATATTACCAATATCAATGGATATGATGAAAGGAGATAAAGGCTCATTTTGGATATTTTAAAGAATTTTTTAATTCATAATGTGCTGAGAAATTACATTTCCTGAGGCATTTCTAACAGGTGAAGGAATAACACTTAGATTGGCTTGGGGATTGAGAATCGAATGTTAATTAGCTATATTGATCAAATGATGTTACAATTGCATCTTATTATAAGTATTATGAGTTTTCATTATGTTCATTTACTGTATGACTTGTGTAAGAAGTTGAGTCATTTTAATTGCAAGGTTGGTGTTTGGAGGAGAACTCCCCTAATTGGTATTAGGGGAGGGTTATTGAAAGGTGGATTACCAGGAGGATTGTTAAAAATATTTATGTTAATTTATCTCGCATTATGTTGAAAATATTGAATATGAGAATTGTCTTGATAGGTATAAAAAGGATTAGATCCACCTACTTCATCTTGGGGTGTGATTTTAACCATGTTATAATCCATATATGAAGGGAAGAGGTGATCTAGGAGTGACGGTTATATTAAGAGGTAAAGATAGGGAGAAAAGAATAACCCATATAGTGTCTAAATGGATTTACTTTGTCAAAGAATATTTTAATAAGGGATTTCATGATGTTTTGATGAAATGAATAGAATGTAAAGAATGAAAAATAGAGAATTAAGTCATCTAGATAGAAGAGCAGGGTTAGCAATCATATACAAGGTCGATGGGGTTGAATGTGCATTATTGAAAAGAAAAATGAGAAGAGGACATAGTTGACTAGGTCGACTAAGTACTACTAGATATAAAGTAAATAAGGATACAGGGTCAACTAGGTTGAATTAGTACTATAACTAGGGAAGAACATAGTTTGATAAGGATACAAAGATGACCATGTTGACTTAATATTGTAATTGGGGAAGAATTTTTTTGATAAGGATAAAAGGTTGACCAATTGAACTTAGTAATGTAATAGACTAGTAAAATATAGTATAAGGTTGACCAAGCCATATTATTATTATAAAGAGGGGAAAACATAATGTATAAAAGATTGGGTCAAACATAATGACAATGTACTTAAATAGGGAATGTTTTTACAATGTCATTGAACTAAGAAATGGAATCAAACACACAAATAATTGGATCAGTGAGAATGATTGAATTGGGGAACATAACACAAAACCTTGCACCAATACTAGCTAATGCTTTTTTTTTCAATACAACACATAATAATCAGAGAGAAAGTAGTAAAATGAAAATTAAATGCTACCTAATTGGTCATTCTGAGTGTTAGATTATTAAAGTGTTATTTAAAGTGTGATAGAGAATTTGGATAAAAATAGGGAACTAGAAAATAATATATGGATGGTTTTAGGAGGTTTAGGTTGAAAGGGATCTATGTTAATAATGGTATTATCCTTGTATTGGAACCTACCCCTCACTTCATAATCCCACAATGATAAAGGCGTTGGGTGATTTTATAATATATACTATTAACCATGTGTTTATACTTGGCCATAAAACTAAGTTAGCTTCCCCCTTGGTGATGAAATCTAGGTAGGTAGGCCTTGGGAAGATAAATGTTAAATGTGTTTTGAATATTGTGTGATTTTATAGTGTGTGAAAAAATAGAAAAATAGTGAAAAAGTGGAATTTTGAGAAAAAACCTGTTTTGACTATGTGAGCTTCTCTAAGCATGAAAATAACTAAAATGGAAGTGTAAATTAATTACTAAAAAATAGTTGTTAATTCCCAAATTAAGAATGATATAGAGTTAGTTCAGATGACACTTTATATAAATAGAATAGAGTAAAGTTGACTTGGTTTCTACTATTATATGGAAGTGAGTGTCTTTAAAAACAAAGTCAACCAAGTTAACTTAGTCTTTTAGATATAATAAAGGCTGAAAAACTAAGTCAATTAGGCCAAATTTATTTTAGGATTACAAGTTTGAAGACTACAAATTTGTACAAAACATAACTATAATGAAGTACTAAATTGATAGAGAGAGAAAGAGAGGAAACTTGGTTGGTTACAAGATGGTGAGGATTGAAAATTTTCTATTGAAGTTCTTTGAATGTTGATTTCAAGTTTTACAAACTAAGTCAACTAGTTTGACCTTCTTATATGAAACCCTATTTGTTCAATCAAGATAATATGATTAAGTTGACTTGTACAGCTTAATTTATTTCTATGGATGCTAACTCGAAGACTAAGTCAACCTAGTCAAGCTAGTTTGTTAATCTAGATGCTCACTAAAAGATTACATTCACTTGTTAGACATAGTTAACTGGTTAGGATTGAAGAAGAATACTATGATGACTTGTTTGATCTAGTAACCTATATTTAATGAATACCTATACAAAAAGAACATATTTATATTGATACAAATATTAGTTAAACATATGCACAAAAGTTATAACTATATTGACCCAGTCATCATAGTATCACAAATATAGAAAAAATAAGATAATATAAATAAAAGTGTGAAAGAAAACCTAAAAGGGTTAGATTCATATCAGGTTCACCAGAATATATGTAATGGGAAATACAATATATCTATGAATCTATCCTATCCTAGATAAGATAGATCCTACATACACTTATGATTAGGGATACATTATACTAATAGACGTAGCCAAGGGATATTTTACCATAATAATATCACTAGATAGGGTTCCAAATCCTCAATAAAAAAAACTTTGTAATAACCCTAACTAGGTCCTATATTTTCATATTCACTAAACTAATAACAAGTAAAGAAAAATATAATATAGTTCTCACCAAAAATTGTGACACACAATGGGGTTAGTAAAAAACAAAATTGAACATGCATAAGATAATCCTATTCAATCTATGTATATGTAAAACCCTAATGTATGAATAGAATAATATATTAATAATCCATTACCTATTCTATTTTTATCTACTAAAGATAGGATCAAGGTTATAAATACTTATGTGGAATACGAACCTGTTAAGACTCAATATATCCCTTAGACAAAGGTGATTTCAAGAGTTTTTTGTGGGTTGTAAGGATTGATAAGAAAATCCAAAGCATCTAAGACTTATCCACAATAATAGATTATTCTCCAAGTAGAAACCCTAAGCTAAGACTCTTCAAGTAGAATGGTAAAAGAGCAGATTGTATAGAAGAACAAATGAATAATTAACTCTTGATGTATCTCTAATAATGGAAAAATGGATGTGTTTATATACGTGAATCTAACCCTAAACCCTTATAAAAGTTTTGTTTGACAAGGTGGAAATATTTGACTTAGTATTGAAATTGACAAAAACTAACTAGGTTATAAACTATGTCAGCTATGGCCAACATAGTTCTTAGTAATCTCTATAAATAATAATACATGGTCGATGTAAACTATAAAAAATGGGTTTAGGTTAAGGAAAGGGATAATTAAGGAGGTAAATGACTAGAGGAGGGTGCAAAATAGGAGGCAAGGATTAGAGGAATGGTTTTAAGATTTGGTTAGACTGATAACAAGTGTAAATAAGGGACAACAATCCTAAAAAACATCAATGGTCTACCCACCCCTTTCTCGGTGCATCCCTTAGGGTGTGAATGTAGAGAGATTAAGACGTGACTAGTTCCTATAGGATATAAAGATTAGTAAATGATAAAATTTTAAAAATATTGTGTGTGTACATATTAATCATCAAAAAAGGTATTTAAATCAAAACCTTGAGACCATTTAGCTAATTCAAATTCTCCTTGATTCAATTATGTTTACTTTATGCCTTCAATGAGGCATCTTTCTTACTAAATGTCTCATTTTCCAAGAATCTCTCCTCTTTCAGGGTAATAATTCACTATGTCTTCATACATTATTGCCTAATTAACTTATTTTTCAACATAATCATGTTCTTCATGATTTTTCTCCTTCATACTTTCAATTTTTGTTTCCTAAAAGTGGAAATTTTCTTCCTTCACTTTTTTAGTTGAATACAAACATGATAAAAATTCATTAAATTTAAAATATTGAGGCTTTTCTAACTCCATCTTATCCTTCTTTGGTTTTTTTTCTAATGTCCTTATTTATTTTATCTCATCGTACTCCATGACCATATCATTTTAGTCAAGGTGCTTCTCACCTTCCTCTTGTCTACCAACATGTTCATCCATCATGAAATTCACCATATCTTCCTTAACCTACCTACATAAGAAATTATTTTTATTCTCATTGTATCTTATAAGAATATTTATTCTTATCTCCATGAGTAAAACTATAGGTCACTTAACTCTCTTCTTCCTCATTACCCAACCATACCATTGGCTTTCATATTCTTCCGTGAGCTTCACCAAGAGCATTATCCTCTCTATCATTTGATCTATCTCACTCATCTCTTCATAAATAACTAACACCTTCCTATTTGGATTTCCTTCCTTTTTCTCTCATTATGTTACTCTAACTTATGTAATCCCATAATCATATTCTCCTTCTCTATCTTCATATTCTCTAAATCAAGACTTTTTCACCTAGCTTTAGCAATTCTCTTTCACCTTGTATCGATGTCTCACCATAGGATCTCTCATGTACCTAGTCTATTAACATGCCTTGTAACATATTTCCCATATTGGAGCTAATATTATTCTAGTATTATGTATTATTTATTATTAGGGTTGTTCTTCTACCAAAATATCTTACCTTTTAGGTTTCACAAACCTTATGTCTCTCTTATTGTATTCCTTAAACTTGCAGTCATTAACCTATATAAATCAAAATCATAAACTTTCTTAAGAATCTACCTACTATGATACCCCTCAATATAGGCTATGATACCATTTCATGTGGGGGATGCATACACTTAACTCATTCATTTTCCTGGATCTGATTTTTTCCTTTTAATGCCTTTTTTCCCTCTTTTATACTAGTATCTTATAGGTAATCTACTTATATATTTATAACCTTGATAATTCTTACCTTCACTAAGCTCATAAACTTCCTTTCATACATAGTCCTCTTTTTTATTTTTCAGAAAATTTCACCCTTCATCTACCTTTATACTCTCTCCTCCTTAGTACAAACACCATCCTCTCATACAAAACTTTAATCACTTCACTCTATGTTCTTTATTCAATATTGATCACTCTCATATAGATTCATAGCCATAAAATCTTAATGAAAGATTTCATTTTTATTGTCTCCACTATTAGTCTTGTATGGACATTCACCTACCTATTTGTAACTCCATTAGACATCCAATTAGAATACTCAATCCTAAAATCTAGAAGTCTCAAACAATCCACTCTTTATTTAGGGCCTATTTTCTTGTAACCTTATTTTGGCATAAAGCTTGTTGGTTTGAACAAACTACATGGTTATAAAAAAACTAAACACATTTTAAGATACACTTTTTATTTTCACAAACTTACCTAAAGTTTCATGTTAAAACTCTCAAGGGAGACCTACTAAATCAACACACATCCGTAGTAATGAGGTCTCTCTAGGCATAACCCAATGATAGAGACTTAGTAATTGTATTGTACTAACTGTAACAAATCCAAACCTCGTGGGTCCTATATATGATATCAAAAAATATTGGATTTCTAATTTTATTAAATTTTGGATAGTGGAAACTCTATTTTTTTGGTTTGCAAATCAAAAACCCTAGGTCTAGGTTTACATAGGTCTATACAAAGCTGATAGCGTACAAAAAGGGATAAATTAAGGTTTAATATTTTAAAGAATATTTTAAAGGTTGTTTTAAGGTTTACCCCATCTAGTTTTGACTTCTTTAGTTTATATTTATTCATGAGCAATTATAATAAGTCCCCAGCAAGCAACTTTATAGAATTATGGAAACACATATAGGATTTTGTGCACTATAATGAATGGTTTTAATTGAATATTAAATTTTAAATTTTTTATGATAACCTAAAAAAAATTTCATCATTAATTAAATAATATTTACTAGATTACCATATCCCAAACACTTTGAATGACACTCTAAAAACACCTCTATTTTCTTTTTCTCTTGATTGTGTTAAAGCTGAGTTGTCCCAAATATTGTAGATTGCCATTAACCTATAGATAAAAAAGAGTCTAATTTATTCAAATAAGGAAAAATATATATAGATTATCACATATTAGGAATCTTGGTGGAAATAATAAATACTCTCTTAAAACATTAATTTATTCTGTTAGGAACTCGTCCCTTACCCTTCTCTTTGTAGTATTCGTGTAATAATTGCTATGGACACATATGCTTTGTAAGTCGTCCCTTAGAGCATATTTGAATTATCCCACATACAAGGGAATTAGTATTTGTTATAATAGAGTTAGTATACAAGTAAGTGTTGAGGCCCAATGAAGGCATCCATAAATTTATTGTATTGATCTTGCTCAAAGGAGGTTGCCCCCTCGAAGTGGCCTACGATCAATATAAGCTTTTTGTGTTTCTGTTATTTGTAAGAGTTATTTTATTTTTGAATATTTTGATTAAATCTATTGTAGGAGGTAATTTGATATAGGAGGTTCTTCTCATCTGGTGTCAGAGTGCTTTCTTAGATTTATGGGTAGATTTAGAGCAATTTTTTTTTCGAAGTAGGGCTTTCTAGGAGCTGCACCATTTCTGTCAAGATTTTCTTTTGCATTACAGGTTCCATCAATTTGGATTGGGTAAATACCTATCCACTTAACTATGGGAAGTTCTTGGGCATAAGACCTAAAACTCATTATGAGGAGTACCATAAGAACCCTAAAGTAGCTGGCCCATTGAGAGGACCTGCTAGAAAAAAGGGCAACAGCCCCATCCTGACTGACTAGTTCCCACCCGTGAGGTAAACCAAAAGCTATCGTTAAGGGGTAAACCTATGGCCAAATTTTTTTGGAGAGTGGTACTCGATCAGACAGCTTTGGTGGCCAGAGATAATTTTAAAAAATCCTTTAGGTAGCCAAACAAACTTGGGGTCCATATCCAACTTATCAGGTTTAGAGAGCAAACAATAGTGTATCCATAGTTGAGGATATTTCCAACCACACAGTTGTAGAACATCCATTTTTGAAGTAGAAGAAAAAAAATAGCAACAAAAAAAAACAAAAAACAAAAATAAAAAAAATAACTTTTGAGGCGCTACCCTGAACCCCACCAGGGATCCTTGGCTATTAACAACTAGTTATGGTCACCACTCATGCAGGAAGAAATTGCCACATTGAAATCTCAAGTTATAGAGTTAACCAATATGATGCGTGGCTTGTATCAACAGAATATCATCTTTCTCAACATAGTGTAGAAGGAGGAGTCTTCTTCAGAGCATCGCTCCTTTGCTTCCAACTTCTCATGTGGACCTAAGCTATACTTTCCATGGTTCAATGGTATAGATCCTAGAGGATGGATATATCAAGTTGAACAATTCTTCAACCTCCACAATACTTATTCTGCAAACAAAGTCCCAATTGCTTCCTTTCATCTAGAACAAGAAGTACTTCAGTAGTACCATTAGTATCTCAAGACAAATGATGAACCCAATTGGTAAAATTTTTCATCCTTAATTCTGGGTAGGTTTGGTCCCTCAGCATTTGAGGATTTCATATGATCCCTCACCAAACTTTGTCAAATAGGTACTATTCATGAATATCAGATTGAATTTGAAAAACTCGCTAATCACACAAAAGGGTTGTCAGATGACTTCTTCAAAATTTGCTTTGGTAGTGGCCTCAAAGAGCCAATCCACTCAGAGGTAAAAATGTTTCAACCTAAAAATATGATGGATGCTTTGGGTCTCGCTAAGTAGTAGAAGATAAACTCTCCACACAACATTGACCTCCCACCTTTTCACTAGCAAAGAACACAGTGAATTAGCAAACAACCATAACCACACCAATCAAGCACCTGACTGAGGCAGAGATGTGGGTTTACAAAGAGAAAGGATTATGTTACAACTATGATGAAAAATGGGTTAAGGATCATAGGTGCATCTAATAAAAACTTTACTTTCTAGATGTGGAGTCACCACCAGAGCAAGATAGCAAGCTTGATATTCTAGAATTTCAAGATGCTCAAGAAGAACCCAACATTGAGGAAGACCTAGTGGTTCAAGAGACTCAACCTAAGATCTCAGTGCATGCACTAGTAGGTGTCACCACTCACAAAACCATGAAGGTCAGAGGGTGCTTCAAAAATATTCCTGTCACAATCCTCATTGACTTGGGAAGTACTCACAATTTCATCGATCCTCGCATTGCTAAGGCGGTAGACTGCTTTATATACCCTTGTTCTAGCTTTGAAGTCATGATTGCAAATGGGGGCACATTTCCATGTAAAGGGAAGTGTAAAAATGTGTGTATTGCAATGGGTGATTATAATTTTCACTCTGATATGTTTGCCCTACCTTTAGGAGGGTATGATGTGGTTTTAGGGGCATAGTGGCTTCACACATTAGGACCTATTTTATGGGACTTCTTTGAGCTTTGGAAGCATTTCACAAATAATGGTCAGAAGCACACCTTAAAAGGGTTATTTCCAAGATCTACTAGCATCATCAGTTCTCATCGCATAGAAAAACTTTTGAAGAAAGGCTCACATGGGGTCATTACACAACTGCATTCCATTCGACTCTAGCCCCCCACTGCTACTAACCACCTAAAGATTTATAAGCCATACTCAAAAAGCATGCAACCAATTTTTTAGAAGCAGTAGGTTTTCCCCATTCATGCCCTAAAGATCACTGCATTCCTCTCCTTCCAGGAGGCATCCCACCCAACATCTATCCCTATCACTACCCCCATCTGCAAAAGAATGAAATTGAGAACTTAATCCAAGAACTCCTCAAGTCTAGAGTTATTCACCCCAACACTAGTCCATATTCCTCCCCAATGCTTCTTGTCCACAAGAAAGATGGGTCGTGGCACCTTTGCATTGACTTCTGAGCCCTTAACCACCTCACTATCAAGGATAAATTCCCAATTCTTGTCATCGATGAGCTTCTTGATGAGCTCCATGGGGCCAAATTCTTTTCCAAGTTAAATATGCATTCTGGCTATCATCAAATCCATGTGTATCCTAATGACATTCCCAAGATAGCCTTCCATATGCATGAAGGTCACTATGAGTTTCTTGTCATGCCATTTAGCCTTACAAATGCTCCTTCTACTTTCCAAGCACTCATGAATAAAATCTTTTAGCCTTTTCTCTACCAATTTATTTTAGTTTTCTTTGATGAAATTTTGATCAATAGCCGAAAATGGGACAAGAATCTACAACATATTGACAAGGCATTAAAACTATTAGCAGATAATCAATTATGTGCCAAGCAATCCAAGTGTTCATTTGGTCAAGAAGAAATCGACTATCTAGGGTACATTATTTCAGCCAATGGGGTTCACATGGACCTAGAAAAAATCAATGTTATGCAAAATTTGCCTCGACCAACCCCCCTCAAGAGCCTTCGTGGTTTCTTAGGCCTGACAGGATACTATCACAAGTTGATCAAAGAATATGGGTAGCTCCTTTGACTTCCTTATTGAAGAAGGATTCTTTCACCTGGGGTGCAACAGCTGATCAGGCATTCGACAAACTCAAATAGGTTATGTGTAGCACACCATTTATGGCACTGTTAAACTTCACCAAAAATTTCACATTGAAAATGATGCTAGTGGCATCGGTTTGGGTGCTATTCTTCTCCAAGAGGGTTGACCAATTGCCTTCACTAGACAAGCCCTTTCTGGCCACAATTTAGCTTTGTCTACATATGAAAAGGAAATGATGGCAATTTTACATGCAGTACAAAAATTGAGACCCTAATTACTAGGAAATCATTTTTGCATCAAAACTATTCATCAGAGTTTGAAATATTTCTTGGAACAGTGGGTCTCATCCCCAGCTCAGTAGAAGTGGGTCAGAAAACTTATGGGTTATGATTATGAGATCACCTATAAGAAGGGAAAAGACAATGTTGTGGCTGATGCTCTCTCAAGAACCTTTGAGGACCAGCCTTCCCTCTCTGCCATCTCCATGCGCATTCTAAAATGGTTGGAATCTATCTAATAAGGGTATGCAAATGATCCCTCCTTATGCCACCTCATTCATCAATTAACCACTAACACCTTTGTAGTACCACATTATTCATGGGATGGTGCTTCTCTATGATACAAGGGTCATATGGTGCTTTCCAAAAGTCTAGAACTACATCAATCCATCTTCTATGAAATCCATGCCTCCCCCTCAGTAGGGCACTTAGGATTTCTCAAAACCTATGAGCGGGCACATCGACACTTCTTTTGGAAATGCATGAAAGCCAAAATTAAACGGATGGTGGCCGAATGTGATACCTGCCAATGAAACAAAGGTGAAACCACATTGAATCCTAGTTTTCTCAAGCCTTTGCCCATTCTTCCTAGGATCTGGATAGATATTTCCATGGATTTCATTGAGGGCCTCCCTAAATCTAGGGGAAAGACAGTGATCCTAGTTGTAGTCGATTGCCTCTCCAAATATAGCAATTTTTATGCACTTAGCCACCCATACACAACCTCCACAGTCATACAAGTTTTTTTGGATCAGATCTTCCATCTTCATGGCATTCATTCTTCAATTATCTCAGATCATGTTGCCACTTTCACCAACCATTTTTGGATAGAACTATTTTGTCATACAGGCACACAGTTGAGAATGAGCTTTGGGTACCACCCATAAATAGATGGCTAGACAGAAATAGTCAACAAATGCTTGGAGACCTTCCTTTATTGCTTTGCTTTAGAATAACAACATCAATGGGCCAAGTGGATTCCCCTAGCTGAATGGTGGTACAATACCTCATACCACACTTCCACCAAAATGACTTCCTATGAAGTAGTTTATTGTCAAACACTACCACCACTTCTTCCATATAATCTTGGAAGCTCACCAGTTTAGGTAGTTGACACTACTCTTTAAAACTAGAATCAAATTCTTTGCACCTTGTGAGAGAATATCCACATGGTACATAACCGAATGAAGCAACATGCTGATCAACACCACTTTGAGCATACCTTTCAACCTAGTGATATGATCTTTCTTCATCTATAGCCATACAAGCAATCATCACTGAAACTAAAAGGGCACCAAAAGCTTGCTCCAAAGTTTTATGGGCCATATAAGGTTCTCTAAAAGATTGGGTCAGTTGCTTACAAGTCAGAGCTTCCACCTTCCTCCCAAGTTCATCCCATCTTTCATGTCTCTTATTTGAAGCAAGTTCTTAGATCCAACATCCGAGTGCCGATAGTTTTACTAGAACTTGATAATGAAGTCTCCATCCTTCTAGAGCTAGAAGTAATCCTAGATAAGTGCACCCACCAACTTTTATCCCACTCCATAACAGAGGTCTTATTCCAATGGCATGGCATGCAACCAGAAGATGCAACATGGGAACCATTCTTCTAGATTCAACAACAATTCCCACATTTTTTTACCTTTAAGGGCAAAGCTCTTTCTAAGGGGGAGGGGATGTTAGGAACCCATGCCTTACCCTTCTCTTTGTAGTATTAGTGTAATAATTTCTATGGATGCATATTCTTTGTAAGTTGCCCCTTAGAGCATATTTGAATTATCCCACATAGAAGGGAAGTAGTAATTGTTAGAATAGAGTTAGTATATAAGTAAGTGTTGAGGCCCAATGAAGGCATCAACGAATTTATTGTATTGAGCTTGCTTAAAGGAGGTTTCCCCCTCGAAGTGGCCTGCGATCAATATAAGCTTTCTGTGATTCTATTATTCGTAAGAGTTATTTTATTTTTGTTTATTTTGATTAAATATATTGTAGGAGGTAATCTTCTATAGGAGATTCTTCTCATAGTCATTGATCATATTGAACACAAAATAATCATACATATAATTTATACTATATGTAGAGTTCTCTTAAATCTTGATCATTTATTGTATTTATTGAAGATACACCTATGTATATTTCAAATTTATCCTCTCATACCTCTTATTAATCTGTCTACACACCTCCATGCTTTTATATCTTCTAATAATTCCAAACATGCAACATAACTTACTTTTCTTGGCCAACTCCAGGTAGTGTGTTAGTTATAATTCAATATTTATTGGCTCATATTTCTCTTTCATGACATGCACATTGAAACACCTCTCACATACAATCCTAAGACCCACTAGGGACCTAATCAAAATTCACTAATAATTACATATAACATAAAACCCTATAACACCAGTCAAATCCTAATCTTAAATTCAAAATTTTAAATTCTGCTTTTTGTTAGGAAACTCTAAATGGATAAGAAACACACAAAGTTAAGACTCTTTGATGAATCTAACATAATAAGATACCATAAAATACCCCTAATAGTCACACCAAACCAAAAATGGCTATCATGAAACTCTTAAACATATTAACACCTCATGTTGTCTTAAGATGCTCTGCATCAACATACTTGAGATATCTTCTCATTGTACTCTTCCATAGTCTTAGGAATTTTTGAACTTTCATCCATAAAATTATTCAAAATTTTCCTTATTGATATATTTTTTTAAGTTTTATTATAAATAAACTCAACAATATATAGTTAATCCTCCAATTTTAACTGCTAGTGTATTATCTACATCCTCATCATATCTTCCAAACTTAATTCAGCCTCACATTTTTTCCATATATTTTATTATAATAAGGTAAACTAAAGTTTAGATTTGTTCTAAATGTAGTAGTTAATTTCAAAAAAATACTTGAAGTAAATAGTTTATATCTATCAAAGATAATTAATTATGGAATGCTATGAATGTGAATAATTTCCTTCACAAATTTCTTAGCAAGAATCAGGTATCATATGTAATATTTTCTACACTAAAGTGAGAAACATTAGTTAATTTACCAATTAAAACTATAATAGTGGCATACTTGCCCTAATATTTAGGTAATCTTGATATAAAGTCCACTCAAATAACTACCTACCACCTTTATTGAATAACATTAGGGTAAAAAAGGACCTGGATGTAAATATTTAGCTTTGACAGACTAACAGTCCAAAAATTTCACTAATAAATTAGCCACATCCTTATTTAACCTAGGATAGAAATAAGACCTTTGCAACTTGTGTCATTTTAGTGACATTTGGATGAGTGAAATGAGGTGTATTTTTCACTTATTCCAAAACTTGTTCCCTCAAATTTCTAGAATAAAGAACATAAATTTTTCCTTGATACCTCAAAAGTCTATCTGACTTCAAGGAATGCTCATAAAAACAACATTAAGCATTATTTATTTGGTCAATTAAGGAAACACAATTTAGCATTCATGGTTTGTTATCTACTAATTCAAAACATAGTCCTTTAAATTTGACATTAAATATAAATTATAGCAATATATTTTATTCTACTAATAGCATATATTACTCTATATTATTAGAATTTAACATAATCAATATCATTATTAGTTTTTTACATAAAATCTAACAATATACATTTTATCACATTTAATTCATCTTCAAAAAATAAATACATAAGGATACAATCATCATAGTTTACCTTAAAGTGTTTCTAAAGTAAAACGTTTTTCAATTTCTTGAGACCATAAGCCATAGTTTTCAATTCAAGATCATGATTTCAATAGTTATTCCCATGGGATTTGAGCTTCCATATTCTTAGGCAATATTTTTAAATTTTAATGCAAAATAACCCAAATTTCAATACTACAAGTTTTAATGCAGATTTTAAAGTTCCCATTTATATCTATAATAATAAGGATTGGATTATAATTTAATGTATATTTCATCTTTTGGAAGGATTCCTCATATTGAAGAGTCTAGTCAAAATTATTCCCATTCTTTTTCAAATAATTGATGTGGCTAACAATACTTGAGAAGTTTTCAACAAAACTCTACTATTAATTATCGAATCTTCTGAAACTACACACTTCATTCATGTCCTTAAGAGTAGGCCACTCCATAATAAATTTAATCTCATAAAGGTATATATAAGGACCTTCCTTAGAAATAACATGTTATAAGTAATGAATATTGATTTGGTATAAGGAGCACTTAGGAAATTTACCAAATAGTTTATGTTTCCTTAATGTTTTAAATACAAATCCTAGCTATTTATCATACTCTATTTCATTCTTAAAGAAAACTAGGATGTCATCTATAAATACTAGTACAAAAAAGTCAGGGAAATCCTTAAATTAGTTATTCATCAGGCTCATAAAAGTAGCAATGGCATTTTTTAATCCAAAATACATGAAAATATATTAATAATGTGCATACCCTATTACAAAATCTATTGTATGCACATTTTATTCTTTGTTAAGGATTTGGTGATACTCCAATCAAATATCTATCTTTGAAAACACAATTGTATCCTTCATTTGATTAAAAAATATAATTAATTATAGGAGTGGAACACATTTTTTATAATGATTTTTTCATTATTCATTAACCAATTAAAATTATCAATTTTCGATGGTTCTTCTTGATGAATACAACTAGGGATACCTAGGGTGATATACTTTCCCTGATAAGCCCTTCATCTATCAACTATTGTAGCTACACTTTGAAATCTCATAGATCTAACATATCGATATTATGTGGTGTCTTAGATGTAGTGGAAAATATCAATACTATATCAATAGAAAAATAATAATTCCTTTGAGGATATAAATCTTGAAGTTCATCAGGAAAAACATTTGCGAATTCTCTCAATACATGGTATTTTGTAGATTAGGGTCGCTCTCCTCCCAATTTTCATTTAGTTTAAAAAATACATTTTTCAATCCTTTTTACTACTTTTTTCATTTGTAATGTTGAAAAAAAATTTGTAGGTAAGGGCCTCATGGTACCCTGTATCTCCACATGATTTCCATCATCATCAAGACATTGCACATTTTTTTTTTAAAAATAATATTTTCTTGATTTTGTTGTAGATAGTTCATGTCAAAAATAATGTCATATGAAATTTATGGTGATAGTTTTAATTAGGTCTTTAATACTCCCAAATCTAGTTTAGTGTGCTCCAAGCATTCCAAAATAGCCACTCATTTCCATGTGCCAAAATCAACCTCCCATCCTTATCTTAATATAAAATATTTAGTTTTTCAATTAAAATTAATTGAAGGGGAAGTAAAAATTTTTGTTTCACAAAAATAAATAAAAATATCTAAAAAAAACTAAGAAACTATCCCCTTAGTCTATAATGGAGTAGATTTCAAATTTGAATTTTTTTTATTAATAACATCATACACATGATGATTTTATTTCTTATTACCTTGTAGTTTGGGATAATCCCTATAGTAATGATTATCCTTGAATTAGAAACATTTAAAAAAAAATCTTGAGGCAAAGGTGATATATTGGCTCTAGTGGTTGAACCATGAACATCTCCTTGTTACTAATTTTAGTTCTTGTTATTTTTTTGCAAAATTATGAGGCTTGGAACATCTCTTTTCATTCTAAAATATTTTGTAACTACTATTTTTTTTTCAAAAATCCATTCTTATCATGAAACTTAGTGAAGTTATTAATCACATGAGGAATTCATACTTTAGGATTAGGTTACATCATGCTATTTTGGTATTCTTTTCCTTATGGTGAAATATTTATTTTTCATCTCCATGATATGCAAATTCAATTACGTAAACTAAGGTTCAATGGGTTGTCATATTTAAATCATGCATCATATCCTCACATAATCTAAGATTAAAATTAGTTTCTTCAGTTTCAACATCATGCATTAATTTTTGTAACATAAGAGGATGATAATCATGTTCTCATATTCTAAAACAAACATATTTTCTTACTTCAATAAATAAAACTTTCAAATAGTTTTTCCTTGAAATTTACATTCAAGAATCTTTTCCTAAATTGGAAATAAAATGTCTCTAAGGAGAGGTTCATTTGGTTTTAACCCTTTAAAGTACACATGTGGTTCCAGCATAGTTTAACATCACTTTCCAAATATAAAAATCCTAAATGGGCCTTGATATTGGAACTCATATTATTTAAAGTGAGTTATTTCCCCAAATTTACTATCCATGTCTCATCAACATATCTAGATTCCACACCAAATAATGTAATAAGTTTTGAATTTTTCAATATCCTTCATAATGGTATCCAAAACATCATGTTTCCTTGGTTTTTTACTACTTTTCTCATCCCCTTATGTCTCCTCACAGTTGCTACATTCTTATAACTTCTCAGGATTGGTCAATCTTTGGATGTAAGCTTCCACTTGGATTTCAATATTATGAAGCACACCCAAAATGTTATTCATGAAAGAATTATGCCCATAATTATTATCAACATGATCATTGTTGACATGAAACTATCATTATTTTGACATAGTCATTTCTAGCATAGTTACTAACATCATTATTACCAATGGAACAGATGTCGAAAACATTACTACCTATATTTATGCCAAGATTTACACTACGAGAACTATTATTAGAATTATATTTATTTCATCCTATCCTCAACATAATAATAAATACCAAAACATTATAATTCCACTTATTTGTTGGATTTATTTAGAGTATGACCAGGTTTTAATAACACCTATCACAACCATTATAAAAACCAACCCATAGTATTTCAATTTTTTTTGGGTTTTGATACTTGTATCCCCACATTCAATCATGTAAATGCATACAATATTCCAAAACTTAAGTATATATCATATATGTTATTGATGTATTGTTCTTATCATAAACATATAGTTGGTTCAAAAGTTTATGTGGTTGATCACTTTATCCAAAGTATAACATAAGAAGATAAATTACTTACATAGATATATCTAGATCACTAACCATTTCATCTTTGATGATACACACACTTCCAAAATTATATTTCAATAGAGATGACTCTGGTAAAGCCTATAAAATGAAAATTATATCCAATTAGAAGTAATAACATCATATAAGAGGCGTAGTCAAGGTTGATGGATTGATAAGGTGACCCTTATGTTATTACAAAAGGAGACCATCTCAAAAGCTTAAAATAAAAATCACATATTCTTCAATAATTCCCATAATTAAGATTACATGATTTCTTTATTAATTAAAGAAAATTTTATTTACAAATATAAGATTAGGTTTTATAATCCATTAAAATATATAACATATCATGATTTCAAATATATGATAATTTTTAGAAATTAAATTAACAATATGAAAATAAAGAGTTATTCTTTATAATTCCTAATTATATTTTCTTTTACAACTTCTAATCAACATTTCATATAGGATAGAGACAAAATAACCTATTTATGTATAATGTGATTTTAAATTTGACCTCATTATTATTTAAAATACTAATGCATATTGAATTCAAAATTTCATTAAATCATACTTATTGAATTTAATATATTCAAATATCACACACGTAACACATGATCTACAATGATAGGAATGGAGTCTTATTTTTATAGTAATGGAAGGTATTCTTGAGGAATATACAAATTAAAATTCATGGAAACATATAAATCATTTTATAAATAATACTTCTAATTATGTTATAGAACTAATAATACTTCATTTAAACATTACCCAATCAACCCCTAAGGTCATGATTATCGAGTTTTGAGGCTAGTTATATTTATTCATTTTATTATGAAAAGGAATCAAGCCAAATCAGTTTAAATATTGAAATAATAAGAAACCTACACACCCTTTCATCATAATTTAACATATACTATTTATTAATTATAAATCCTAATGTAGGATATAGGGATTGAGTTTCCACCTTAATCAGTTTTTATAATGATAGAAGGTACAAAACAAATAGTACTACATTGAAAATTTCCACCAAGTAATGCATACATAAAAAAAACATTTTAGTTAAAATTTTATAGTTGACTACCACACTAAAACCATATATAAACTAACATGCATAATGATCTTAACCTCCATATAAAAGACAAAAAGAGAAAAATTGTTTCATTAACTTTCATTAGTACATTTAAGTTCATCCTTTTTGTAAAACAACATCTTGTAATTTAAGTTAATCCTTTCTGAAGGACACATAGCACATATCATGGTCTATATTACATTTTACATACAAATCCTAGAATGTATATCTTTTATTAGGATCAATATAATTTCAGTTAACTTAATCATACATTCTTAATTTAAATTAGAACTAGATATGCAAATTAAGTAAGTAAAAAGTGAAGCATCATCAAAGAGTAAGAATTTTAATGTCCTAACTTAAAAGTACTCCTCTGAGATAAATTAAGAAATAAGTTTAATTACTTTTTGCATCAATATCAATTCAAAATGCATGGGACAATGTACAATATGACATTATTACTTCTTAAGTCATGGAGTATCCAAGCCTCCTATGATGAATATAAGTTTTGAATATTACCATTTCTATGTTAGCAATTTTAAAACCAATCTAGGAAACAATTATACTAGAGAAAGTATAATAATGTTAAGATAGTCCCATTCATTCAATACTACTTAAATGATAATCAATGAATAAGCAAAAAAGTTAAACATGTTATCATATTTGTATATGAAAGGAGATTATAATCAAAACATAATGAATAATAAATGCCATTAACTTTACATACTAAAATATTACTATCATTAATTAATAAAAATAATAAACCAATAAATAATCAATATATGGATGGCATATTTAAAACTAACACCATTTACAAAGACTATAGTTCTTCATATATATTTTCATTATTTAAGATTATAAAAAATTATCTTCACTACTGTTAATGATCATAGATTATAACAAGTTAATAAAATCAATGCTAACTGAATTATAAAGGCCAACATATACCAATCACTAAAATCAATATACATTCATACAATAATGCAACAAAACTTAATGTATAATCAAGTTCCAAGTAAGGTGATCAAGTGAATTCCCAAACATAGTTATTAGTAAAAATATATTAAGATTTTATTCAGTAATGTATAAAAATAATAGTCAATATCAACCCAACATAGTTAATTAGTAACATTATGTTTGTAACTTGATAACTAACTGATTGTATGTTTTCCAAGTAATAGTATTCCAAGTGATAATACAAAAATAATGATTATGTAAAAGAAGTTTACAACAAGAAAAAATCATACATTGTAGTGATAAATCAAATTTTTTCCATACAATTTACACAATGATCAACTAATCTTCCTATTTTTTAAAGGACAAAAACATCTATTATCTCAAAATAATAATTAATATTCTCTAAAAAAAAATCAATACAATGTTATGAATGGATACAATTTCCCTATTACCTCAAGTTGCATTGGCACTAATATCTCAAGAAACCTCTCCAATAACATAGAGAGTTCACGTGACTAATTTATGAAACCAAAAAAAATCCTTGCACAATAATACTAACATAAAAATAATTGGAATTTAACTTAACCTCCCCCAAAAAGACATATCACCGTTCATGTCATCCCATCCTCCTATCATTCCAAGTTAGTTAGTTCATAACTATGAATAATTGGAGGAATGTCATATCAAAGCTATATATTTTGAGCCATTGAAAATGATTATAGAAGCCACACAAGAATAATTTGTCAATGAATAATGATGAAACTGACTAAAAGGGTTGTTAGGTAATTTATTAAAGCAACTATTTAATAGGATTGAATAAAGATCAGTTCATACAAACATTGGAACTATCATTTTGAGGGAAAAGTCCTAATTTCCTACATCATATGACTAATTTAAATTGATTAAAAAAATATAAGAATTGAATAATGAGTTGAAGAAGATAAAATAACAAGTATAATAAATTAAGTAAAATAAATTATTTGAGAAAGAAAAGTAGGAAACAAAGAATCATGAAATGGATCTAAAAAACAAAGAAAGGATTTGGAGAAAATTAAACAACAACAAGAAAATGAGAAAATTAAGGTATGTGATAGAGTTAAATAAGATAAAGATAATTTCAAAATGGAGATACAAAGACAAAGACATCTAAGTAATTTATGAATTCATCTTCTTTCATAACATCAAATTATGTTGGATTTATATAATATTTATAATTTAAAAATTTCAAATGTCTCTAATTTCGATGTCTTCATCCCCTCTTATTAGACAAACTAAATCCAAATTCATTCTTCAAAAATTATGGTATTTCCAATATCATTAGTCATGAATTTTCCCACTTTAAAAATCAAGTAGTTTCATACAAACCAAGGTAACCATCCTAATTCATATCCTACACATGTTACCACTTTAATACAAATCTAGTTTACTCATGCAAACCATTTACAATTTTATTCAATAGGAATGATCAACATGACATGTATACCCCCAAAGGAGAAGGTAAAAACACGGCTTTATATCAAATAAAGTGGTGAGGTACCACATAATATTGACTTAGAGTTCACATTTCCTATATTATAACAAATTTTTGCATGTGGTAATATGATCATAAATAGTAACATTTTGGTATGAGAAAATTTCACATAAGGTAATAAATCATGTCCTATGATAAGTAAATATTATGTTTCATCTACATAAGAGCATGTTTTTTGTGAAATATTTTTTGATATAAAATTTTAATGTTCTTCAAAATTTATAGTTTGATCCTATAATAGTAATAGTTTTTACTAATAATTTTACAATGCCTATTAGATACCCAATATATATAATAACGTTTATGATCTATGAAAATAAATACGGTCTAATATATTTTTTAATATCATCTAATTTAATTCATTTTAATTCAAATACCATGTTCTTCATTTCTCTATGAGTTGATAGTTGTATACTTCTAGCTAATATACATGCGTGTGTAAATTTATGTGTTAAATATGTATGTGCATACATGCATGTAGGTGCACATGTATTTGTGGGTATTGACATGCACACGTGCACACGTACACGCACACCCGCGCGCGCACACACACACACACACACACACACACACACACACACACACACACACACACACACACACACACACACACACACACACACACACACACACACACACACACACACACACACACACACACACACACACACACACACACACACACACACACAAAATAAATAAAAAATAAATAAAATACATACACATAAATTATAGGGAAAGTAAACTTATATGTATGTCTTGTATATATGTATGTAGATATATACAAATACACAGATATATACACATGTGTATATAAAATATACATTGATATAAGCATATATATAAAATATACATACATAAATTTAGGGCATCAAAATTATTTATATGTCTGTCTATGTATTTATTGCCTTAATTAATACATAAACAAATTGAACGTAATATATATGCTTAACTAAAATAATTGAAAAGGGGAAAAAATTTCATTGCCTCATGAAGGTTGGGATAAACATCATCATAAAAATTTGAATAATTTATTTCTCCTCTCTAAAAACCATCAAAATGCCAAGTTTTAATAACCTTATGCAAATATTAATAAAATAAACCATAATTCCCCTTTTTACATTATATCTCTACATTATTTCATAAAAATATTATTATAGATGACCCTTAAAATATGGAGAAATAGACAAAAAAAAGTTATTTGGGAAATTAAATCATTTTATTTTTTGTGCAATGAAGCTTTAAAAATATTTATGAAACAAGAGTTGGTTGAGAAACCAACTAATGGGTAAAAACTACTCGACAATAAATAAACATTAAAACAAACCAATAAAACTATAAAATTTTGATATTTAAAAAATAATTCAACAAACTTCCCCTTGATCCAAAGGGGTTTATAAAAATTGAAGCAATGAACTGTGAGTCATCCAAGTAGACTCTGGTATAACTTCAACTGGTACACTATACATCTTGGATTGATCAACACCCTGATCATCCAAACACTAAAGTAGAACAAGATCACACTCTATCTAAATAGATTTATCCTCACACAAAATCTTTCCATCAATTGATTTCCCCAATACTATGTATGACACATCTTAAATCGATGCCCAACAATTGCCAACATCCCCTATAGGCCGTTGCTCAACACTAACACTAACAACAATTCAATGCTAACTTGTACTAAAACCACCGATGACTAATCAAAAAACCAATATGAAATATCTTATCCCCCTATCAGGTGAGAGGTGAGAATCCATGTAATAAATAAACCAAGTATAAACCAATAAAATGTTACACATCAAAGATCATATCAACATTAGATCTATGAAAGCAAAGTACACAAGCTAAAAAATGCTACTACATCAAATCCCAATCTTTGGCCATGAAACTTTCATAAGATGGGTGCATTACCATATTATAATATATAGTAAACATCTATGAAGCAAAAAACTCCACATTCATCCCATCTATTAGAAGAATATGTAGAAGAATAGCCAAAAAATGAACTACAAGAGTAACAAGAGTGACCAATAAAGTTCACTTCTACCTTATGTCGATGTCGAGAGGACATCCTTTTGGAGGGGCACTATTTAGAGAGGTTTCCTATGCCACCATAATTATATCATATTATCTCATGTCCACTATAACTAGAGGAAGACTAAACACATGAAGAAAAATGCCTATTCTTGTGCTTATGTCCATGTGAATGTGCATGGTGATGATCATACTTATGAGAACTAGAGTGATGTCTACGCTTTAGAGAACTAGAAATATCCTTATGTCAAGAATGATGCTTATGTTTGGAAGTGTGCCTCAGAG
Source organism: Torreya grandis (assembly GCA_037957365.1). Taxonomy (NCBI): domain Eukaryota; kingdom Viridiplantae; phylum Streptophyta; class Pinopsida; order Cupressales; family Taxaceae; genus Torreya; species Torreya grandis. The sequence continues at coordinate 740,910 of JARHVA010006545.1, forward strand.
AGTATTTGTAACTCTGAAAGTGCTTTGAAGAATGTTTACTATTGTGCTCATATTATGGTTTACCTATTTTTGTATAGTAGGAATCCTCAGTAGGTTTATTTATTATTTGTAAATTATTGCTCATGTTGAGTGAGAAAGTCATAAATGGAATCAAAAGTAGATTTTTAAATCTTATCACTAAGCTTTAACATTTTTAAAAAGTTCCTATAGATAAAGATAAGAACATTAAAAGTAATAGAAATAACAATTTCATCATCAATTTTACCACAAGTAGTACCATATTTTTTTTTCAAATTCTTAATTTGTGATAGATAATTTAAAACATCTTCATCATCTATTAGTTTAGTCTTGAGCAACTACATAAGAAGGTTAATTTTCTTATAGGTAGGTTGTTTCTCATATAAGTCCTTTAGAGATTTCAATGATTTTAAAGCCTCAAACTTGATGGCCTCTATGTGAATTATAACTTGTACACTACAAGTTGATTTAGCTAAAGCAAGGGAACACTTGTCACATTTATGAAATTCTAGAAGCTTTATGGCCTCAATCGATAATGTTGGTTGCTTTTCAATTACATCCCATAATTTGTTGAATATTAATATACCTTCCATGTTCATTGACCATTCCTTGTAATTTTTAGGAGTTAAGCATCTATTTTCAAAAATCAAGTTCACAATTTTAGCCATGGTATGAAATCAAAAAATAAGGAATGCTATTAAGGCTTTGCCTTGACCTTATAAATAGATTTTAATTACAAGAAATTCCTAGGACTTGTAAAAAACATATTACACCTTATAACTCCTATTACACCCTTATTTCTCTAATATTTAAAATTTTCAATACAAAATAAGGTCACAAATGAAATTTCACCAAAAATTATTTGAACCTTGACCTTTTATTGCAAGTGACTAAACAAAATATTTTCTAATTGACTTGTCCTTAACAAAGTTGAATATAAAAATGTAAGATATTTTAGATGAATTTTATTTTTTTGATAAAAATAAAAATTATATTCACTAAAATCTTTTATTAATTATTTTACTTGCATGTAAAAATGTCAGTGCATTTGCTTTTGCTTGTGGGGCACTAAAAAGCCAAAATAAAAAATGTTTTAAATTCTATGTAACTTATACAATCATGCATCTATTTTTTGTAGGCTAAATTTCACCACCGTATAGGCCTATGGGTGTGTGAGATAGTTTTAGTAAATAAAAAATCTATTACTTATATTTAAGAGTCAGTAATTTATAATTTATCTCACAAACGTCTAGCTATAACACTGCATTATAGCCTAAAATTTGAAGGAACACCATACAGATCTACTATGTAGGTCATAATAACAAAAAAAAATTGCCATTATACCAGCATAAGCACTTCATGTCAACATGGTTATCTGTAAAAATATGTGGCTGATTTCACACTTGTGTTATAGTCTTCTATTCTATGCTCTGAGTTATTTCATCCTTCCACAATGTAAAACAATATAGTTCAAAAGTAAAACAATAGCCATCATATTATCTTTCAACATTCTCTCTTATTCCCTTTTCCTGCAAAAGAAAAAATGGCTCTTTAAATATCTTCACTTATAAAAGAATGGTTTTGCAAATATTTTCACTCCTCTTCAGATTGTCGAGGCTATAACCAAGATTTTCAAATTTATTCTATCCTCCTTAAAAAATTTATTGCCATGGCTCTGATACCACTGATGGCCCTTTGAATATGGAGAAATAGACATAAAAAGGTATTTAGGAATTTCAATTATTTTATTTTTTGTACAATGAGGCTTTAAAAAGCTTTACAAAAATAAGAGTTGGTTGAGAGACCAACTAATGGGTAAAAACTACCTAACAACAATAAAAACATTAAATCAAACTAATAAAGCTATAACATTTGGATCATTAAAAATTAATCTAACCATTAAAACATTAATTACAATCCTAGTCAATTAATAAAACAACATAAATTTTTGAAAGAGAAAATTATTTACTAATGATGAATTTTGTTTGAAAACATAGCATAATAAGTGATATTATTGAGCAAAGTTCTGGAAAAGTGGCAGTGGCATCCATGTGTTATTATTTAATATTTCAGTTGTTATCTTTATTCTCATTCATCTACCTCTTCATGAATGTCTGAACGTCAACATAATAGGGGGATAATATAAATAAAAACTTATAATAGATAAATTAGTAAGCTAAAGGCTTATATAGTGAGATACTCACCTTAGATTCATCTCACATGAGATAAGACAAACTAATATGGTTTCTTTCTCCTTATTATATTGACACATTCTATCCTATCAAGTCCGATTTTCTCAAAACATTATAGGATGATAGTGAAGTTCTAAACTGGTGTTTCCTCTAATTTTTCATTAAATATATCCACTATCATCAATACAAAAAGTGGAAAATTGATTGCTTATTCAAATGATAAATTACTTGACTTTAGTGCCATCACATGATCTTTTATGACTATATACTAAGCCAGAGTGACCTAGTGATTAGGGATTCCTACTATAAAATCATGAATGTCATCATAAACCTCATCACCCTTCTTAAACACTACCACACCCTTACCCACATCGGTAATTTCTCCTACCATGTCACACATCAGCACCACCTAAAAAGAAACACAAATCATTATATTTGTAAATAATTTTAATAAAAAAATATAAACTATATTTTGTAAACATATAAGAAATGGAAAATCTGCACTCTGAAGGATGCATAAAAACATGCTAAATATGGATTTGATATGAACTAAGAATAATTTTCAGTCTCCATATTTTGAGTGGTCAGTTTACTGTTGTTTTAAAATGACTCATTGAACCACCTTAGCATATATAAGTGATAGGGAAATATTACTCAGGATTTATAGCTTGTTCCATCAAATTTTAACAAAACAAAATCCATTTGAAAAGGCAATGGAAGCTTTAAGTCATTACCTAATGTAGAGGATTTAGGGATGACTTTTAGTCAAAGACATGTATGTTTGAAAAACCAAATATTTAGTGAGAATCTAAGTAACTAATGTTCCAAAATCTTTAACTTTAAAAAAACCAAATAATTTTCCCTTATCAAAATTCACCACAGAAATGACTACTAAGATAATAGAAAAATAACAAGTAATCTATGTAATGTACTTTATTATACATTGAATCACATAGTTCTAACAAATATCCATATTGAGGACAAAATTAGTTGAATTTATTTATTATTTAATTAAGAAGTTTTATTTATTGTTGTATATGTGTATTTATGTGTGCATGTGAGATAAATATTATATTATAAATATAATATATAGTATATTAATAATTTAAGATATTGTATTATATTAATAATATTAATATATAATAAAATTATATTATTATTAAATATTTTATATATTTTAAAAAGATATATACTATTAAACATATTATTTTTATTATATAGTATATAAATATTATTATAAAATGTTATACATTAATATTATATTATAATATTAATATAATATATAATATACAAGATGTAATTTCTTGTTTTAGTAAAGTATGATTTTGTGAAGTGAATGAGTGTAAATTGGTAGTCATACCTCACTTGAAATTCATGACCATCGATCTCATCCCACATTTTGTGCACACAACGTTAAGAAAAAATAATCATATATTTCTAGTGTAAGTGATGGTATAGAATTATATTGTATATTCCTTTATATGATGTAATGAGTTATGTAAGGAGGATATGTTTTGTTTCATGAAGAGGTTGAACAATGGTAAAGTAGTGGAGAAGAGTTAGGCAATTCAAGACATGCATGTGGTGAAATATTTCAAGGTGAGTTGGGTGGTGATGGTGAGAGGCAATGACATGGTATTTCATGTGATATCATGCACCACAGAGCCCATATGGTACACTATACCTAAATTTAATGTTATTGTTGGATTGACATGATTTGCACAAATTATAAAGGGGTGTGTAGCTTTCAAGGTAGAAACATATTTAATTGGTTATTTTAAATTATTGAGGGGATGACGATATCATGAGTACTATTTTTTTACTATAGGGATCCACATATGATAAATATCCTGAATCCACATTACAATGATGTTTATGTGAGGACAACACTTTGAGGTACAAATTATATCTTGTAGCTTATGTTCGTCCATACTACATAATATTAACATCTAGAGCAATTAAATTAGGCTTAAAAACACATGAAAACACCAAACTAGAATCCCATGTATTATTCTAATATTTTTGGACACTCAATAAAGCAACAATTGACATTGGATACATTGATCAACAATGCTTAATGTTTACTACTCATAAAGAGTATGTTAAATCAATGACATGTAAATTTCCCCTGCATTTATCTTTGAATACTTTGTAATAATAAAAAAAAGTAAATATTTAAATATTCTAAAATTAGAGGAAAAAATATTGACATAATTACATCTATCACACCATTCATAATAAATCTAACTTTTTAATTATTATTATATATAATTAAAAAGAGAGAGATATATATTCTTAACTATTGTTACATATAATACATTTTACAACTTCAACATTTTCATCATTAATATATATTCTAAAAATTGATAGATTATATTAAATATGTATTATATAATCTAATATTTATATAATATATATAATAATAAATTTTTAATGTATATAAAAATTATAATAAATATTATATAATATTTCTACAAAGGCAATCAAAGAAACTCATAACTAAATTACACAACTTATAACCAAAAATATTTGTAAGCTAATGAAGAAAAAATATAAATACTTAGTAAAAGAACACAAAAAAGTTTACTTTATCATTTATTAATATAAACAACTTTTATCTAACCTCTAGATTTTCTTACACCATGGGGGAAATTGCTAGTAAAATAATCCATGAGAGAGCAAAACCACTTAGATGGAATGTTTAGTATCCTATCTCAAGACCTAAACCTTCATAAATATTTCTTATTAACAATTTTTCCATGCAAAATAAACTTATAATTATAGTGTATTTTTCTCACAATTGACGCTAAATTAACATGGAGAGTGTGTATCTACATGTTCCATGAAAGTTAGTAAATAATCACAATGAAAATGTAGGAAAAAATTATATCTACAACATTCAACAAATAAATGGTGGGTTTATTTTAGATTATATAAATCACTAAAGATACATTAGGGTTGGTCCATATGAAAACTTTTAATGATTTATGATAAAATATTTCTTATGATAAAAATGGGAAAGTTTACAAGAGAGAATAAGATAAGTGTCTAAATTATTTTAGGATGTTTGAATAAATAAATGATAATTTTAATTCCTACCTATAAAACAAAAATTTCTCTCTTTTTTTACTATATTATGAAATTTGGGATAGATGATATCAGTGAAAATGCATTTCAGGACAAACACAACAAATGAGGTGGATACCAATAAATTAATTTAAAAATTTGATTACATTTGTTTTCATCAAAATTTCCCAATTATTACAATAATAATAAAAAAACTTCAAATAAAAGTATTAAGATAAATTGTGTATCCTTTCATGAGTTCTCCTACAATACTTGGATTAATCCACATACAAATTAATATTCTTGTAACTTAATATTAGAGGAATAGGTTTTCTTGAATGTATGTGTTTTGAGTGATTTCTCCTACAATACTCAAAATTTATTCATCTATATTAATTGAAATAATTACAAACCCAAAGCATGCTTAAATAAGCCTCAAATCAGAAATTAGAGTTTACATGCAAAATTTTAAAAAAAACTAAAATCTAAAAAAAATGCCTATTTTTAATAACTCCAAAAATCCCAAAAAATATTAAACACTATAATTAGACAATGGGACAAAATTTAACTGAATTTGATGTCCACTTATAAAAATATACAATTTATAAAAATAGAAAAAACCTGAAAAAAATTAAATCATAATTTTAAACCCTCAGATGATCACATACAACCTCTAAAAATTATCAAATTTTTTTCTAGGACATGAAAATGACATATGAAAGTAACAACCTTTTTGATACAGTCATTTTGGCATGTGGAAGATCTCAAATTAAATTACGGGTCAAAAGTTATGACCTATAGAAGGTTGGCCTATTTTTTTCATCATTCTCCTCTCGCTGAAAATAACTCAACTCCTATGAGTTGCCCTAATTGTACTATATCCATTTTACCTTGTCAATCTTATTTATCTCCCATTCTATAATCTAAGTGTTGTTTTCTTACTGTAATCCTTCCCAGTGCATCAAATACTTGTTATAATTCCCTTGCCTTGTGCTCATGTCTTCATATCTAAAAATTGCACTATTTTTTCTTTATTCTTCTTTGAAAATTGTTGCTCCCAATTTAATTCTTCATCTTCTTCATCTTCAACATCATCTCCATGGAATTCATATAAATATGAAACATTAAATAATGGAGATATATTAAAATTATATGGTAAACTCACCTTATATGCATTATCATTGATATTTTTCGGAATTTTGCATGGCCCAATTTTCTTGTACTTCATCTTATTCTATGTGTCTCTTTGAAATATCTCTTTCCTCAAATAAACCATTACCAACTCCCCTTCTTAAAATAGCTTGGATCTTCTAACATTTTCTATTGCTTTATATTTTTCATTACTTTTCTGTAACTTTTTAACTACTCATTCTTGTAATTGTTGCATATATTCTTGAAATGCTTTTACATCATCACTAATTTGATCTAAAATCAATAATTTCACCAAATCTAAAATATCCATATGATTTCTCTCATAAATAATTTGAAAAGGTGACTTTCTTGTTGATCTATTTACTAAAGTATTATATACAAACTCAATTTATGGTAAAGCTAAGTTCCATTGCTTTGGCTTCTCTCCCACTATGCATATCAATAAATTTCCCAAGCTCTTATTCACAAATTCTATTTATCCATTTGTTTATGGTTGACATGCACTATTGAATTGTATCTTAGTACCCATCTTCTTCCACAAAGTCCTCCAAAAATGACTTATAAATTTTGTTCCCTATCTGAAGAAATAGTTTTTGGAACACCATGCAATCTCACAATATCCATAAAAAATAATTTTGAAACTCTAGTGGAATCATTGGTTTCCTTACATGAAATTAAATGAACAGTTTAAAAAAATATGTCTACAACAACAAAAATTGAATCATTACCTCTCTGTGTGTTTGACAATCTTAACACAAAATCAATACTCAAATCTATCTATGGTCTTTTTGAAACTAGTAATAGTATGTATAGTCCAGTATTTTATGCATATCCTTTAGCCACCTAACATATTCTACACCTTGAAACATACCTTGTCACATCTCTCTTCATCTTTGGCCAAAAATAGTTTTCCTCTACCAAAGCTATTGTCTTCGCCTTACCCAAATGCCCATCCAAACCATCACTATGTAATTCTCTTATTATATTGTCTCATAGAGACCCAATTAGAATGCATAATTATTTTTCTTTGAAGAGATATCCTTTTTGAATAAGATACTCATCGTGAATTTCATCTGTCCCACCTGTTAATTGATTCTTGCACTTCTCAACTCCTTGCTAAAATATGATTCAATATCATATAATTATTTGATAGCTTTAAATATAACTACTTCACTCACCATAGTAGTTAATAATGCTACCCTCCTACTCAATGTATCATCTACCTAAGTCTATTTTCTTGATTTATGCTTCAACACAAAAGTATACCCCTGTAAGAAAGAAACCCACTTTGCATGTATACTATTCAACTTGTTTTGTGTATTCACATACTTTAAATTCTCATGATCTATAAATAAGACAAAACTTTGAAACTAAATAATGCCTCAAATGTCTTAAAGCTTGTAAAATTGCACAAAGTTCAACATCATAAGTAGAATACTTTGTTCTTACCTCATTCAATTTCTCACTGAAATATACTATTGGCTTTCCTTCTTGACTCAACACCACCAATTCACACAAATGAAGTATTAAACTCAACCTCAAACACTTTGTTAAAATCTGGTAATGTTAAAATTAGTCATTCTATAATCTTTTTCCTCAAAATTTCAAAACTTTTTATGGTTTCTCTAGTCCATGCAAATTCCTTCCCTCTCATGCAATCTATTATTGTTGCCATAATACTACTAATTTTTTTAATAAATTTTGTTTACCTATATAATGCTTTGTGGAATAGGCAATTCAATAATTTCCATTATCTTTTCTTCATCCATTTTCACACCATCTACTGAAATGATAAATCTTAAAAATACCAAATTTTTCTACATAAACCTGCACTTCTTCAAATTTACATACTTCTATTTTCTTAATAAATCCATTAGTAATTTCAAATGTTGTAAGTGTTCTTATTTAGTCTTACTAAATATAAAAATATCATCAAAATAAACAACCACAAATTTACCAATATATTCTCATAGTAATGTATTCATCACCTAAATAAATGTGATAGGTGCATTACATAATCCGAATGGCATAACCATCCACTCATATAAGCCATCCCTAGTCTTGAATGTAGTTTTCCACTCATCTCCTTCAAGAATTTGAATCTGATAATAACCACTCCTTAGATCAATCTTATTAATGTATTTTTCTCATATAAGTGCATCCATTATATCATCTAAATGAGGTATAAGAAACCTATACTTTATTGTAATTTTATTAATTGGTCTACTATCCACACACATTCTCCATCCTCTATCTTTATTTGGAGTTAGCAATGTTGGTGTTACACATGGACTCATACTCTCCCTTATCACTTTATTGTTTAGCAATTCAACAGCCTATTTATTTAATCTTGCATGTTCTATTTGACTCATCCTATAAGCTACTTGATTGGGTAGAGTTGATCCTATAATCAAATAAATGTGATGCTAAATATCTCTCTTCAATGGTAAACCATTTGGTAACTTATCAAGTATAACATTGCATATACTTTCAACACTCTTGCTACTTCTATTAATATTGGTACCATTTCTATTTCTTCATTCTTTGCTACTAGTGCACAAAAAAACTTGCTACCTTCATATCTTGGATAATTTTTTTAGTACAGAGCATAATTTCTATCTTTTTTTTCTCTTTAAGAGGTAACAAAACTAACTTTGTACCACCTTTCCAAAAAATGTATGTGTTCTTATCTCCATCGTGAACTATTTTCCTATCAAATTACAATGGTCTCCCCAATAACATATGACATGCTTCCATTAGAATAACATCACACCATATTTCATCATTATAAGTTTTTCTTATAAAAACCTTAATTAAGCACCTTTTATCTACTTTAACCTCATTCCCTTTCTTAAACCATGAATTTCAATAATGGTTAGGATGATTTTCAGATTGCATATTTATTTTCTCAATCATTTCTTTAGAAACCATATTTTCACAACTACCACCATCTATAATTACTTTGCATACCTTTCCACCTAAAGTACGTCTTACTCAAAAAATATTTGATCATAGAGATGCATCACCACCTTATTTATTCTACACTTGATCCTTCCTTGGAGCAATCATGGTTCTTTTCATCATGAGATTCTCTCTAACATCAGATAGTGCAACTTCAATATTATGCCCTTATATTTCAACCTCAACTAGATTTATTCTTGGGTGATCTTCTTGCCTTTTTTCCTTATCTTCATAGTGTGTAAAATCAAATGCTTTATTCCATTCTTATCCACATCTATAATAGACATAAGACCTACGTTTATTTTGAAACCATCCTCTCTGAAATCCTCTTCCTCTTTGTTAGTATTGAAACCTTTGCCTATTATCATCTTGAGTTTATACAACATGTGATGATTTAGCTTTATTGGAATTAAACCCACTTCTGGTGGTATTAAACCAACCTCATCCCCTTATTTGAGGGGATCTACCTCTTTTTGGACCAATAGAAGTCCTTTTAAAATTTTGTCTATTTTTTTTCTACCTTCAAAGTTAATTAATAAGCCTCCTCCATGTCAAGTATTCTATGCATGCTTAATTCATCTTGAATAAAAAGTTTTAAACCATTTACATACCTTGCAGCCATCTACTCCTCTATTTCATCATACTCCACTCGTATGGAAAGCTTATGAAATTTATTTGTATACTCTTATATATTATGATCTTTTTGCCTCATATTCTAAAACATTCTATATAGGGTTTATGCATATTTGACAAGAATAAATTTCTCCCTCAACTTCTTCTTCATTGTTTTCTATGAATTAATCTTTTCTTTACCTTTTCCATCTCCCTCTTTCTTCAGGTGATTCTATGAAATGATTGCATGACCTTTCAATTTCATGCATGGAAACTTTATCTTCATGTCTTCTCTCATAGTCTTCCACTCGAAAAACTTCTCCATGCTATTTATCTAATTTATCAACTCCTTTTTTAAAACTACCTCCATAATATGGAACATCAACCTTTATTCCTTCATTCCTTTCTTCTAGATTATGAACCATCATCTCTTTTATCGATGGTGGCTAATCTTGTTAATTTTCTTCTTGCTCAACTTCTTCATCATGATCTGTGTCTTCATCATCACCACCTTGGCTTCTCTACTGATTGGTGATACCTTTTTTTAATTATTGAAATTACCTCTATAGTGCTTGTATATTCTAATTCATCTAAACAACACCTCTTCATCCTCTCACCATTCTTTACTCCTCTAAGACTCAAACTTGCTATGATATAGATAATGAAGCTGAAAACTATCAAGAATAAGAAAATTACCAATAGGCCAAGATATTAAAACAATACTCAAAATTGATTCATATTAATTTTTGGACATAATTAAAAACTCAAACCATGCTTAAATAATCCTCAACTTAGAAATTAGAGTTTACATGCAAAATTTTTAAAAAAAAAACTAAAATCTCTAAAAAAAAAAAAAAAAAATTAAAATCTAAAAAAAAGAGCCTATTTTTACAAACTCTTGAAACATTTCAAAAATCTCTTGAAATATCCTAAACACTATTATTAGACTATGGGATAAAATTCAATTGAAGTTGATGTCTAGTTCTAAAAATATACAATTTCTTAAAATTGAAAAAACTTGAAAAATAATTAAATCATAATTTTAGACACTCAGATAATTATATACAGCCTCAAAAATATATCAAAAATATTGCTAAGCTATTAGAATAGCATAGGATAATAAAAACCTTTTTGATATGATCATTTTGGCAAATAAAAGTGCTCAAACAAAATTACGGGTAAAAAATTATGGCCTCTGGAAGGTTGGCCTATTTTTTTCATCATTAATGTATGTGTCTTCAAAATATGGATTAAAATTATTAGTTATTATTTGAAAAAGGCTACATAAGGTTTTTATCCATTGTGAAATTCTTAGCCACAATTAACATTTACATATAAGATATTTCATAATTCACCACATACAAACATACATACATACATATATTACAAATAAAAATCAAACCTCACCACTTATCTTCCTATCTGTCATTTTTGCATTGGACCATGAGTTCATTCTGAGTGATTCGCCACTTATCTTCCTTTAGTAGAACAATGTTAACGATCCGTATGTATATATATATATATATATATATATATATATATATATATATATATATATATATATATATATATATAAAAGAACAATGTTAACCGTTTAAAAAGATGTTTAATAATAATTAATATTTCTTTTGTTTAAATGATAAAACAATAATGCTAAATATTTAAAAAATAATGTAATAATAATTAAAAAATTTACCTTGCATGTTACATATGACATATGTAAGTTATATTTTTAATATATATGTTGCATGTTATATATGATATATACATGTTATTTTTTAATTATGAATTTTACATATAAAACTATATTATTAGATTCATAGGCCAAAGTAAAATGAATATTATTGTTTCAACTATCCCTAAAATACATTAATTTTAATAGGGAAAATATCTTTGGTGTAATAACACATATTGTATGTGTTTGGAAGGGTATATTGGTTGAAATTTTTTTTGATGTATGGTTTAACTCTACTCATGGTAAAATGTATTTTATGAGTTGTGTAGGTCATTGCATTTTTAAAAATGAAATATGAAAGACACATTCAAATTATACAAACCTGCATCCATCTCTTTTTTATTCATTAAGAAGAGAGGAAAACCCACTATTATATAAAATTCTAACTTGGGTGGCCCTTGTATGGGGTATGTAATTTAACCAACTATGGTCAAATTCTATATTTTTAATGATTGAACACATTTTCATATAAATATCAGAAAAGGAAATATCTTCATCCAATGACATATCATAGTGCAAGAAACACACCCTTTCAATTGATCAAGATGCATAGCAACTCTTCCAAGAACACAATTAATGGGACCCTCTAAAACATGAAGAGGTAACGTTTTTATACTGGATAGGAGTTACTAGCTTTGATTGAGTGTCATTACAATGTTCAGTTAACCACCCTATAAGAAACTAAAATGGCACCATCTCCTTATTTTATGTTAATTTAGTGCACTTATATGTACCGATAAATTTTTTCAAACTGGACAATATGAGACCTCTTGTTCAATTCCATCCCTGGTGCACATGTAAACCAAGTTTCCAATTAAGGACAATCAATTAATCTATGATGCTTAGTTTTGAATAACCACCTTCATTCTTAAGAACCCAACTCATAAATCAAAAAGCAAAATTAAATACTTATAATCATTCCTTGCATTTGTCTTAAAGGAAATCAGGAAAAAAAAACAACTTTCAATGAAAAGTTTTGAGTGTAAATTTTTGCAGCATAACACTTAATAGATATCAAGAAAATGGAGAAAATTAACAATACCATATTCCAATATAATCTCTAGTAGCAACACCCCCCGCCCAAAACTTTATCAATTATCCCTTATAGGTGGGAATGGTCTGACCCAAGAGCCTCCGAGATGTTCCATGGCGTTTCAACTTCTTCAGAGGTCAAGAAGAAGTTCAAAAGTCGGAAAAATTGCGATGTCTATCTATGGGAAGACATAGTCTGAAGTTTGTCGATAGTTATAAACATGTTATAATGCACTTTATAAATACAGACTTATGAGGACTTTTGATTGGCAAATCAAACACTTCGAAAATATGGTTTGAGTGCTTAAAAATGTTTAGATCTAATCGGGATTAGAGCTCCACTTAAACTATAAGCTCTGTCGAAATCTACCACATTCCTATTTAGACATCAATACCTACACACGTCACAAATACATCTCTTCAAACCAAGCTTACCCCATTGGGCTTACAAATCTGGATGGCAAAGCCGACTTGTCAAGGCTGCCAACTTGTTTCAATCAGGTTTTAAATCTCACAAAACAAAGAATAATCCAACACCAAATACATTTACCAAATCAGACTTTTGCTCCTACATACAACTACCAAAATACATAAAGCAACGCATAGACGCAGTCGGGGATTTTGTCCTGACTGACATTTCTTTTCATATACAAGCCTGTCGTGGACCTAATCGACAACTAAACTCTGATTAACAAAAGAAATCACTCCGAGTCACCAACAAAGATGTAGTCGGGATTATAACAGCAACTATCAGAACTAACACAAAATAATATTATCACAATTGTATTCGGGTCCCGAGTTTCTATTACCCTTGCACATTGCATTTAGATCATTCCATGACCAAATCGGTAAACAAGAGATGATTAACAAAGATTTGTGAAACAAATTTCAACCAATACCTTATCATATACAAATTCCTTATTAGGACTGTGGCCAGCTAAGCATTCCTTTAGGATCTAACTGGAGTTTAAGTTCTGATTACTAAAGTAGTTGTTACACAATGTTCAAGAAGACTTAATCGGTAAAGTAAACCAGATTAGCATTAAAAACAAAGACGTGCATTTTCCAATTTCTAATCAGTGAATGAAATCTGATTAGCATTGTAAGATAGCATTTCATTTCACCATGTATACTTAATCGGCCATTAAAGCCCAATTACAATAGAAAAGCGTTGTTTGAACTTGCCAAGATGAAATCGGCATCTAGAAACATGATTACCAGTACAAATCTTGTTCAAGATTTACAAAGAACATAGGAAAACATGCATGCATTCCATAAATAGCAAAACGGAAACCAAGAACAACATGATGAAACAACACACACCAAACAAAAGGTAAAGTAAAACAAAGGTAAAAACAAACTCTATTTTTGGGTGATGGAATATACCATGTACGCCATGGATGATCCTACATTAATCCGTCTAAACCCCCTCTATTTTCGGATTCATTATCTTAGATTTTTATTTAAATCACCTTAGTTGGTTACCCATGATCCGGATCCTTGATGTATAGGGAAAAACACTTAGATGTGACATGCGTGTGTTCAAAAGTATTATAAAGAAGATTTAGAATAGAGAACATCATCATCATCATCATCATCATCATCATCATCATCATCATCATCATCATCATCGTCGATTAAATAGTTGTAAAGGTTTAAAAATCCATTATGGAAATTGAAATTATTGAAATTCCATGTGTAAATCTTTACATTTCAATAGTAAAATGGCTCTAACTAGTAGGTGTATAATATTCTAACATATTCTATACCATAACATCGACCTTAGAAGTGCCACCTAGTATGTCATAATGTGACAGAGATTGTCCACACATGTGATGTGTAATTCGTATGTTATCTGTATTGTCTGAGCTACATGTTATCTCTATATATGGTGTGTTAAAGGTATAAGTTTAAATATTGTGTGTAGGCGAAATACATTTATTTTTCAAAAAACAAGCAAACATTTTTACTATGGATCTAAATTATATATGTAGTATTAGTTTTGTTTGATACGCTAGGAGGTTTTAGTTATTCTAATGTTTAGTGTAAGGAAATGAAATCAAAATTTTAACTAAATACTAAGGTAAACAAACCACCCATATAATGAATGTAAACAAGTCTTTGATTGAAGGTAAATCACATTGTGGAAATAAATGTTGGAATTGAAATTCTTGGAAATCAAATATTAAAATGAGTTTTGGAAGCTTCCCGTTTAAATTAGAATTAAACAAGCATACATAGATTCAAATAACTATATTGAATCTGAAAATTAAATCAAATTTTATGATGATAAGGAATTCAATTAACTATATTTCATACTGGACTCTAAAATTAAATGAAACTACTGACATCAAGATGAATTAATCTAATGGATGAAAATATATACAAAATTTCCTGACATGTAGGCCTCTTCTAAATTGGATTCATACTTAATTCCCTATCTTTAACTAAGAAAAAATAATTCAAATAAAAATTTTATTGATAATAGAAATGATCGTATAGAAATCGATGACTCTATACAAATATGATTATAATTCTATATTATGAATGGCTGATTGATGAATATGAATTAGTTAATATTAATTTCTAAATAGTTTTAAAACATACACCATCATCATCAGAAATGGAATGTAGATCTTATTACCACTATTATAATGACTACTAATTACAACAACTCATAGCAAATATTAATATAGAAGAGCTTAAAAAGGGGGATATGAATGGAAAAGAATTAGCTATAACCACATTGAGGATTTTTGTGTGAAAATCATGGTCCAGTAAAATGAATATAATGTCACAACAATTGCAACCATATTCTAGGTAGAAAAATAACTTTTTTTTTCCAATTACATGCAAATACTAACATTTTTACCAAGTTTAGACATGGCTTGGTCATAAGTCATAGTAGTGTCCTTAACTATATGTAACAAGTGAATCAAAAGCTACATTTATGGAAATGGTCTGAAATAATTAGTGGGTATGGGTTGATAGTTAATTTTTAGTGAATTTTGGCATAGAAAACAAGTGGATATGGGCAACTCTAACAATTAACGGATATGCAAATATAATTGTAGATAATAAAATATGGTATTAATCACTTATAAATGTCATTATTAATCTATCCTCACTTTACATGACTTGTGTGTATATATATGGTTCTTACACACCTTTATGTCTTAGATTTTTTCTCTATATTATGTGTGTGTGTGTTTTTAATTTATTAGAGAATATTTACTATGGATATATCACACCAAGAAATACAAAGTGAAATGATATTATATATTAACTATTATCACAAATACTAACATTTTTTTAGTTTGACTATAAATTATATTTAAAGTTTAAATGTCTCTTTTGACATCTTTACTTTTCATTTATTATTAATTTTACTCATAGGTAGCATTATTATTTTTTAAATCTTATCCAGGTACATAAAATTTAAAAAATATGTACATATTGTAACTATAACTATACAAATAATATAAGTGTGACTTGATATTTGAAATATTATACTAAACACTTTTCAAATACTAAATATTTTTCTCATCCTAAGATAAATTTCAATTTAGAATGTGCATTGTCCTTATTCATGTTCAACTATATGCTATATTCATCTTTTATCTGTCCTCTATTTTGGTTTGAAACTTTATCTAATTTTTTTAGTGTAAGTTATAGACACACAAATTTGATATTAGACACTTTGGAAAAATAAATTATGACACACAGTGACATACTTGGAAAATGCGTACACATTTGACTATGCAAATAATTTTCCTCTACTTGTCTAAAAAACTATTGCCTTAAAAAACTCTATTCACCAAATATAAATATTCAAGATAATCAAAGAATTTACAATTACCTTTTATTATCTTAGATATACCTTATCCATATCTCAAATAAATGATTTTTTGCTCATAAAATAGTATTAGTAATGACTAGACAATTGTGGTTACCATATGTGTTTATCTTTTTCAATAATTTGTAGGAATACTCAGTGGATATTTTCCAAATTAGTTAGTTTTAATTAGGACTTCTTAGACACATTTCATATGTCATTCATAGTTAAAAATAATGAGTTACTTATAAGTAGAAATGAATATTAAGGATATACTCACTTGGTAACATGATGATGATATTGAGAATTCTTGACAAACTTGAGGAATAAATTACCACTTTCTAAAGATAGTATTAAAAATGCATACATATTTTAAAACCCCTCAAATTAGTATTCGTAGATATAATTATGAATATACATTGGAGTCAAATTTATATGGTAGAAAGTGTCAATATTCAAATATTACATTGCATTGTAAATTTATCTCAATGTTGCATATGCACAATGATGTGAGAGAGATAGATGGAAATTATCCTTAATTAGAGTGTTAGATCATAGAAAAAGTCCATCAGTTTAGTGTCGAATGGTTGGGGTGATCTCACTATAAATACTAACCCCAATTTAAATGGTCATAATATTATCAAAAACACAACTATGTTTTATATGAAAAGATAATAAAATAGAGGTGATTTCATATGATTGAAGGAAATCACACATTTAGGATGAACCTAAGATAATGTGTAACAATTATAAAAATTAAATAATTTTACAACATACATGGACACTTTTTGAAAAGTATAGGTAGTATGGATTACTATAGCTGTCAAATATTACCCAACATCTAGGTAGGATTTGAGTTATTTTTCCTAAATTTAAGATGAGGTGAAACATAAACATTATAATTATATATTCAATGAAGGCTTCATTTATCCTCAAAATATTATAATAAGATAAGTACAGTTATACCTTCTTACTTTATCATTTCCAAATAATTTAAGTGTCATATCTACATATCTATCTCAGTTCATATTTGTGTATTTATTACTATATTTAATAAAATATTATATTGAATAGATTAAAATTTTAGGACATAATAGTCCAAAACAAGTAAAACATTTTCGAGAACACAATCATTACATTATGCACTTACATTATGCACAAAAATTCGTAGGTTTACTCTAAAATTAAGGTTTTAATTTTCTTAGGGTTTGAGAGTTATTACATATTAAGGATTGTATTTTAGATATAATTTATTATTTCATCTTATCACATAATAAAATATGATATTTTAATCTTTTTCTTAACCTTCATTACTATTTTCATGCATACATCACATTCCATCTAAGAAGGTTAGGTATCCTTTAGGTATATATGTAAGGACTTCATTAGGTGGGATTGTAATTGATCATATTTGGATTCCTTTAACTCAATACTATGATTATTTTCAAAATAAAATGTTGTAAATTAATGGCATAGATGTTTCATCTTCTAAGATACAAATATTGATAAGGAACACATAGATGTAGATGAACATGTTATCAATAATGTTATACTTTATATTGAAAATGTTTATGAAGATGATTGCAATACAATGATGAATTTAAATTTAAAATACATATTCATAATCTTAATAGTGTATACCCTAAAAAAATATAATTTTTTTAATTGTAAAAAAAAAATTGTAAGGTAAATACGTTGATATTATCTTTCACTAGTTAAGAATACAAATCTTGATAAATAAGTGAATCTTAAAAAACAACATGATGAAATTTCTAATGATAATAATCCATATTTTAGATTATTATATCATACATAATGTGCTAAGATAAATATTATTACTATTACTGTTCATACAATCTAGTATATATATTATAGGGGAAACGTAATTTATTCCTTATGTATATATGGCTAGCCCTACATAACATACTTTTGTGCCTAATAGGATTATAACTCATGTGATACCAAGTATTTAAAATAATTCTAAGATGCATATAAATCATCTTATTTTATAAAAATATATAGATATTGAATCCAATGTTTCTCAAATGGAACATAGTGGGTCATTTTTAAAACTCTCAATATGGTTTTTATTATTGGTAAAGGTTAGGGTCTGAAAGGGGCCCAGACTTTTATAAAAGAGAGAAAGATAAGCCAATGATATCCTAATGTATCTCCTCTACCAATCGATAATTAAATTTATTGTAGTAATGTTTTTATTTAGATATGATAACTCTACAACCTTCAAAACAACATAAATTAAGCACAAAATAATTATGAACGTACTAAACTATTTTATTTTCAGGACCTAGGAGTTATGTTTAGAGGTTCCATCTCCCTTTTACCTCTTCCTTTATTTCTATTTCTTACTACAACCAAATACCAAACTTCTTCTCAGTTTAGAAACACAAATATGGAGACTTCAAGTGTATGAAATGGTTTTTGGTTATCCAAATAAACCATGGCCATTAGCCATTCATTTGAATCCAAA